>OY992880.1:38296958-38831958 GCA_963921405.1 Cepaea hortensis
GGACTGGGTGAAGCCGGGCCGGGTCAGCTAGTTATCTATAAAAACAGCTTTACTGTGTTTCTCTTCGATAATGAACTATGATTTAGCAATACATTTAATCTGTCATTGTTGATTAAATATTTGGAAAGATCATATGCGTCATGAGTTTGAAATATTAATTATAGGTCCATTAATTAATTAACCTGTTACACACGGAAACTACAAACAATAAGTTCACAATTTATTGAAGGGTATATTTCGTCTCTGTGGCTAACGGCTTGTATAGCAGTGAATGGGGAGCTAAAGTAAACCGTGACGTACATATAGAGCATGTTTCAATGTTGGCATTCTCTGGAAATGCTGACAAAGGCCGGCGACATCCAAATTTCAAGTTTCATACTTTATTGTTTGTTCATTCTTCATACAAAAGAAGGCACGGCATCTTACAAGACATTGGACTGCCAAAGGTTTACAAAAGAACTGCTCTGCTCAATTAAACACATTCTGGATGGAAAATCAACTTTCGCGACCTAGCCGACTGGTGATCAAACTCCTCTCTGCCGTAACTAGCTTTGTTGTCATTCCACGACCCCCTATAGCTACCTCCAACTACGGTACTCACCCGTGTATTGTTCCATAATACATCTTTATATTGCGCACCATCTAGCCCTCCATGCCCTACAACCTCATAACAGAATACTCTGTTATACTTGCGAACGCGGTTTGTGAGCCCGTATACCCGGGTTCGAAACATGGCGGTGCTGGTTTTTTCGAAAAAGGTATAGGAGCCGGTCATTCAGAAAGCAATGGCAAACTACTGAACGTAAAATTTGCCCAGGAATCACGAACAGCGTAAATGCTGGGGTTGACTGTTACGTCCTGTGAAGGACATGCAACTTAATTTTTCTGTGTGGCGGGATAGGGGTATTCCCTATCAAAGGAGAGGTAAGGTGCCTCCTTCCCTCCGCTAGCCTACGGGACACCCTTGGGCAAGGTGGAGTACCCGTTTAGCCCCCCGATCAGGGTTACGTGAAGCCATGCGTGCAGGTAGTGGATGAAGTTGAAGAGCAGCCGACAGATAGTTGTAGGTTATGGTCTCCAGCTTCACGAGGCAGAGGATCTCTTTTTTGGGAGACAATGGCTACGGTCATCGACCAGTATGGTCACTGCTAGGAAGGAAAGCATTGGCACACTACCTTCTTTACATATGCCAAGAATATCATGTAATGCAGTCTTATCGATAATCAGAAAGACCTAGAAGCAAATACCTGGATGGCTTGGCCACGTGGCATGGTCGAGACAGGAACACAGAGCTGATCCACGACTCTGGTGATCGAGTGAGATGACAGAACATGACCGCCCACGCCTACCGGCACGCACATAATGGATGGATATTTCGTCGCATTTCGTCGGGAGCATACTGCAGCGTTTTAATTAATATCTCATGAAGTGAATCAATCGCATGAAGTGAATCGATGAATAATATTTTGACAGAAATAAGAAACACACTGCGCGCGATTTGGCAGCAGACCGCGATGCATTGTTTTTTTATGAAATGGTATCGGTGCCGGTCGTTCAGAAAGCAATGGCAAACTACTGAACGTAAGCTTGCCAAGAGATCACAACAGCACATAAATGCTGGTATTGACTGCAAAGTCCCGTAAAGGATATGCAACTAACTTCACTTGGACTTGGACTTTTATAGAGTGTAGATTGCACGGATTTCCCCAAACTCCCAGGCAATAAATCGTGCAACATATTGTTCGTGGCTTCTGTGTGTTTAAACTCACTAAAGGAATACATTATTTTGAATTAATCTTTTGTTAAGAAAAGACACTGAAGGAAAGAGAGAGGGGGGGGGGGGGGATAAGGGTTCCTGATACAGTTAATTCTGTAATGTGATTGGCAATACATCATTTGATGACAAACATATTTTCGGCTACACTTTTCGGCTTTCGTTAAATGCTATCACGGATTGAATTGCTTTAATCTCTCTCTCTCTCTCTCCCCCCCCCCCCCCCTCTCTCTCTCTCTCTCTCTCTCTCTCTCTCTCTCTGTGTCTCTCTTTCTCTCACGCTGTCTTCTCCGTCTTCCTCTCGCTCCCTCGCTCTGTGTGAATGTATGTGTGTGTTGTCTGCACCAGTAAAATGTTAACAATTCCCAATTTGTCTACGTTTTCGTATGACTATACTGTTTCTTATCTTTATATTCTTTGGTTTCTTCTTTGTGTCTCTTTCGAGGAGAGGTTATTTAACCCTAGTTATGGACCTTACAGATCAGTGTATCCGACTTCGGCAAGACCAAATCGGTCTCCCTGGCGTAGATGTTAACGTCTTTCTCCGTAATCCCGTATATTCTGGTGAGTAACGCAGCTGCGCGAGAATTGGCAGCGGTTCACGCCGCGCTGATAACTTACGGGGGTATGTGACCCGGTCGCTCAGAAAGCAATGGCAAAATACTGAACGTAATCTTGCCTAGTACATCAACAGCAGCTGAAAATGCTGGCGTTGAATGCAACGTCCTGTAAGGATATGCAACAACAACAAAAATCATGTTTGTATGGTTAACTTCCTCGAGAAATGGTCTAGAGAGAATGCACCAGCAGAGCTGGTCAGAGGAACTGGTTGACAATCGTCACTCAGAGGTAAAGCAAGACGGACATATAATCAGATTGTAATGGGCACCATTTGTATTGGAACTCTTCGCTGGCTGTTGAATATGAGGACTGAACGCTAATGGGAATGCCCCGAGTGCAAAAATGTCGGTTCTTGACTCAACTCTATAAATATGTATATTTCATCCAAGGTACTTACGGTTTACTTGCCCGTGGGTACGTTTACTTTTCCTAACGATTTTGCCAGGGCAGCGCCCTTGCGTTCTGTTCTTGGCGATTTAGAATTGCAGTGGGATTTTTTAAAAACAAACTCAGCTTGCACAGTAGACCTTCTATTTTTCATCCTTACCCTAGAAGGCTAGGCATCTGATCTCACTACCCAAGAGATCAGGGGGGCGTGTGATATCATTAGATATCAATGGTTATTGAGAATATTCCCAGCCCTATGCAAGGGATCAAATCCGGTACCCGGGAAGGTTAACCCGGTCAACAAATGCCCGCAGAAGTCGCATGTGTCGGCCTAACGGCGCAAGAACGCAGCTCTGCTGTAAACAGGCACAACTCAATCACGCCCCCAAAAAAATCTCCGGATGAACGAAGAAGAAGAAGAAGAAGAAGAAGAAGAAATCCGTGACATCCTAGAAATCCAGACTACTTTCCAATTCCTTTAGGGTGATTATTTCCCTTATGTTAAAGTTATCTCCCCTAATTTTATTTCTTGAAGTTTTACACATAAAACACTCATAATTCAGCACTCACTTATTTAGTGTCTGCCATTTACTCAGTACGATAAATATAAAAATTCACAGTAATCATGTTATAAAAAACTAAAAGTAATTTGAAATTATCAAATATATAGAAAATTAAATTTAATAATTAACCATATTCATAATATTCTAACCACAAACATTTTTCATTGTTGTAGCTGTAGGGTCAGAATGAGCTAATTATATGGTTAGCTTTGCGCAGTGGCGGTACCATAGCCAATGAGGTTTTACCGAGGCGTGGTTATTGCTAGTTGAAAACTATTCCCAATACCCCGCACAGACGACCTTCATTGGTCGGCTGCTGCAATTTTTAGCGGCTTCTTCGGGGGCTTAGTTACTCAAAATAAAATTCAGCGAATAAATCAAATCAACAGTTTGATTGTGATTTTAAATTTTATTATTCTTTTCTTTTAATTATTCAGTTGATAAAGGCTTGGATCGAAACCTTTGGCCGTATCTACGTGTGTGAGTGTTTCTCTCTCCGTCCCCAAAATCCGTTGAGTTTCTCAGTCATATATTGCGTTTTATCTTAACTGGTAAAAGCTAGGCAGAAGTAAACCCTTTTGTACGATAGCAACACAATATGCATAGAATAGCGGCTAGACCAGTGGTTCTCAACCTTTTTTGGCCCGTTCCCCCCTTCACCATATTTTTAGGACGTCATTCCCCCCTCACCATATTTTTAGAACGTCATTCCCCCCCCCCTCCTTTCGTATTTCCTCCCTAAAAATTCCCCCCTGTCCATACACAGTATACGTAATAATTGAAGCTACATTTAATAGCACATACTGAGACTTTTGCAAGAACCAAGTGATGACTGTGAATCTACAACAATGGCCAGACTGCGAGAGCAGCAAATTAAAAGAGGGGTGGCCAAACAAGAACACTACGCAGGAAGCCAAAGAAGATTGATAAACCAACACAGAACTGGCGTCGTTAGCCGCTACACGCTGCGGGATTTGCTGAGGAGGGGATCCGAGCACTTATGGACTGAATGGTCCGATGTGCAACGAGGATGATCTGTCGACTAACTAACTAACTAACTAACTTAATAGCACATACTAAAACAAGTCTAGACATGTACATAAAACGTGATTTGTGGATCTACTTACGTTATAAAATGAATTTCAGAAGGTTGATACGTACAGAACCGTAAAGTATGAAGGGAAAAACAATATCAAGTAATCGGTTCTTGTATTAACGCGATCTTGAAATAATCTTCATTTCCCCCCTGGAAACCCCAAAATTCCCCCCTAGGGGGGAATTCCCCACCGGTTGAGAACCACTGGGCTAGACAGTCGGCTTCGTGGCTTAGAGGTTATGACTTTTCTCCGTAATCTCGTATACTCTCGTCGGTAACGTGATGACGGTTTGAATCAGCGGTGGTTCGAATCGCATCGGTAACTTACGGGGTACTGAGCCGGCCGCTCAGAAAGCAATGGCAAACTACTGAGCGTAATCATGCCAAGAAATCAACATAGGCCTACAGCTGAAAGATGCTGGTGTTGACAGCGATGTCCTGTAAAAGATATGCAAAAAAAAAAAAAAAAAAAAGCGGCTAGACATAGGTGATCTTTGCTTCGTTCCGCGTCAGAGCGGTTTCGAATTTTTAAAATTGATCTGGGCTCACAGGGTGACATAGCCTAAAATGGGTACTAGGAAATGTCTTGACGACCGGCGCGATACCGATCACATCACTCACTGAGCGCCGTTTGACCTATAAAACTATGGGTCTAGCTCCTTATGACCAGTGCGATTTAAAGGGGATCTTTGAAAGAGCCTGTAAAGCATCACTGAATCTACCCCGGTTGCAGCCATCGCCCTCAATGCATTAAGTCCCCTACCAGCCTTCACCACCAAAGTCTCCACATGATTCTTAAAAGGCAAACACCTGCCAAAGGTGATACCTAAGTTCTTCAGTTTACTCTCTCTACTAAGAGGACATCTATTCAACATAATACCAGGGGCATTTACCTTGACGATCCGGTTATCCATGGAGTACCACACTACCGATGACTTGTCTGGGTTTATAACGGCCCCTGCGTCCCTGCACCACTCTGCCACCCTGTTTACTGCCACCTTTAAGTCTTCCGCCAAACTAGCCCTGTCTCTGCCCTGTCTTTACACCAACACGTCAACTGCAAGTGTCAAGATTCTACCCATAGCTGGAATATGTTTAAATATTGTGATTTTATAACATATGATAGACATTTAAAGTTAATAATTAACCATATTCATACGACTTTAACCACAAACATTATTCATGATGGTCGCTGCAGGGTCAGAATGAGCTAAAAATATGGTTAGCTTTGCGCAGTGGCGGTACCATAGCCAATGAGGTTTTACCGAGGCGTGGTTATTGCTAGTTGAAAACTATTCCCAATACCCCGCACAGACGACCTTCACTGGTCGGCTGCTGCAATTTTTAGCGGCTTCTTCGGGGGCTTAGTTACTCAAAATAAAATTCAGCGAATAAATCAAATCAACAGTTTGATTGTGATTTTAAATTTTATTATTCTTTTCTTTTAATTATTCAGTTGATAAAGGCTTGGATCGAAACCTTTGGCCGTATCTATGTGTGTGTGTTTCTCTCTCCGTCCCCAAAATCCGTTGAGTTTCTCAGTCATATATTGCGTTTTATCTTAACTGGTAAAAGCTAGGCAGAAGTAAACCCTTTTGTACGATAGCAACACAATATGCATAGAGTAGCGGCTAGACATAGGTGATCTTTGCTTCGTTCCGCGTCAGAGCGGTTTCGAATTTTTAAAATTGATCTGGGCTCACAGGGTGACATAGCCTAAAATGGGTACTAGGAAATGTCTTGACGACCGGCGCGATACCGATCACATCACTCACTGAGCGCCGTTTGACCTATAAAACTATGGGTCTAGCTCCTTATGACCAGTGCGATTTAAAGGGGATCTTTGAAAGAGCCTGTAAAGCATCACTGAATCTACCCCGGTTGCAGCCATCGCCCTCAATGCATTAAGTCCCCTACCAGCCTTCACCACCAAAGTCTCCACATGATTCTTAAAAGGCAAACACCTGCCAAAGGTGATACCTAAGTTCTTCAGTTTACTCTCTCTACTAAGAGGACATCTATTCAACATAATACCAGGGGCATCTACCTTGACGATCCGGTTATCCAGGGAGTACCACACTACCGAAGACTTGTCTGGGTTTATAACGGCCCCTGCGTCCCTGCACCACTCTGCCACCCTGTTTACTGAAACCTTTAAGTCTTCCGCCAAACTAGCCCTGTCTCTGCCCTGTCTTTACACCAACACATCAACTGCAAGTGTCAAGATTCTACCCATAGCTGGAATATGTTTAAATATTGTGATTTTATAACATATGATAGACATTTAAAGTTAATAATTAACCATATTCATACGACTTTAACCACAAACATTATTCATGATGCTCGCTGCAGGGTCAGAATGAGCTAAATATATGGTTAGCTTTGCGCAGTGGCGGTACCATAGCCAATGAGGTTTTACCGAGGCGTGGTTATTGCTAGTTGAAAACTATTCCCAATACCCCGCACAGACGACCTTCATTGGTCGGCTGCTGCAATTTTTAGCGGCTTCTTCGGGGGCTTAGTTACTCAAAATAAAATTCAGCGAATAAATCAAATCAACAGTTTGATTGTTATTTTAAATTTTATTATTCTTTTCTTTTAATTATTCAGTTGATAAAGGCTTGGATCGAAACCTTTGGTCGTATCTATGTGTGTGTGTGTTTCTCTCTCCGTCCCCAAAATCCGCTGAGTTTCTCAGTCTTATATTGCGTTTTATCGCGTGGTCTCGAGGTATGTTGTCCGCCTCAAGTGCTGTAGGTCCCGGGTTCAAACCCCGATGATGACCAGGATTTTTTTCTCGTTTTTTATTCTAGTAATAAAATTTCCTGTGGTCTCTGGGTAGTGAGATCGGACGCCCGTGTGTATTGTTGCGCACGTTAAAAATCCCTTGGCAGTTGGAAATCGAAAAAGAGTAGCCTAACGGCGCTGCCCGGGCAAAATTTCGAGTTAAAATTCTACCCAAAGTATTTCAGGATCCTCGCGGGTGCTACGGAGTTCGTGCACTGAGCTGAGTTTCTCCAGACTCAGGTTTGAGTTAGGAGGAGGAGAACGGGGATCTTATGGGTTGCACCCGTGTGCCGTGATGTTGATCCATCGACTAAACTAAACTAAACTAATCTAAACTAAACTATTTGGACTGGTAAAAGCTAGGCATAAGTAAACCCTTTTATACGATAGCAACACAATATGCAATATGCATAGAGTAGTGGCTAGACATCGGTGATTGTTGCTTCGTTCCGCGTCAGAGCGGTTTCGAATTTTTAAAATTGATCTGGGCTCACAGGGTGACATAGCCTAAATTGGGTAGAAGAAAAAGCAGCGTCTGCAGAAGGATATATTATAACAATATGAATTGGAAACAAATAGGTATATTTAGCTCCTGCGAGAAGAAATATACTAAACATAAACACGTTGCACATACCTTACAAGGAGCCTTTTATGCTCTCGCATGGAAACATAGTAGTGTTGTTTGTTTTTGTTTTTTTTGGTATTTCGTTGTTTTATCTATCAGTGTTGTCCTGTCCTTGACAAAGATTCTGAGAATCGAAACGTCGGCCGTCCTATGTGTCGTATTGTACGCTTTTGTGTGTATTTTATTTTATTATTCATTTTATATATTTATTGATTACTTCTGATTTTGGATTTTCACCAGTATTCCGGTATACGATGGACCTCCTTGTAAGGTATGTGTATCGTGTCTGTGTTTAGTACGTTTCTTCTAGCTGGAGCTAAATATACCTATTTGTTTCCAATTCTAAAATGGGCACTAGGAAATGTCTTGACGGTCGGCATGATAGAGATCACATTACTCACTGAGCGCCGTTTGACCTATAAAACTATGCGTCTAGCTCCTTATGACCAATGCGATTTAAAGGGGATATTTGAAAGAGCCTGTAAAGCATCCTCTGATCTACCCCGGTTGCAGCCATCACCCTCAATGCATTAAGTTCCCTACCAGCCTTCACCAGCAAAGTCTCCACATGATTCTTAAAAAGCAAACCCCTGTCAAAGGTGATACCTAAGTTCTTCAGTTTACTCTCTCTACTAAGATGACATCTATTCAACATAATACCCTTGGCATCTGCCTTGACGATCCGGTTATCCAGGGAGTATCATACAACCGATGCCTTGTCTGGGTTTATAACAGCCCCTGCGTCCCTGCACCACACTGCCACCCTGTTTACTGCCATCTTTAAGTCTTCCGTCAAACTAGCCCTGTCTCTGCCCTGTCTTTACACCAAAACATCAACTGCAAGTGTCAAGATTCTACCCATAGCTGGAATATGTTTAAAGACTGTGATTTTATAACATATGATAGAGAATTAAAGTTAATAATTAACCATATTCATACGATTTTAACCACAAACATTATTCATGATTGTCGCTGCAGGGTCAGAATGAGTTAAATATATCGTTAGCTTTGCGCAGTGGTGGTACCATAGCCACTGAGGTTTTACCGAGGCGTTTATTCGCTTTCCGGCATGGCACATGATTGATTGATTGATTATTCGACGTCTCGGCAAGGCCATACTTTAGAAATGATCCCTAAAAAGTATGGCGTGCAAATAAAATGTGTCATGGACATTCACAGGGCACTAGAGCGTCACCCTGTAATTTGACATCATTACATTACATTTTACATTGGCACCTTTCCGTCTTGACAGACGATAGTTTGGTACATTGTGCTTCAAAAAGGCTTAATAACTACGATCCATGGCGGTGGCGAGTGTGGCTGGTAAGGCCAATTCTTGCTGCAAATGTTTGCCCACAGTAGGTGCATGTGAAAACATGGTCACTTCCACCATTTTGCACCATCTTACGTCTCTCACGCTCTATGTGTGCTTTATCTGCAATCATTTTCTCCTTTGTCTTTATTCAATTTCTGATAGTTGCCTTCCATGCAACACGTTCAGCGGCGACGTGCTCCCAATGTGCATTATCAATGCCTGTATCAATCATGTCCCGCTTACACACATCTTTGTATCGTAGTAGAGGCCGACCCTGAGATCTCCTACCCGTCTGTAATTCCCCAAAAAAGATGTCCTTTGGTATTCTACCATCATCCATCCTCCTAACGTGTCCTATCCATCTAAGTCTACGAAGACTGAGCATGGAATACACCGTCACACAACCTGATCTTTCCAATACTTCAGTATTTGTGATTTTGTCTTGCCACTTAATACTAAGTATTCTTCGCAGACACCGCATATGAAAGCTGTTTAAACATCAGGCCAACATTTGACATCAGGCCAACAACAATACAGTGTGATGCTTCACCTCGGTAGCGATGTGGCCCAGAAAGTACAAAGAAGCTACGTTTTAATGGGAATGATAATTTAAAGTTTATTGCCCAAGCTAACGGCATTCAATGCACTGCGGTCTTCAGAAAGCACGAGATAGATCAAGATAAAATGTGTGTGTGTGTGTGTGTGTGTGTGTGTGTGTGTGAGAGAGAGAGAGAGAGAGAGAGAGAGAGAGAGAGAGAGAGAGAAAGAAAGAAAGAGAGAGAGAGAGAGAGAGAGAGAGAGAGAGAGAGAGAGAGAGAGAGAGAGAGAGAGAGAGAGAGAGAGAGAGAGAGAGAGAGAGAGATGTACAAGTGTAACATTGTGGAGATGAAGCAATGCAAGTAAGGTGTGTTTACATGCACTATGCTATAAATATCATATTATCATAACTGTATATGTATGTATCTGTTTTATTAACGCATCTGACACTTAACATTAACAAACGGCAACGCTCTGTAAAATACACAAACAAAAGAAACACGCATTACACTTTGTAAATATACATTGCTTTGTATGAAATAAACGTTTGGAAAATTTTTTTTTTAAAATAACAAAATGTACCGAGGCGTGGTTATTGCTAGTTAGTTGAAAACTATTCCCAATACCAGACGCTCGCATTGTCTATTTATTTGTTCACTTTATATAATATATAACGCACCTGGCAAGAAGGAGCAAAATGTGTCAGGCAATAAATCATGCAGCTTATTGTCTGAGGCTTCTGTGTTTAAATTCACTAAGGGAATACATGGTTTTGAATGTGTAGATTATCCTCCGAAGTCGGAGAGTATCTGCCTGCACGGCGAGGGACCACCATTCTGCACACCAATAAGTCAGATATGGGACAACGGATACTCACGCAAACCTCAGGTCCTGTATGACATCACACTGATGTTGGACAACAGGATGTCTTCATCCGACAGGACTTAACGCTGGAGTTCACAGCCAGCGAACACAAGCAAGCACGCAAGCAAGCAATGTGTAGATTAGACAAAACTGTGTTACAAATGTAGCGTAAATAAAATTACAACGGGGAATAATACAAAGCTACAAGGGAAATAATAGGACGTGACATCTTTTTTACTATATCATCAGTTTTAATTAGGTGTTTCCAGGGCACTAGGGCCGGGTTATATACTGGCCAAGACCTATTGACGCGTCCTCGTCGAGCGTCCTGGGCAACAGGTCCCTTCGGGGTCCTGGCTAAAGTCAATAGGATCGCCGATTCCTCCGAAGTCGGAGAGTGTCTGCCTGTACGGCGAGGAACCACCAGTCTGTACACCAATAAGCCAGACATGGGACAACGGATACTCACGCAAACCTCAGGTCCTGTATGACATCACACTGATGTTGGACAACAGGACGCCTTCATCCGACATACAGGACTTCGCGTTGGAGCTCAAGCCAACGAACACAAGCAAGCAAGCAAGCAATTAACAAAGAATCTGCAAAATTGTAAGAAGTAGTGTTATATATTTTGGTAAATTATAAGAGTTAATCAAGTGTTTGCCGATCTCCGTGGCGAAGGTGTTATTGACTTTCTCCGTACATCCACGCAGGGTATCGCAGCTGCGCGAAATTCGGTAGCGGATCGCGTCGTGTTGGTTAATACGGGGGTATGTGAGCCGGTCGCTCTGAAAGCAATGGCAAACTACTGAGCGTAATCTTGCCAAGAAATCAACAACAACGGTAATGGTGTTGACAGCGATGCCCTGTAAATACGATATGCGAAAGGAAAAAAAATATCAAGTGTTTGAAGATTTTTTAGTACACAGACCATTCATATTTCATTTTCGATAGTATAGTAAAGCATTTTGTTTCCACGTTAGTAAATAATATACGGTTTTCTTGGTAGGCAGCATTAGATTATATCATCTCATACGATCACACAACATATTTATTTTGAGGGTGCATTGATGTTTTTTTTTCATTGGCACCTTTCCGTCTTGACAGACGATAGTTTGGTACATTGTGCTTCAAAAAGGCTTAATAACTGTCATATGGCAATAACTACGATCCATGGCGGTGACGAGTGTGGCTGGTAAGGCCAATTCTTGCTGCAAATTTTTGCCCATAGTAGGTGCATGTGAAAACATGGTCATTTCCACCATTTTGCACCATCTTACGTCTCTCACGCTCTGTGTGTGCTTTATCTGCAATCATTTTCTCCTTTGTCTTTATTCCATTTCTGATAGTTGCCCTCCATGCAACACGTTCAGCGGCGACGTGCTCCCATTGTGCATTATCAATGCCTGTATCAATCATGTCCCGCTTACACACATCTTTGTATCGTAGTAGAGGCCGACCCTGAGATCTCCTACCCGTCTGTAATTCACCAAAAAAGATGTCCTTTGGTATTCTACCATCATCCATCCTCCTAACGTGTCCTATCCATCTAAGTCTACGAAGACTGAGCATGGAATACACCGTCACACAACCTGATCTTTCCAATACTTCAGCATTTGTGATTTTGTCTTGCCACTTAATACCAAGTATTCTTCGCAGACACCGCATATGAAAGCTGTTTAAACGTTTCTCTTGGCGTGAGTAAGTTGTCCAGGTTTCACTGCCATAAAGAAGAGTACTAAGGACACAGGCTTGGTAGATGAGGACTTTTGTTTTGGCAGTAAGCTTCCTGTTCTCCCAGACTCTTTTTGCTAACATGTTCATTGTTGTTGCTGCCTTGCCAATCCTGATGTTGATTTCCTGATCGAGGGATAATTTGCTATTTACCTCTGATCCAAGATATGTAAAATGGTCTACTATCTCCAGTTCGGCGTCGTCAATAAAGATTGATGGTACACCATGTGTACCTTGTGACATAATCTGTGTCTTCTTTTTGTTAATTGTTAAACCAAATTCAGAACAAGCATTGGAGAATGCAGATAGTAGATGTTGTAATTCTTCCTCAGAGTGGGTCGTAATCGCAGCATCATCCGCAAAAAGCAACTCTCTGATTAGTACTCTGCTAATTTTGGTCTTGGCCTTCAATCTCTGAGCATTATAGAGGCCACCATCTGAGCGTGAGTGAATGTATATACCGTCATCCTGATCACGAAAGGCATATTTCAGTAGAAGTGAAAAGTATATCCCAAAGAGGGTGGGGGATAGTACACAACCTTGCTTAACTCCACTCTTGATTTCAAACTCTTCTGAAGTTGAGCCATCAAACTTGATTATACCCTTCATGCCTGTGTGAAACGATTCCACAATGGACAGAAGAGTTGGTGGACAGCCAATCTTCTTTAGTGCTTTGAACAGACCCTCACGACTGACCAAATCGAATGCCTTTGTGAGGTCGATGAAGGCAATAAACAGTGGCTGATTTTGTTCCCGGCATTTTTCTTGCATCTGTCGCAATGAGAATATCATATCAATGGTAGACCGGTTCTGACGGAAGCCGCACTGTGATTCGGGGTAGACTTGATCTCCCAGGACTTGAAGTCTGCGCAGGACAATTCTGGCAAATACTTTCCCAACAATACACAGAAGTGAGATACCCCTATAGTTGTTGCAGTCGCTCCGATCTCCCTTGTTCTTGTACAGCGTTATGATGTTTGAATCTTTGAAATCCTGTGGGACTTGTCCTTCTCGCCAGCATAGCTCTATTAGCTGGTGGATCTGTAGAGTGTGTCTTGCCCACTCCTGATAACCTCTATTGGAATCCCATCCTTACCTGGAGCCTTGCCAGATGCAAGTTCATTTATAGCACACTTAACTTCTGTTATGGTGGGAAGTGTGTCCAAGTGGTCAAGAGTTGGCAGGGCCTCTATGGCGTTGAGGGCATCATCCGCCAGCTTGGTCTCACTTGAGTAAAGCTCTAAATAGTGCTCGACCCATCTATCCATCTGCTGTTTCTTATCAGTGATGATTTCTCCAGTCAAGGTTTTCAGCGGTGCACTTCTTTTGATCATTGGACCACAGGCTTTCTTTATCCCTTCATACATGCTTCTGATGTTTCCCTTATCACTTGCGATTTGAATGGACTCACATAACTTGATCCAATAGTCATTCGCACACTGCCTGGCAGCCTTTTGTACATCCTTCCTCGCTTGCTTCAGCTCACTCAGAGTGTTACGCGTTGGTCTTTCCTTGTTTCTTAAGAGAGCTATCTTCTTTTTATCAATCAAGGGCTGCAGTATCTGGCTGTTTGCCGCAAACCAGTCCTGCCTCTTATGATCCACAGTGCCGTAAACCCCTACCGCTGTTTTATAAATAGTTTCCTTAAGTTTACTCCATTTATCATTTACTATACAATTTTCTGATGTATCATTGAAAGCGTCCTCAAGTTGCTGTTGAAATTCAAAGCACTTTCCAGGATCGTGAGTGTTAATAATATTAATCCTGGGGCTAGACTTGTGTTTAGCTGTGTAGATTCTCTTTGGTCTCAGTCTAACCCTTGCAACAACCAAAGAATGATCTGTATCACAGTCAGCACTGTGGTAACTTCGAGTTAATGATGTATGGTTCAGATGTTGTCTCCGTGTGATAATGAAGTCCAGCTGATGCAATGGCCGGATCTTGGATGTTTCCATGTGACCTTATGCATCTCTTTTGTTTAAAAAAAGGAGTTTGTAATACATAGGTCATTTTTAGTGCAATGCTCCAGCAGCCTTTGCCCATTATCATTCATGCGACCGATGTTGTATTTTCCAAGGCACACTGGCCATGAACTCGAGTCCTTGCCCACACGAGCATTGAAATCACCGAGCATATAAATGTAGTCGGATTTTGGAACTGCCTTGATCGCAGAGTCTAGCTGCTCATAGAACGTATCTTTCACATCATCAGAGGAAGTGAGTGTCGGTGCATATGCAGTGAGAATGGTGGCAAATCCACAAGAGGTTGCCAAGCGCAGTGATAATAATCTTTCATTACCTCCAGCTGGGATATCAATCATTCCCAGTAGCGAATTCTTCACTGCAAAGCCCACACCGTGATGCCTTTTTCTGCCTGCCCTCTTCCCTTCCAAAAAAAGGTGTAATTGTTTTCCCTGAGTGACCCTTCCTCAGCGAGGCGAGTCTCCTGCAGGCCAGCAATATCAATGTTAAGACGATTGAGTTCGGCATCAATCACATCCGTTTTTCTCACATCGTCAATATTTGTCAAGTCAGTGGAAAATCCTGGACACATGGTTCTCACGTTCCAGGTTGCAAGCCGTAGCTTGAGGTTTCTATTTTTCTTTTTATTAGTGCCTGGTGCATTGGTTTTACAGCCTGCGATTCAGATTTTGTCCTAGCCCCAAGCACCCATTGAAGCAGGCAGGCTGTGGCGGATCAGCACCCAATTGGCTGGGGGCTGCCCAGCTTGAGGCGGGCGGTAGCTGATCATTGACACCTGTAGGTGTCTCCCACCGTCAGAGGCAACGCGTGGCGCCCCATGTCTACGCCAACTGACAAGGACTTATAACCCGTAACAGTTGCCCCTCGCTTTGATTCCGAGACCGGTTAAGACCAGGGATGGAGT
The DNA here is from genome assembly GCA_963921405.1 of Cepaea hortensis. Taxonomy (NCBI): domain Eukaryota; kingdom Metazoa; phylum Mollusca; class Gastropoda; order Stylommatophora; family Helicidae; genus Cepaea; species Cepaea hortensis. The sequence goes on from OY992880.1 coordinate 38,312,148, forward strand.
TATTGCCTCTCCATAGCACAAAGCCTGGGCTAAAATAAAGAAACCATGTGTTGCCCATGCAGCATGACCCCTCTCTCGGCCTGCCTAGTTCACTCCAGAGGAAAGTTAACACATATAATCTGGAACAAGACAAGCTGCAGAAGCTGCCGGATCAGCAAAGCAATGCTCTAACTGTCCGCCTGTCGGAGCTTCGATCCTAGACCAGCTGCCAACCAAGGCTTAGGGCCTGGGCTGCCCTGCCATGACTTATTTTGTCTTTGGGTTGCATTTCCTCGCACCAGGATAAGGATAGTACCCTCCCAATTGCGCTCTTCCGCCCGAAGCCGTTGGCACAATGTGGGGTGTCGGGTTTGGTAAGCGCCGCCCAACATTCGGCGCTGACAGAAAGCAGGTAGTACCGTCTACTGTCATACTGTCTACATTGATGTGTGTACCTATTATTTATGCACACTCGGAGCATGAAGGAATTTCTATTGATAGGTCTGTGTTTGCATGAGAGCAGATGATCACATCATCATCATCAAGTAATATGTAGGTTATTGCACCACCATCAACTACCAACACTGGCCCTACATCAAAGATAATCTGCGACGAGGAGGACGTCCAAGAAGAAAATGGATTGACGACTTCAAAGACATTGTACATTCACACGGAATGACACTATCCAGTGCCGCCCATCGGGCGCTGGAGCGCAATTTATTCCTCCCCACGACATAAGTGGAAGATGGTGATGATGATTGCACCACGCCATAAATGCAGTTTTATGTGTATGTGAATGTAAGTGTTGTATTCGCAAGTGTAAGAGAAACGATCAATGCAGTGATGCACCTTATAAATACACACTGTTCCATTTTATTAAAAAATGCATTTGTGCCTGGATCAATTTAAAATATTATCATATATTCAGACATCATCAATTTGGTTCTTCTATTCGTCAACCAGTGCTGAAGTACATCATCCATTGTTAGTCGGTTTGGCTGATGATACGCTGCGTATTGAATCTGTCCTAATGTTTCTAAAAAGTTGTTGATTCATTCAGTTGAAAGTCTTCTCTCCAAGGACATTCACAATGTCAGCTCAATCAAAATCAGCCATATTTGACTGCAACAACAACAACAAAAAAGGCTAAATTGGCAGCTATGTGACTGCTGCTATTGTCAACTTTTGCGAAGGAATACAAAAAGGGTTTTTAAGAAAGTAGACCATTAACATTCCAGCAATAGTTGGAAATGAATATTGAATACTATAAGATACAATTCACACACATATATGTTGATTTAAGTCAAAATTATCCTAGTATATAACAATATAGCAAAACTGACTAGTAAAATAACCAAAGACTGAATCTTGAGTCCTCTTTTATTATGCGGACATTGTTCCTGTTATGTTTGTTTTCATCCTTGCTAAGAAAAAATGGAGTGTCGGACGCTGTAATCTGGCTATTGTTAATATAATTTTTTTTTATTTTCTTCCCTCTTCATATCATGGATTTTAGTATATACGATTTTCTCATTAATCTTCTGGCAGCCTAAATTTCGACAATGGTTCAGACATATCAATCACCTGTTAGGGTGTATAAACACCCCTTTGAACTCGTCATGGCTGTAAGTAAAAAAAAATGTAATATAATAAAATAAATAAATATCGTCACATGAACATCAGCTGATATTTTGATCTTGAGTTTGTATTCGAAGTAACCTACTATTATACGACGAAAGGCAATTCATATTAGTTTTATGACAGTGAAATATACCGTAGCAGACGTTAGATTTTGTTTCATAAGCTAAAATTAAAGAAAGCTTACAATTACAATTGAATTGAAGTTAAAGTTAAAAATAAAACTTAAATGGGAAAAGTAAATGAAGGAAGACATAATCATAATCTGCAGTCAGCTCAGCAAAAGAAGTTTAGTTACAAGTTGGACAATAAAATGAAATAATGTTTCTCGTTTACAAAACAAAACTTTTATCTGAGGTTACTGTTAGCTATCTGTTTCTGTCATCATCTTTAAATGTTAACATTATCATCACATCATTGAATTTATAATTGTGATGCACCTCTAAAACACTAGTAACACTTCTTACTTTCACTTTTCATCCAATTTATCACTATGTTGGCTACCAGTAGTACAGTCTACCCAGTCACCAATGCCTCGATCCATTCCCTCCCTCAACACTCTTGGGTCTTTCTCTATTGTTTCTGAGCTCATGACACAGTTGAGTTTGCTTTATGTGCCTTAGGTTAGGATTATTACTTCATCAGGGCCTAAGCTAAAAATGATATGTTTGTAATTTTTAAAATATAGTTTTAACTTTTATCGGTGTCTTTTTTACGTTATGTATGTTGATGAAAGCTTTCTAGCCACAGTGAACACCCTGTTTCTTCTGATTATGTTTTTTTCCCAGGTTTTTGTTAATTTACTCATTGTAATCCTCTAGCATGCTTACCCTGCACTTTTTCTGCTAGTGCATAATTTTTAACAAGGAGCTATTTCTCTCTTTGTTAATATTGTTTGTCTAAAGTACTTTGTCTGACTTCTGTCTAATTTAGTGTTTTCTTCAGTCCCAGTTTTTGCAATATTAATTTGTTTCACATTCTCCTTGCCACAATATTCCTCCTATTCACCTTCTTTAACCATATTTCAGAAACACCAATTGTTCTGTCATTGTTTCTGCAGCATACAATAGTAAAAAGTATACTATATGTAACAGTTGTTCACTCTCAGGCCACCCTATGAAGTACAGACTTGGAAACCTAACCATGGGGCAGTTGAAAAGAAGCAGTTTTATTCATCAGACCAAACAATTTTGCAGATAAACCAAAGATTTCCCCTTAAAACTAACCCAGAAAGAACTCAATGAATAGAGGAACATAGACTACCATTACAATTCCAGTTAAAAGTGAAAGGATTATTCGACAAAGAAAAACATAACAGTGTACAATGTAGAAAGCCACATCGTTTCCATAATGAAGTTTACCCACATGACCCCTGGATCTGAGTCTACACAGATGGGTCAGCACAAAATGCTGTTAGAAGTGAGGAGAGTGAAAGTGTACATAGAATACCCAAATAATACTAGCGATACTGCCAGAATACCAACAGGAAAGTACTGCCATAACTATGATGCAGAAATTCAAGTGCTCAAGGTAGTAACAGAGAAATTACTGAATACTAATGATGATACACATCCTTTGGTAGTATTGATAGATGCAAAATCAGTTTTTGAGGTACTCCAGTCTGGGAAAAATGCCAGTACTGTGGACGCTACTAGGGTAAGGTCACTATACAGTGGATACAATCTCACTGTGGGATGACTGAAAATGAGAGAGCTGATCAATTAGCTAATGAAGGAGCAACAGAACAACAACCTGATGTACCTTCACATACCACCAAAAGAAAAGAATCATCAAATCAATCAGAAAACCACCAGCACAAAAGATATCCATTTTATGGACAGACCAGAACAAATCATTATTCTGCTCCTCAGAACAGGACACAAAATTCAAGATTGACAAATAAGACATGTGCACAAGTGGATTGGCACTGCAGACAGCAGATCGCATACCCCAAGACTGCCCAAAATATGACATATCTAGGAAAAAATCAATCCAATCATGAACTAGTCTTCAAAGAGCTTGCCATGAGTTGGTTGAGGGCCTATGTTGTATTGAGAGCAGCAGGAGAAGAAGTTCATCTCTTGAGCTATTGTCTTTGAACCAGTGAGAGCATGCCGCAGACAGCAGATTACATACTCCAAGACTGCCCAAAATATGACATATCTAGGCAAACCTTCTGGTCCGGAGAAACAACAGTGGAAGATAAACTCTAAGGACTCCTGTGTGAACTAAAAAAGACAGTTAAATTTATACAAGAGACAATATTGCAGTTAAAGACAAATTTCAAGCGAAAAAAGAAGAGGAAGAAGGACATCAGTGAGTTGTATTGATCTTGCTTGCATCCTTATCCTTATGATCTGAGCAAATAGATATGTTTGTATGGCTCATTAAAACCCATGAAGTTTTCTTTTTTTGGGAATTTGTTGGGACGATCCTTGTGTCTGTAAGGCAGGCTGTTTGAGATATGGAGGAAGTTGTTTCTTTTTAATGTTTTATCCTGGATTTTGCAGTTTCACATTCGCAGAGGGGTATGGCATGTGCAGAAGTTTCTTTCTGTGAACAAGTATCTTTTCCTCTCTTTAAAGAAACAGTTATTGAAACATGGACACTACCACCCAGCTTGTTTTTGATCAGCCAGTCTTCTGCTCTATGATCCATTGTTTCATACTCTAGATTGGAGAGTGAGTTCTCAAATCTCCCACTGTAAGGTGTCCATATTTTTCAAACTATCACTTGGCGTACCTTCCCTGTATGTCATCATTGCATAAAACTGAGGGTCTTTACCTTGTTATTGTTATTACAGAGTTAAATTACAAAGCAGGCACATTGGTGTAATCGTTAGGGGGTTACGCTGATAATATTATGAGCATGATTGGACAAGGGTTCGACACCTGCATTTGCTGTCTGCTAAAAGAGGGAAAGACTGGCCACCTATTCCTCAGTGCATTCAGGTCAACAAAATGAGATGGTTCCAACACTTTATAAGCCCATAGCAGCTTCCTGCTTCCCCCAACCCACTCCAAGCTCCCCTATCTTTTGCTGTCCCATGTAGCTCTGTCCATGTCCCCCAACCCACTGCAAGCTCCCCTATCTTTAGCTGTCCCATGTAGCTCTGTCCATGTCCCCCAACCCACTGCAAGCTCCCCTATCTTTAGCTGTCCCATGTAGCTCTGTCCATGTCCCCCAACCCACTGCAAGCTCCCCTATCTTTAGCTGTCCCATGTAGCTCTGTCCATGTCCCCCAACCCACTGCAAGCTCCCCTATCTTTAGCTGTCCCATGTAGCTCTGTCCATGTCTCCCAACCCACTGCAAGCTCCCCTATCTTTAGCTGTCCCATGTAGCTCTGTCCATGTCCCCCAACTCACTCCAAGCTCCCCTATCTTTTGCTGTCCCATGCAGCTCTGTCCATGTCCCCCAACCCACTCCAGGCTATCCTATCTTTAGCTATCCCATGTAGCTCTGTCCATGTCCCCCAACCCACTCCAAGCTGTCCTATCTTTAGCTGTCCCATGTAGCTCTGTCCATGTCCTCCAACTCACTCCAAGCTGTCCTATCTTTAGCTGTCCCATGTAGCTCTGTCCTGTCCATGTCCCCCAACTCACTTCAAGCTCCCCTATCTTTAGCTATCCCATGTAGCTTTATCTGTGTCCTCCAACCCACTCCAGGCTATCCTATCTTTAGCTGTCTCATGTAGCTCTGTCCATGTCCCTCAACCCACTCCTAGCTCCCCTATCTTTAGCTGTCCCATGTAGCTCTGTCCATGTCCCTCAACCCACTCCAAGCTCCCCTATCTTTAGCTATCCCATGTAGCTCTGTCCGTGTCCTCCAACCCACTCCAGGCTATCCTATCTTTAGCTATCCCATGTAGCTCTGTCCGTGTCCCCCAACCCACTCCAAGCTATCCTATCTTTAGCTATCCCATGTAGCTCTGTCCATGTCCCCCAACCCACTCCAAGCTATCCTATCTTTAGCTATCCCATGTAGCTCTGTCCATGTCCCCCAACCCACTCCAGGCTATCCTATCTTTAGCTGTCCCATGTAGCTCTGTCCATGTCCCTCAACCCACTCCAAGCTCCCCTATCTTTAGCTATCCCATGTAGCTCTGTCCGTGTCCTCCAACCCATTCCAGGCTATCCTATCTTTAGCTGTCCCATGTAGCTCTGTCCATGTCCCCCAACTCACTCCAAGCTCCCCTATCTTTAGCTGTCCCATGTAGCTCTGTCCGTGTCCCCCAACCCACTCCAAGCTATCCTATCTTTAGCTATCCCATGTAGCTCTGTCCGTGTCCCCCAACTCACTCCAAGCTATCCTATCTTTAGCTATCCCATGTAGCTCTGTCCGTGTCCTCCAACCCACTCCAAGCTATCCTATCTTTAGCTATCCCATGTAGCTCTGTCCGTGTCCCCCAACCCACTCCAAGCTATCCTATCTTTAGCTACCCCATGTAGCTCTGTCCGTGTCCCCCAACCCACTCCAAGCTATCCTATCTTTAGCTATCCCATGTAGCTCTGTCCGTGTCCCCCAACCCACTCCAAGCTATCCTATCTTTAGCTATCCCATGTAGCTCTGTCCATGTCCCCCAACCCACTCCAAGCTATCCTATCTTTAGCTATCCCATGTAGCTCTGTCCGTGTCCCCCAACCCACTCCAAGCTATCCTATCTTTAGCTATCCCATGTAGCTCTGTCCGTGTCCCCCAACCCACTCCAAGCTATCTGTCCGTGTCCCCCAACCCACTCCAAGCTATCCTATCTTTAGCTATCCCATGTAGCTCTGTCCATGTCCCCCAACCCACTCCAAGCTATCCTATCTTTAGCTATCCCATGTAGCTCTGTCCATGTCCCCCAACCCACTCCAGGCTATCCTATCTTTAGCTGTCCCATGTAGCTCTGTCCATGTCCCTCAACCCACTCCAAGCTCCCCTATCTTTAGCTATCCCATGTAGCTCTGTCCGTGTCCCCCAACCCACTCCAGGCTATCCTATCTTTAGCTGTCCCATGTAGCTCTGTCCATGTCCCTCAACCCACTCCAGGCTATCCTATCTTTAGCTGTCCCATGTAGCTCTGTCCATGTCCCCCAACCCACTCCAAGGCCCCCTATCTTTAGCTGTCCCGTGTAGCTCTGTTCATGTCCCCCAACTCACTCCAGGCTGTCCTATCTTTAGCTGTCCCATGTAGCTCTGTCCATGTCCCCCAACCCACTCCAAGCTATCCTATCTTTAGCTATCCCAGGTAGCTCTGTCCGTGCCCTTCCCATATTATTAATTTCTGTTTCTATTTCTCTTCTCCATGAGTATTTAGGTCTTCCTCTATTTCTTTTGCTGTGTGAGTTCCAGACTAAGGCTTTTCTAGTTATACTATTCTTGGGGTTTCTCACTGTATGGCCTGTCCAGCACCAGTGTCCTTTCTTCACCTCTTGGTTCAACGGTAATTGCCTAGTTCTCTCTATAAGCTCAGAATCTGTCAATTAGCGCATGTTTGTAGTTTATTTGTAATCATTTTCTTCTCCATTTTTCTGATCAATACAGCTGTACAGATTTAAAGTTTTTTTTTTCTAATGTTACAAAAATTTAATTCAACTGTTTTTAATTATTAAAGTGAGTCTGTTCTGTTTTTAACATTTTGTGTTATTGTCTGAATTAATTTTATGTTTGTTATTTGGCAGGCATACGAGAAGCGTTTCCCAACCTGTAAATTGATCCCAGTCTTTTTAGGCAGTGAAATAACTAATGAGCATATCTCAAAAGATGGAGCAGAGATTATTACAGAGCGACGATGCAGATTGAATGTCGATGCTCCTTACCTTTTAAGAAAGGTAAATCTTTCATTCAGTATTTTTAGAATAGAAATGTTGCATTTTATTAATAGTAATGTTTATTTCATATTTTATCAAACATTTAAAGCATATTCAATCCTGGTGCATTTTCTGTACTAATAGAGTTTGTATTTGTGTATTGACCAGATTGTGGGAGTGGATCATGTGGTATTTATCCAGAAAAACCACCTGAATCGTCGTAAACGCACTCTGGACATTGTTGCCCACAATGAGAGCTTTGCTTCTAGACTTTCAATACATGAACACTGTCATTATTCTGTAAGTTATCTAGATTATTGTGTAGTTTGCTAACATGTTTACAAAAATAAATGTGATGTTTATTTACCAAGGTAATTTTATGTTGTTTCCAAATTAAAATAGTAATAATGTAAATTAGATTTGACGACTTAAGTTTTTTTTTTTTTGCACTCACTTTGAACTCAAGCGTAGTCCATACACACTACTTTTAGTAGCACTAGACTGAATTTTGCATGTGGATTAGCTTTCCCTATTACCATTGTCCCTCGCCATCAAGCAAACCCACTCTGACTTAAGAGGTACTTGTAATTTACGTCCCCAAGCCAAGGACGAGAGGTCAACATTTTAAACTGTCCAGTGAAAGGGTTGAACCTGACCTCTGCATCAGCACACCAGATGTTTAAAAACTTGCGTTTTTATCCATTCGGCCACACTGACCTCCATTTGACGACTTGGTTTGAATTGTTTGAGGGTCTGTGCTCTAGAGGGGGATAAATGGTAGAAGAAGAAATTAGATTTGCCTTGTTGTAGTGTTAATTAGCCGGTCTCCCTGGCCTAGTGTTAGCGACTTTCTCCGTAATCCCGTTTATCCATGTGAGCAAACACGGCTGCGCGAGAATTTGTAGCAGTTCTCGCCGCACCCGTTACTTACGGGATATGTGAGCCGGCCGCTCAGAAAGCAGTGGCAAACTACTGAGCGTAATCTTGTCAAGAAATCAACAAAGTGGTTAAATGCTGGTGTTGACAGCGATGTCCTGTAATAGGATATGCGAAAAAAAAGTATTAATTAATTAATGTGTCTTTGTCTTAGTTCGCTTCTTATATATCCTAGAGCCTAGAGGCACCTTGGAGTCGTATTTTATTGTGATTTAATAACTTTCAACCGCAGAAGTCGGAGTGCGTTTGTCTGATGGCGAGGGTCACTGTTAATAGGGAAAGCTAATACACATGCAACATTCAGTCCAGTGCACTATAAATTATAGCATGTGCATGGACTGTGCTTGAGTTTAAAAAAAAAAATCACATTCACACTATCTGATTTAGCAGTACAAAGTCTGTGAGATGCTTTATGGGGATTGAACCCTGGCCTTACCAGGTTGTAGGTCAGTGTGCTACAATGTAACCATGGAGATGTCATTTTCATAAATTACATTAGATGTTGAAGTATCACATATTATAACATGCTTATCCTGGGAAGGTTAACCCGGTCAACAAATGCCCACAGAAGTCAGATGTGTCGGCCTAACAGCACAAGAACATAGCTCTGCTGTAAACAGACAACGCAATCACGTCCAAAAAAAAACTCTGGAAGAGCGCAGAAGAAGAAGATAACATGCTTATAAATAATGAGACATTAAATGCCCAATAGACCTTAAGGTGTGTGAAAAGGTCGTTTTCTTTGCTGATGTTATACAAGGAGGTATAGGTAACCACATTGCAGATACTGCTGTTGAAGAATAAAGTGTTGTATCTCAATACATTCTAAGCTAAATCATAATAAAGTCATATGACCAGTTCCTTTCCTCGTCACATTTACATTTTCAACAATTTTTAGAACATTTCTCATCTCATCTCATCTCATCATGTTCCTCTTGTACCTTGCGGTGTCGAGGTGAAGTATAAACTTCGTGAGAGTGCCCGGTTATGGGCTTCGTATATCGACATTCCCATGGATTCTGTTATTCCCTCCGTCCAGCGTTTACGTGGTCGGCCTCTTCCTCTGTTTCCATCTGGTCTGTACGCCATTGCCTGTTGTGGCATGCTGTTGACTGGTAGCCTACTTGCATGGCCAAACCATTTGACTTGCTGCTTTCTAATAAAATCTAGAGCAGCTTTAACCCCCACTTTAGTCCTGATTTCTTCATTTCTGATCTTATCTCTTCTTGATACGTTGAGTATTCTTCTCAGGAACCTCATTTCTGTTGTTGTCAGTCCGTTTATACTTCTTAGTTTTTCTACGAGCAGTATGAACATTTCAAAATCAAAATTATCCTTGACTCATTTTATGAGGCTGGGTTGACCTCCTGAGCCTTACTGGCCAGAAAAATGAACGCTGCCACAGCTGGGAATTCAATTTGTACCATTGTGGTAGTAGGCAAGTGCAGTAACTACTGTGTTAATGTCATACATGCATATAACCCAGAGGTAGGAAAGAAACGGAAATAATTCAGTAGCCAACCCCTTTGTCCTAGGACAGCATATTTATTTTACAAATATGAAATGAGAAAACGCAGGTCCGAATGGGTAAGATCAGGTGTTCTTAAACATCTGGTGTGTTGATGCCGAGGCAAGCGGTTCAACACCAGACAGTTGGACTAAAGTGTTGACCTGTTGTCCTTGACTTGGGGATGTAAATTACAAGTACCTCTGAAGTCGTAGTAGGTTCGCCTGATGGCGAGGGACACTGTTAATAGGGAAAGCTAATCCACATGCAAAATTCAGTCCAGCACTACTATAAATAGTGTGTATGGACTACGCTTGAGTTCAAAGCGAGCGAGCGCAAAAAAAAAAAATAAGATGCTTGAAAATTCAGGCGCCAGGGGACAATTTTCAGGTGCCACAGTGAATGGCGCCCTGGATTTTTCTACCCCTGATGTGAGCCATGGACCATTTTACAATCACTAAAGAAGAAAATCGCAGCTTTTAAACTTAAATTTTACAGAACAGTTCTTGGAATATTGTGGACCAAGAAGTCAAATACTAACCTTCTACAAGACCTGAACATTAAGGAAAATTGACTCTAATCAACTTAATGTTTTGGAAACTGAAAAACTGTCGCCATATTAATCATCACAGTGGCTTTGATATAGTAAGTGATGGAGGACATGGTTCCTGAAAGAAGAGACGGGTCAACTAGTATGAAGATGGACTCAGTACCTTGTGGATACCTTGGGCTTGAGGGTGCTTGAGGTAGGAGAATTGGCAAGGGATTGACACATTGTCAGAACTATGATGAAAGCAATGTTCTCTGAAGGACCTGCTATTTTTTTTTTTTTTCGCTCGCTCGCTTTGAACTCTAGCGTAGTCCATATACATTATTTATAGAAGTGATGGACTGAATTTTGTGTGTGGGTTAGCTTTACCTATTAACAGTGTCCCTCGCCATCAGGCGAACCCACTCCGACTTCAGAGGTACTTGTAATCATCATCCCCAAGTCAAGGATGATAGATCAACATTTTAGTCCAGCTGCTCTGTGTAGGGGTTGAACCGCTTACCTCGGCATCAGCACACCGGATGTTTAAGAACACGCATTCTTATCCATTTGACCAGGCGGACCTGCAGGGTCTGCTATATGATGATGATGATGATGATGATGACGTGCTTACAAAGGGGATATTGACCATATTTTTAATTAACATAATCTTTTTTATTTCATTCCCTCACTTTGAACTCAAACATAGTACATACACATGCTACTACTTCTAGTGCACTGGACTGGTTTTTACATATGGATTCATTCATTCAGTAGCATGTCCTTTGTAGAACCTCGCTCCTATAACAACCTTCCGGAAAACCTCTGGATCATAAGCAAGATGTCCCGCGTCCAATACACCCATCTGAAGATCATCCGCCACATCCTGCACCATCTTCTCTTTGGCCTTCCTCTTCCTCTCTTCCCAGGCATATACCCCTCCATTATTGTTCTGTCCAAACTTTCATGACATGTGGATTAGCTTTCAATAATACCAGTGTCCCTCACCATCAGATGAACCCACTCGGACTTCAGAGGTGACAGGTCATAATGAAGCAAAACATCTGGTAATGCTTAGAAATATCAGCCACAAATGCTGGCCATCCATCCTATAGGATTTAAAGTGATCCAACGGAAACTTTAAATATATTCACAGGTTCACCCAGACAACCCAGGATGGACATGCTTTGAACAAGATGCAAGTCTGGATATTAAACATTTCTTTGGTTTTGAAAGTACTGTTGAAAAGATAGCCATGAAGCAGTATGCCACTAATGTAAAAAAGGTATGTAAGAGTTTTTGTCATCTGGTCTCAACAGACAAGTTTGACAATACCAGAACTTCATGATTTGGTTGACTTGATACTAAAATTTTTGTGTTAAAAAGTGGCAAATAAAAAAAAAATTTAAGTTTTAAAACTTTCACTGTGATGCAGATCTAAACAACATGGCCATTCAGTTAACAGGCAGGTGTCAAGTCACCATGCTACCCTAGTTTCCTTTTATTTAGCATATAGATTACATATTATCATGCCTTAATGTTGTTGCTTTAGTATCTTTTTTGTCTGTGTCTGTTGTTGTTTTGGTTTGCTGGTAATGGTTTGTCACTGCAGTATCTTCTGTTGTTTTGTGATCATGTTATCCTAAAGCTGTCTCCACTTGTTGGTTTTTTCCTTTTATTCAGTGCACTTTGTTATTGTTTTAGTATATTTTTTGCCTATCTGTTGTTTTTGTTTGCTGGTGGTGGTTTGTTACTGCAATATCTTCTGTTATTTATGATAATATTCTCCTAAAGCTGACCTTCTCCACTTGTTTCTTTTTTATTCATTACACTTTGTTGTTGTTTTATTATCTCTTTTGTCTATGTCTGGTTGTTTTAGTTTGCTGGTGATGATTTGCCACTGCAATATCTTCTGTTATTTGTGATCATGTTATCCTAAAGTTGACTCTTTCCACTTGTTTCCCCCCCCCCCCCCCCCCTTTTTATTCATTACACTTTGTTGTTGTTCAGTATTCTTTTCATCTGTGTCTGTTGTTGTTTTGGTTTGCTGGTAATGGTTTGTCATTGCAATATCTCCCGTTATTTGTGATCATGTTATCCTGAGGCTGACTCGCCACTTTTTTTTTTCTTGTTCATTGCACTTTGATGCTGTTGTTCCATCATGGTGATGGTTGCACTTTGTTGTTGTTCTATCATGGTGTTTGGTTACATATGAACTAAATTAGACAGAAGTACTTCAAGTTGCAACAATAGGTGTAAGGTGGAGGTGAACACTATCATCATCTGACATAACATGTTTATTTAAGACGAGTAATTATCGGCTCGGTGGCTAAAGGCTTGCGAACGCGGTTCATGAGCTGGGTACCAGGCATTCGAAGCTCAGCTGCGACCGATTTGTGCAGCAGACCGTGTCGCGTTGTGTTATAACGTGCTGGTATGGGAGCCGGTCGTTCAGAAAGTAATGGCAAACTACTGAACGTAACACTTGCCTAGTACATCAACGCCAGCTGAAAAATGCTGGTGTTGACTGCAGCGTCCCGTAAGGGATACGCAACTTTAAAAAAAAAAAAAAAAAAAAAAAGTAGCTTTAGAATAGCAATCATCACAATTTGTAATAATTGTCAGTTTGTAACAGTTGTCACAGTTTGTAACAATGAATAAGCACAAATTCAAACAATTATCTTGGCGTTTTAAAGCATAAAAGTATAGGGTATGATTTTAACTAATTTGTATCCATATAACCATTTAAAAACTTCAAATCATCTAGATACAGTGTAAGCACCATGTGCTGTAGGGATTGGGAGTCTTTGAGTATAAACTTCTAGCACTTCTAGCCAATTTAATAGAATAAGTTACATTGATCATTTTGGAATGTTTACATAGTGTCTATTGAGGCAGTCTCCATGGCGAAGATTTTACGGACACGATTTGTAATCCAATATACCCGGATTCGAAACACAGCGGTGCTGGTTTTTTCGAAAAAGGTATAGGTGCCAGTCGTTCAGAAAGCAATGGCAAACCACTGAACGTAAAACTTGCCCAGGAATCACAAACAGCCAAAATGCTGGGGTTGACTGCTACATCCTGTGAAGGACATGCAACTAAATTTTTTTTTAAATTGAGCAGTGTAAAAAAGTAAAGTAAAGTGCCCCTTTTCATACCATGAGGTGTATTAGTATATGGTGCTAGCCACATATTTGTAGATTTGTTCGCACACAATGGGGAATGTGGGCAATATGTGGCCTTTACTTCCCAGAAGCTTTCCTGTTACTCATTTTAGACTTGATGTGGATAATAAATCCCTGCCTATAAGGGGATGACCACTGGGTCAGCATGCAAAGGTGAATGGTATACTGACTCCCTAAAATGTCTGTCTTATGGGAGATAAGTAGTGAATGGTGTACTGACTCTATAAAATGTCTGCCTTATGGGAGATAAGTAGGGAATGGTGTACTGACTCCCTGTAATGTCTGTCTTATGTAAGATAAGTAGTGAATGGTGTACTGACTCCCTAAAATGCCTGTTTTATGTAAGATAAGTAGTGAATGGTGTACTGACTCCCTATAATGTCTGTCTTATGTAAGATAAGTAGCGTCCTTCTGTGTTAAACCTGTTTTACACATTAGTTAAATTCAAACTACTCTTTTTCAAACCAGGGCAAGGAGGTGATTGAATTTTACATAAGCGAGCTTTTGAGTGAAGGTGTGACTCACATTCCTCCCTGGGTGGGTCCGCCAGAGGAAGAGGGTGCAGATGAGGAGAATCCTAGTCAAGATAGTGGCCTGAGAAGCAGATCTGATAGTGCGACTAGTCAGCACAGCCATAACAGTTTGATTCTTGGAGCAACCGCTGCCTCTATTCACAGGAAATCCTTGACTCCACCAGAAGGTTATACATCATTGTTTTTTCATATTTCTGTCAATATTTACAAGGAGAACTCATTAAGTAACAGGAAACTTGTGAATAAATTGTTTACAATAGTGCGAACCAGAAATTTGTGTGTGTTATAACATAATTCCAATGCCTGTAGCACACTCGGTAAACCTGTCTACTAGCTTGTTGATGCCTCTGGAAAAACGTTTTTTGGGCATGGCCTTAAACCTGTTTTGCACCACCTCTATTACCTCGTCATTTGCAAGCCTCTGACCCTGCAAATGTTCTTTCAAGGATCTAAACAAGAGAAAGCACTGATGGTGCGAAGTCTGGACTGTATGCAGGATGTTTCAAGACCACAAATTTCAAAACAGTATATCCACTGTATGCACAGCCATATAATGGTGGGCGTTGTCAAGCAGCAATAATACTCATTTTAAGAGAAGTTCCTGGTGTTTTGATCCTATCACTAGCTTCAGTTTGTTCACTAGCATGTCACTGTATTGAGAACTGATCAGAGTTTCACTCAGGACTCACCACCCGTCACAGTTTGATGGAGAAAAGCATATCCTTTTTTAGCATGATAGTCCTAATTCTCCTGACAGATCATGGGCAGTGCATGTTTGTAGTCATTTGAAAGCTATCGACCCATTTGCTGCTCACTTTCATATAACAGGTCATCATGGACAATTTTGTATGCAGCAACATGACTCATGTTTAAATCCACAGGTATTTACTTAGTCAATAGTGAGTCACCTGTTGTAATGGACTAGCTTGTCAATCTGCCATTTCACAGAGTCTGTTGCCACACTTGCAGGTCTCTCACTACACAATTTATCAGTGACGTTTTGACTTCCATTTAAAAATCTGTTTACCCATTCATACACTCTCCCCTGACTCGTATAACTGTCTCCATACTGAACCATCATTCTTCTGTAGATTTCACATAGTTTCATACCCTCTGACCACAAAATATGATCACGCAGCGTTCTACCACAGTGCAAGTCGATCGTGGAGCGACCATTTTGTAATCACTATTGCACATGCGCTAACTGCTCGATCCTCATGACCCCTATATGTGGTATTGCTTAAGAGCCATTTTTTGTCCTGAAATAAAATGTTCCGTTGTCCACATGCTTCCATGCACTTTATAGTGAAATATGTGTTAGTTAATGTTTCGTACATATTTCTTTCATGTGATATTTGTGTTTTTTTTTTACTTTAAAATGTTAGTAGTTGAGGAATGATTCCTGGGTTAGATTTACTCCAAAAGCTTCCATACAAGTTATTCATGTTGGAAAATGATTACCATTGAAAGCATCCTCCAAGTTAAATGCCTTGGTGACTTGTCTCTGCTTGTTTTTGGAATCCCTCATCAATTTGAAAGATTCCAGAATTTCACCAGGTTATTCTCATTGGCCTGTATCTTCCTAATTTATCTTTTAAGATGTTTACATAAGGAGATTACAGTGTCCACCTCAGGCTTGGAAGGGGCAGGGTTCGATCTCAGCATAGGGCTAAGAATTTTTTCCAAGAACTATTAATACCTAGTGATATCATACGTTCTCCTGATCTCTAGGGTAGTGGGATTGGACACCTAGCCTTCTCAGATAAGGGTTAAAACAGGAGGTCCAGTGTGCAAGTTGTGCACATAAAAAAATCCCACTGCAGTTAGAAATCTTCAAATTGAACCCACTGCCATAGCAGAATATCTAAGCTGCATTACGTTGTGTTATTTTATATTGTTTACATTTCCACAGCTTTACCGCAGTTCCACCAAATTGTATTCATATTTTTAGTATTTTTCTATAAATGTTTAGCTATACTTTTTCTTTATTGATTTTGAATGTTAATTCTGATGTTTAGAGTGTGCTGGGAGTCCTAAAGCAGACACAGGCATTGATAAAATTGATGATGATTATATTGCACGCTTCTTGGGTCATCTGACCATGGTAGAAGAGAGCCAGCTTGTGCAGTTGAGACGGTGGCTTCAAAAAACTCATAAAGGCAAGGTAAGATTACTGGATACATTCCACAAACATGAATTAATTACCTATATTAATTTAATTTAATTTTCCACAAAGGCATATTCTAAAGTAAATTGCAGTTTAAGACAAGGTTTTCATTGTAAAGCATTTTTTAGGGTTAGCATATTGAATTTTGTGGTGGGAGAGCTGTGACAAAGATGTTATGGTGTCTGCCTAAGGCTCTTTTTCTTTTTTAAGCGCTTGCTTTGAACTCAAGCGTAGTCCATGCACGTGCTATAATTTTTTGTGCATTGGAAATTTTTGCATGTGGATTAGTTTTCCCTATTACTAGTGTCTCACGCCATCTGGCAAACTCACTCTGACTTCAGAGGTACTTGTAATTTACATTCCCAAGTCAAGGACGAGAAGTCAATATTTTAGTCCAAATGACCTTGTAGGGGTTGAACCGGCTACCTTGGGATCAGCACACCGGATGTTTAAGAGCGAGCGCGCTTATCCATTCAGCCATGCTGACCTCCCCTCAGGCTCATAATGTCCATGCTTTGGTTCCAGAATAGGGCAGGGAATTTGTTCAGGAACTGTTTGTATCTAATGATGTTACTTCCCCCTGATCTTTTGGGTAATGAGATCAGATACCTGACTTTCTCAGATAAGGGCAGAAAACAGGAGTTTTTATGCAAGTTGAAAATCCTTTGTCAATTATAAATCTGAAAGAGTAGGCCACGAGGCAGTGGCGCCGGTAAAATTTTGGGGAAGAAAACCTACCCATGGGTAGATAGAGCCAGTCACCTTGGGTGGAATATCTAGAGGAAACAAACTACACAAATGTATGCCACAATTGGATACACTGACCTTTGATGTGCATAATTAGGTGTGATACTTCCCTCGAAAGAGGGGCGAAGAAGAAGAGCAATTGAGCAGTGAATGAAGTTCTACGTGTTGTTTATAACATTGTTGGCTGCTTAATACAGTTTATTTTAAATTGGTATTTGAGAGATATCTAAAAATACTAGTTTATATAGTTTGCTTTATGACTCGTATATATTGGTGTTGGGGGGCTGAGTGGTCTCGAGGTATGGTGTCCGCCTCGAGTGCTGGGGGTCTTGGGTTCAGGCCCCGATGAGGACCGGGATTTATTTAAAAAATCCACCTGGACTTCCAGTAATAAAATTGCCCCTGGTCTCTGGGTAGTGAGATCGGACGCCCGTGTGTATTGTTGCGCACATAAAAAATCCCTTGGCAGTTGGAAATCGAAAAAGAGTAGCCTAACGGTGCTGCCCGGGCAAAATTTCGAGTTAAAAATCTACCCAAAGTATTTCAGGATCCTCGCCGATGCAACAGAGTTTGTGCATTGAGCTGAGTTTCTCCAGACTCAGGTTTGAGGTTGGAGGAAAACGGAGCACTTATGGGTTAAACCGTGTGCCGTGATGTTGATCCAACGACTAAACTAAACTATATATTGGTGTATTTAATAGTAGTTGCTTCAGACTGACTAAACTTTATTTCTCTTCTTCTCTTCTTCTTCAGTGTTCCGAGCCATTGAGGTTCTTTGCTGCAAATACAATCCATCTCCATTCGTCTCTCTGGTGGACCTTCTCTTTATTTAGTAATTGTAAATTTGAGACTAAATGGTTATTGAAATTATTTGATTTCATAAGTTCATTATTACTGACATATTTCCTTAGATACCCAAAGATGCCCACATCTTAAGATTCTTACGTGCCCGTGAATTTAATGTTGAAAAAGCTAGAGAAATACTAGTTCATTCACTGGCCTGGCGCAAGCTTCACAACATCGATCGCATATTAGATGGCTACAAACCGCCTGATGTCCTAGAGAAATACTACCCTGGTGGCTGGCATTACTGTGACAAGGGTGAGTTGTTTCGTAACATTAACTTTGTCTGTTTCAGGTGACACGTGGTGTATGATTGGCTTTTCCCCAGGAATCCTAGCCATCACGTAATGTGTTTCTGTACTTATTACATCTTACTAAAGAAATCTGGCTCCCTCACATGTCAATTACCCTGTGTATTTTAACTTCTTTGAAAATACAGTCCTTCAAGAAACTAATGAAAACAAATTGATTAGAGAAATTAGACATAGCCTAGATATTTTCTAATGCATCGAAGTACACTTGTTCCTGTGGCGAGGCGCTGTTGTCATTTGAAGTGACAGGTTCGAATCCCGGTGTAATGAAAGTTGTCAATTATTATGTTGTCTAGTGTGTCATCTAATATCTACTTCCTTCTGCTTTTTTGAGTGCCAGCCAGTACGTGCAAATTTATTCATGAGCTTGATTTTTTTGGACACACTGAGGAGAATGATGATGACAATGAAAGTAATGTACTCATGATTTATTTTTAGAGTGGCTGTCTGTCTCCAGTAGAAATGTGTTAGTTATATTTGCCAGTAGGCACGTTGTGATGCACACAAAGGGATACACTGTATCACACCTTTGGCATCAGCCACGCAGTGCTGGTTTTACGGAGCCCCATGCAACTCTTCTGCCATATATCCTCGTGGTACACCATGGATAAATGGTCATTGCTGGTCTAAATCTAACTGGCGGGGGATGTTGGAGTTGGTGGGCCATAGAGATACAGTGATTAGAAACCATTCTGGTACTCATTAGCACACCCGCAAAATTGTGGTTTTTTTTTTTTTAAATTTGCACATCCTTTACAGGACATTGCTGTCAACACTAGCATCTTTCAGCTAATTGTTGATTTCTTGGCAAGATTACGCTCAGTAGTTTGCCATTGCTTTTCTGAGCGGCCGCTCAGTTATCCTGCAAGTCACCAACGTGGGGAGAACTGCTCCCAAATCTTGCACGCTGCGTTACCCTGTGTGGATAAATGGGATTACGGAGAAAGTCGTGTAACCCCTCGGCCAAAGAGACCGGCAAACTTGTGAGTAAATGATGTTTATTAAACTGGCAAATATAACTAACACATTTCTACTGGCAAATATAACTAACACATTTCTATTGGCAAATATAACATATTTCTACTGGTAAATATAACTAAAACATGTCTACTGGCAAATATAACTAACACATTTCTACTGGCAAAGATAACTTAACACATTTATACTGGCAAATATAACTAACACATTTCTACTGGCAAATATAACTAACACATGGATACTGGCAAATATAACTAACACATTTCTATTGGTAAATATAACACATCTCTACTGGCAAATATAACTAACACAATTCTACTGGCAAATATAACTAACACATTTCTACTGGCAAATATAACTAACACAATTCTACTGGCAAATATAACTAACACATTTCTACTGGCAAATATAACTAACACATGGATACTGGCAATTATAACTAACACATTTCTACTGGCAAAGATAACAACACATTTATACTGGCAAATATAACTAACACATTTCTACTGGCAAAGATAACTTAACACATTTATACTGGCAAATATAACTAACACATTTCTACTGGAAAATATAACTATAACACATTTCTACTGGCAAATATAACTAGCACATTTTTACTGGCAAGTATAACATTTATACTGGTAAACCTGACTAACATAATGGTTGACTTTTCTTTTACCAGAAGGTCGTCCCTTATATATAATCAAGTTAGGTCAGATGGATGTTAAAGGTCTGATGAGATCAGTAGGAGAGGAGGCCATTCTAAGACATGTAAGTAGTTCCCTGTATATGTATTCATACTCTTTACTCTATTTTGTAGGAATGCTGGATGCATTAAACAAAATTATTATTTGATTAAGTACCATGATTGGCTCCCATTTCAACTTCCAGGGACCATGAGATGCAGTCGATAATGAAGTAAAATCCTATGTGTAAATTTACACCCATTGGAATTCCTGAATATATTTCTATAATTTCTTGTGTTTGCCATATGCTTTGAACAATGATAGCATTTGTGTTTTTTTTATGTCAAACTGCTATCGACAATTATTTTCTTCTATTTGTATATGGATACATTGCAGGGTGGTTCTCGTTCTACCTGCCAATTAGACTAGGATTGTTGTATCAGATTTGTTAATATAGTAATTTTAGTTTGACTGATCATATGAAACATTTTTTTAAAAATCATCCAACTTGGCATGGATGGGGTAATAAACTAGGAATAGATGTGCACATGGTCATGATAACGCTTTGCTAGCACACTTGCCTGTGGGTCTGTTAGTCATAGGTTTGAATTCCTATCGAGGCGGATGTTTAAAATTGACCTGAGCTTCCAGGTTTAACCAGCCTAAAATTAGTATCCGGAAATATCTTCGGAATCAAAGTCAGCGGGCATGATATGGGCCACATTAAACCCTGAGTGCCCATTGGGCTATACAAATATAAGTCTAGAACCATATCCCAATACATCTAAAGGTGTGTGAAAAGTGTCCATTACAGTTTAAAACAAGGTGTACATATAGTGAACATAGAAAATACAATTTCTCAGAATTCCTCTTGTTCTTTATCACAAATTCAAAACATTATCCACATAGGAAGTTCTTTATATAGTGTTGGGAAATGAAGATGGACAGTGATATTGTAACAAGATAACTACTACTTTTAACTGATTCCATACGTAATTATTTTATGCTGTAGTCGGAATTACTTATCAGACTAGGAAAATAGGCATCCACATAATTTAAATTTACTATAACATTACAACAGAGATGGATGGACATTACAAATCTATTCACATTTTTGGAATATTTTTGTGTAGTGTTTCTTTAAGAAAATGTACAATGTACAAATGAATTTTGAAATCTGGACACACATTTCCCACATACCAAGAGGAAAACCACCAAGGCTTTTGGTGAAATCGTTTACTGTGGTGTCACCTGATTGCTATCTTTTTGTAGTTAATCCGTTTATAAATGTAGAAAAAGTAAGAAAACAATGATTGGATGAATATTTTCATGAATGTTCATTTATTTCTAAGATGAACTCTGATGAATTGTTATTTTAAAAAAACTGTCAACTTCTGTTACTCAGATCATTATCTAGTCATAAAAAAAATATTAATTGGCAAATGATGCCATTAATGTAACAATCCTTTCTCTGAATCAGTTACTTAACTAAATGTAATTTGTGCTAATAGGTTTAGTTTATTGCTACTTTTTTTGGTTTGTTTACTACTCAGATGTAGCATTGGGAAACACTTAATCCACGAATTGGCAGTCACTGTGATCTACCGTGGTAGATCAGGGGTTGTGTAGGGCTTTGAAGATGGTTAAAACCTGGCAGTGGCAATTTAGAGTTTCATTGTAGTGACAAATATGGGAAAATGACAAGAAAAAACTGAAAAGACTTGAAATTTGTGCAAAGTAACATGGAAATTTAAAAATGAAATGAGCAAACCGAGAAGCAAGAGTTTTTAACTTTTGAGGATATATTGATCGTTGCTTTTCATTCAGTTGTGTCTGGTCGTATTTAGTAAACTATGACCACACAATTTGTCAGTTATTATATATGATTAGGAGGGAGTGTGTGTGTTTATATGTATGTTTATGTAATGCTTGCCACATGGCCCAGAAACAAGCTCTGTAGTTTTACGACATTAAAACTAGATATTTTCTCCTTCAGATTCTCCAGATCACATATAACAACAAATACTTCACCTTGGACAAGGGCCAACTAACAGTTAAATATTTAAAATAGAACGATGAGAAAGTGGGAGTAGCCAGGATAAAATGCACAGTCAAAAAACTGTTGGCATAGGCAATTACTCTGGATTGCAAGTCACAATGAAGAGAAAAGTTGGAACACCTATCAGGATTTAAATAGTCAGTTAGTTAGCTGACAGATCATCCTCATTGCACATTGAACCATTCAGTCCATAAGTGCTCGGATCCCCTCAGTAAATCCCACAGCCTGTAGCGGCAAACGACACCAGTTCTGTGTTGGTTTATTAATCTTCTTTGGTTTCCTGCATAGTGTTCTTGCTTGGCTACACCTCTTTTAACTTGCTGTTGTTGCAGTCTTACCATGGCTGTAGATTCACAGTCATAACTTGGTCCTCGCAAACGACTTACTTCTCATAGAGCTTGAGTATATCAGCCTGGTCCATGGCTCGTCCGTCCTCCACGGTAGCCTTGCCTGTCAGCCTGCTCATTTCCTTGTACACCCGCATGCCCTGGCATGAAAATGAAACTAATCTTTGCCAGCAATGACCGCTCCAGAGACACCAACCAGTCTTCGGACCCACCCCATCTCTATCTTCCTGAACATACTCATTGAGTCACTAAGGAAACATGCTTGAGTGAAGGTCTGTGTCTTGAGTCATGTCATTGCATTACTTACTGCCATGACTTCCATAGTCAGACTACTTTCAATAAGAACCATAGAAGAGGTGACCACAAACGATGGATTTATAGGCATCAACAAACAGTGTTGTAGACACATCATTGCCTGGCTGTAATTTCATATCTGTGTTTGCAATTTGAAACTCGTAATGCTTGAAGCAGCCATGTAGCTACATAGCCTTGGGTTTATCATCTATGCCGACAGGTTCTTGCAGTGAATGAAGAGGGACTGAAAAGAGCAGAAGAAGCAACACAAAAGCGTGGATATCCTGTAAGGTAAGGCATTTTGTTTAACAAGCTTGGTTTAGTATTATAGTCTCCACATGAACCATGTACTATTCTTTCGCAAAATCTATTTTTTTCCCCCTGCATCTCTTGGTTTTGTCACTCACATAAATTGTTTTAAATACCAAGAAAATAATATATTTATTTTGTAATATTTTAGGTTAAGATATCATAGTTAACATTAATCTAATTGTTTCAAAAGGGAAGCAAAGAATAGTAACACTGTAAGCCCCCTTTGCATGTTGTAAAATGTGACAAAACATGATTGGTTTGGAACAGGTTATCTCACACCAAAGAAAATATCAGCCAACATCTAACCGAACAGAACTGGCCTACAAATACAAAAGGCTTGGCATGCGTTATTGGGGGCCTGTGTTCTGCTAGCAGTCTTAAAGGCAAAAATAGAAGAAGAAATAGCATATAATAAGTTAAGTGGCATGTTGTTAGTAAGAGCATCCGGGAATCCTAGATGAAATCATGTTTTCACAGAACTCGTTCAGTTTAGTAGAAAATTAATGTTAATTTTCAGTGTTTCGGATAGTAAAAGGTAGCAATGACTCAGTCATCCCAGGATGCTGAAGTATTTTATATAAATTTCCTGATGCTTCAAATCCACACAACACTATCTGCAACAAGTATGCATGTGCGTTTCTCTGTATTTGTATAAAGCTGTTTTGAGTACCCTAAAATTTATTTTATAGTGCATTGCTCAGTGTGTTTTTATGAAGCAGAACATTTACAGTAAACAAACAAGAGAAGATTTTATTCTTGTGGGGTTTTGCACAAGGTTAATGAAATAAAAAACAGCTGACAAGGTACAAAAGGTCTTGCGGGAGCTGAGGAAGAAAACAATTATAGTGATAGTAGACAGCCAAAGTTCTTAGGAATTGTTTTGAGAAGAGAAATACAACTCTACAACAGTGAGAAAAACTGAAGCATGAATACAGAATGAGGAACTGTCAGAAGAAGAAATATGCAGACATTCTGCAAGATCTGAACATCGAAGAAAACTGCATTATAAACAGCATCTGGCTCAGATACTTAAATACTATGGCAATATTAAGTCACTTAGAAAGAAAAATGATGAACGGCTTTGTTCCTGCAAGAAGAGGAGCTGTTGCTCAGCATGAAGATAGATACAGGACACTGCAGACACCTTAGGCATGATGGTGCACATGGCATGAGATTGAGAAACTGACAGATTTAATGAGAGCTATGTTCTGCAACATGATGATGATGTCAGGATATCATATGAGGAAGATACTATAAGATTTCTGATGACGTGTTATGTTTGTCATTTGTTATTTTTTTACTTTGTTCCAAATTGTTCCACATATATAGTCATAGAGAAAAGTAAATAATTGTTCCATACAGTTAGTCATAGAGTGAAATAAATTTGTATAAACTGCTGCATGGAAGATTAGTTGAGTAAGCCTTTTGACATTACTGTGTAAGCACATATGCACACAACATATTCTTATTTTGTTAATACATATTAGTATAACATTGGCCCGTTTTCACCTTCAGTGCCTGCACATGCATAGTAGACCTCGAGGGCTTAAGTATGCGACACTTGTGGCGGCCAGGCATCCGGGCCCTCCTCAGGATTATAGAGACCGTGGAGGTTAACTATCCAGAAACAATGGGCCGCCTGCTCATTGTACGAGCTCCACGTGTCTTTCCTGTCCTGTGGACACTAGTGAGTCCATTCATTGATGAGAACACACGTAACAAGTTCATGATCTACGGTGGCAAGGACTACCTGAGTGCTGGTGGGCTTGTGGATTTCATGGACAAGCAGTACATACCAGACTTTCTTGGTGGAGATTGCTATGTAAGCAACATTATGTTGTCGTTTTATTTACTGACATTTATGGTAATCAGCTTTCTCTATAAAATACCACAAAACTCTTGTCATTGGACTATTGGCAGGTAAGCGGAACTATAAGTTCTCCCCACTGCTACTTTAAGGGTTTGTTTCTTGTAGACAACAGCCAGTGAAGTTAATCTTTTTAATCCCAGAAGGTATCAGCAGCTCCCCAAAGGTTTGGATTGGGGGGGGGGGGGGGGGGTAACAACAACCAAAAGAAAGAAAAACCACAATGTGACTTTTGCAGGGGCTAAATATTGTAAACAAGCGATACCTTGTTAGATTTCCTTAGTTTGTCTGACCAACAGTAAAAAAAAAGGTGGGATGATAAACTAGTAAATGTGGCGGTGGTAGAGAGTGTGTGTGCGTGCATGGTGCGCGCGGGGGGGGGGGGGGGGGGGGGGGGGTAACAACAACAGAATCACAAACTTTCACAGGGGTAAATTATAATGGTACGAAAACAAATGTGTCAGGTTTCTTTATTATGTTTTACCAGCAGTAAGAAGTGCAATGACATTGATTAGTAAGCACAGATAGAGATGGTAATCACATATGGTGGATCGCTGGGTACAGACAAAATTCAACTGTACACAAACTGGAAGAAGTCCAAGGGAAGCCACCATTACACACCACTGGTACATTATGGTTTGACAACCAACATGATTTCAGATGCTGTGCCGCAAATGGTGCAGTCGGGACAAGATCACAAATCTGATCCAAGAAAGATAATCTTGGGAGATGGCATGCCATGATTGCCCATGCTCATTGGCATGATAATGAGGAGTGTTTGGCTGCTGCTCATGAGTCATATAATGCCATTTTTGTTATGCCCAGCCACTAATTAAATCAAGATGCTACAGAGTAACAAGTTTAGCATGTAGTAAAATATAGATGGTAAAACATCACATCTCCTTGGCAGTATCTGTTATGAGATTACCTTGACTTTCTTCTTCTTTCCTTCGCTTGAAATTTGTCTATAACTAAAATGTTGCTTCTTGTATGACCTTCACTGTTTTTTAATTCACTCACTGGTCCAAATAGTTTATCTTCCACTGTTGCATCTCCAGGCCAGAAGGTTTGCCTGGATATGTCATATTCAGGGCAGCCTTGTAGCTTGACCTATTTAAACTTGAGTTGTAGGTTGTGTTGTGGTTTAATGCAGGTCATTGTCAGAGGTGGGAATTGTGGTTGCGCAGTTGCTAACACCCATGCCTACCAGCCTGATGGTGTGGACTTGAATTTGCATAAAGCTGGATTTTTAAAATTGGTCTGGGCTCCCTGGTCGATCCAGACTAAAGTGGGTCCCAGGAAATGTCTTGGGAAGTCAAGGCAGTCAGCATGAT
Source organism: Cepaea hortensis (assembly GCA_963921405.1). Classification (NCBI taxonomy): domain Eukaryota; kingdom Metazoa; phylum Mollusca; class Gastropoda; order Stylommatophora; family Helicidae; genus Cepaea; species Cepaea hortensis. Next base: position 38,338,196 of record OY992880.1, read on the forward strand.
ACTGACCACATGACCCATCCAGTTCCATGTGATCTATACAAATATGGTTCTAGCACCATATACCCAATATTCCTCCTGATATTTAACATTGTCCTTAGGACTTCAAACTTCCTCAAGAAGTCTGATGCAGCAGATTTGTTTATTGTCAGTGTGGTGTGCCTGAAGGGGGACTAGTTCCAAAGTCCCTGTATCAGGAGGAGCTTGTTGACAGATCACCTGAGGAGCATCCACTCAGCACAGACAGCCTCTATCATACAGCCTCTGTTGTCAAGGAGTTTCCACATGAGGTGAGTGGTAGTGATGGACTCCATCCGTTTATTCATCCTTTCTTTCATTCATCCTTTCTTTCATTCATCCTAAGCCTCTTCTTTACTGGGATGTTGAGCTACCTTACAGAGTTGGTATAATCAGACACACACATGCACAGACACCTAAACCCAGTGAGAGAGAGAGAGAGTCATTTGGAAAACGAAGGCAGTGAGACATCTCTTTGAGGATTAAATAACCAGCTTCTATGGTAGTTGGTGTCAGATACTTTAAACCTTTCTATAATTAATTAAGTGTTTAGGTAGCGTTAAAAAAATGAATCGCAACTAAATCTGAACAAGACTATGTTACTTATAGAATAGCACGATGAAATGCCAAATGAACAATTAGAGCATCTGAAGATGAATCCTGGAGAATATATGGTGAACATATGGCGACTCTTAGCAAAGACTTCCCAAGAGAATTTTATAAACTTGTCAATAATAGGAGAAACAGAGATGTATGCTACAACCCAACCACCATCATAAACAGCAAAAGAGGTATACCAATATTTAATCCACAACAAAGACAAGCAAGGTGGGCAGAATACTTTCAAGAATTACTTAACCCGACACATAACAACATAGAAAACCTAACTTTTGTGCCTAAAAGACATGGACAACAAGAACCAAATTTCATCCCTGCAGAAGTCAAAGCAGTTATACAGAAAAGTCCTAAAAACAGATCGCCGGGTCCAGATGGAATAACCACAGAAGCTATTCAGGCCTGTGGGAAAACAGGAGTTAAATGGCTAACTAGACTTTTTAATATAGCATGGGAAGAAAAAAAAGTCCCAGATGATTGGCAACAGGCAATAATAGTACCAATATGGAAAAAGAAAGGCAATATGAGAGAGTGCGAAACACACATAGGTATATCACTCCTGAGCCATATAGGAAAAATGTACGCAAAACTATTGGAACAAAGAGCTAGACCTATAGTTGAACAACAGTTAAGCAAAGAACAATTCGGTTTTCGGAAAGGTAAAAGTTGCACTGATGCACTATTTACACTTAGACAAATATGTGAAAAAACTATTGAATATAGTGACCAGCAGAATATTTTGTTTGTAGATCCGGAAAAGGCTTTCGATAGGGTAGACAGATATAAATAATGGACCATCCTTGAAGTCTATGGCATACAAGGGCAACTGCTAGAAAACATGGCCATGTACCACTCGAGCCAAAGTGCAGTAAGAACACAAGAAAGTATATCAGATATGTTCACAGTCAATACAGGAGTGACTCAGGGATGTGTGCTCTCTCCTCTGTTATTTAATATCTACATGGACAGAATATCCAAAGAAGCAAGCCTTGACAGAACAGATTAAGAAAATTTAGAACTCTGTACTCCAGATGAAACAACTGATCCACAGGAAATAAATGAACTTCTATTTGCAGACGATCAGTGCCTGTTTTACAGCGATGAAGGCAGACTACAAAATCATATTAATAATCTGAGTGCAACATACAGCAGATACAATATGATTATAAATACAGCCAAAACCGAAGTATTGCAAGTTAGTAGATCGCCTGGTCCACTAAGTATACAAATAAATAGCACATCTCTGAAACAAGTTAAAGAATTCAAATATCTTGGAAGTATTATCACAGAAGATGGCACTTACATATCAACTATCACCCTTACTGAAACATCCAAATATACCCATGTCCGCAAAACGACAGTTAATAAACAGCATATTCACACTAACCCTATGCTACCAACCTCAAACTTGGACTTTATCTAAATCACACTTTTGCAAAGTCAACACCTGCAAGATGAGATGTCTGAAGAGAGCTGCCAACTTAACAATCCGAGACTGAGTAAGAAATGCTGTTATCAGACAGTCAGTGGGATCAACACCTTGTGCCACATTTATTGAAAGACAGAAGATCAAGTGGTTTGATATCATTAGAATGCAAAACCATCATCTACCATCACTGGCCTTACATCAAAGATCATCTGCGACAAGACCAAGAGGATGTCCAAAAAGAAAATGGATTGACGACATCAAAGACATTGTACAGTCACACGGAATGACACTATCCAGTGCCGCCCATCGGGCTCTGGAGTGCAAATTATTACTCCCCACGACGCTTGACAGCAGAAGTGGAAGATGATGATGATGACTTTAAGTGTTTCTATCACTATAGTGCATTCACATTTGTTTTCCTCTACATAAAAATCCATATCTCAGTAACCAGCTGAGGGAAAATTATGAGATTTAGCATATAACCTTATCATTATGTCCACCCAACAAAAATATTTTTGTTCTGGAGATTGTACAGCAGATTTCAATGTTTGTTTATATGCGGTATATAATTTACGGGTCACAGATGAAGGGCACATTATTAGAAGTATAACAGATTCACACGGAAACATTAGTGTTGAATGGTTAATTTCCTCATGGTTCACAGGATTGGCCTTATGCCAAGAACCCCATGCAGTTTAAAATGGGAATGTTCAGAGATGTCGACAATATGTGGGTACTTTCATGAATCCTGATTATTTAAAAAAAAAATCTTACCACTTATCGCTAACATCTGAATGTGTGAATATTGTTCAATGGGATTGAATGTGAAATTTTGTACATTTCAATGCGTCGCTATGAAGTTGTACACAAATTTTTTGACAAGAAACTGATCGCAGGAAACTGTTTCAAACTGTTACAAATCCCGAAAAAAGAACTCTGCATGCATTGGGTTTGAGTAAACGGTCATTTCGTCGATGGATGCAAGAATCTGGAATGAAACCAACACGCGATAAGCAGACGGTACGTAGAAAGGCAATTGTAGATGGCTTTGACAAGGATGTCATAAGGCGAGCTATTATAAAAATGCTGGATGCCAAAGAAACAGTGACTGTAATAAAACGCAGGGTTTAGTTGAGAAAGAACAATAACATAGAGCTATCCAAAACAACTTTGTGGAAAATTATGAGGACATTAGGCTTCACTGTTAGAAAGTACAAGGGAAGTAGGAATATCCTTTGCGAGCAACTGCATCTAGGAGCCATGAGAAGCAGATACCTACGTGAAATAAGGGAAATGCGCAAAGAAAATTATGACATAGTGTATTTGTATGAGACATGGATCAATGCGCACCACACAAGTGAAAAGGAATGGCAATCAGTGGATGGAAAGATAAAGCGATATGTGCCCAGTAGTAAAGGACAGCGTTTGGTCATATCCCATTCTGGCTTACTACAGAATGCTGGACTTGTGTTCGTATCAAAGCATACAGATATTAGGGATTATCATAATGAGATGAATGGTAATGTATTTAGAGATTGGCTCGAGAATACAGTACTTCCATCCCTTGATAGACCTTCTTGTCTAATCATGGACAATGCATCATATCACAATGTTGTTGCCCAAGAAGATAAAATACCTACGGCATCGAGCACAAAGGAAGCAATAAAGATATGGCTCCGAAGGGAAAATATACCATTTCCAGAAACATATTTCAAGCTACAGTTGTTGTCCCTTGTAAAACAGGTACAAAAAAGCAAGAAATATCACATCGACAAGTTGATAGAAGAGCATGGTGATAAGTGCATGAGACTCGCGCCGTATCATTCTCATTTAAACCCTATAGAACTTGTGTGGGCTAAAGTTAAAGGACAGGTGGCAGCTGCCAATACTACATTAAAATTGTCTGACGTCAGGATACTAATCCAGTCCGCGCTATTAAATATTGATAAAAGTTACTGGAAAAAATGTGAGGATCATGTGTTGAAAGAGGAAGAGGACTATTGGAGAAAGGATGGATTGAATTTTATGTAACCGAGAGCAGTCATCAACCTACTGGAATCGTCCGACACAGATTAAGGTCCGAGCAGATCGCAGACCTTAATCCATGTTCACACTTATTTGCTCCAACCATTCAGACGAATTTCAGGCCCTAAACATTACAGCATCAGCACAATATCAATGGCAACAGTTTGTATTCCACAATGATGAATTTTCAATTTCGCAAGCCCTCAGCGGTGACAAACAACTGGTATTGGAAAAAAAAACACACACTAAACGCATTGAATACCAACAGAAGAGTATTATTGCGGTGGAAACTGATATATTGTGGCTTAACAAGAAACGTGAGAGCAAACACATCAAATTAGGGGACAACACGTGCATACGAATCAATCTATAAACTTCAATGAAAAGAGAACCAACATCTTGGTCGTTAAGAAGAAAGCCCACTACAGAGACACTGACAACTATTTTCATAGTGCAAAACAGGTAATCATGTTCCGTCTCTGAACTGTAAACAGCAGAGTAGACAATCTTTCACGATGACTCAAAGCGGGTCTGTCACCCATGTGTACGTGTGAACAAACTACACAGACAGCTGAACAGATCCTTAAAAATGGACACATAATGACTAAATTGCGGTATCATTTCTGGTCACTCCATACGCACATTAACGCACAGCTATTCGGAAGCTTTTACGAACTCAACATAAAAAACTAAATGCATCCTAGTAACATGAATTCTTGTATACACATTATTAACCAGCAGCTGAAGAAACAAGAAGGAAATGAAAAATAAGGTAAATATATTCCTTCTACTTTCCTGTCAATTTACACATTATTTACACCATGCCTCTGTAAATTCTCTGTCTTGACTAATATTACACATTGCACCCCTCTCGGGAGTCTCCGTGGTGAAGTGGTCAAGCCGTCTGACTCGGGCTCCGAAAGTTGTATGTTCGATTCCGGGCCGCGCCCTTCATTTCACGAGTGAATTTTTTTCCGGAGACTCCCGAGGATCGTCGCTGGAGCTACGGAGTTCGTGCTTTGTGCGACGCTTTCCGCCCTGCGGAAAGAAACTGAGCCGTATACGATAAAACCCGGTGCAATGCAGCCGACCCTGTCGACTTCTAAGCTACTTTTTTTTTATTGCACCCACTCCCATATGAATCTGGCTACGCCTTATACTTGTGTCGTTACCCGAAATGTTGTGCTTTACTGTAAGACTAGTTTGTTAGCGTGAATTCACTACATTTTCGCCAAAACATCAAAGAAATGTCGCCGCTTTCGATGATTTAAGTTGCTTTTGGACCTATCAAAGACATATTCCTTGGGTGGGGGTAAATATAAGGCGGCAGGAAAAATTTCATAACGATGCAACAGACAGTTTTCAAAATAATTGATCGTGAATGACGGCATTCATTTCTGGACAGAATATAGCAGTTGTTACTTACAGTAAGATATGTTTGAAAGGTAAAAAGTTAACCTTAAGAAGCTATGGGACAGGATTTAACAATCTGGTTTAAAGTTAATGTGACAACTGTCTAGAAAATACATATTTACTTGTAAGAAAAGTGTATATTACAGTTTAGTCAACATAAAGGATCCTTGTACACATCTGAAGACATATCAAATATATTGTAAAAAATAAGAAAGGTAAGTAAAGGACTCTTTTTATGCGCTTGGGGCTTATGGATAAATAGTGCTAGCCTCATATTTTTATAGGTCAGTTGGCACTAAATGGGTGAGGTGGTCAATAATCACGCCGGCAGCCTTTACTTAACAAAATATTTCGATACCCATTTTAGTCCTGGGTCAATCTGGGCAGCCCAGGTCAATTGATAAACCATCTGACTCGAAGGGGATTTGAACACATGACTGGCAGGCAAACATGCTAGCCACTGTGCCATCACTGCTCCCATATCATTCAGAAGTAACCAATAAACATGTAAGTTGCTTAATACAGAATGTGCTAAGAAGTGACTGAGTTGATGCTTGATAACCATTAGAGAAAACTTTTAATAATTGCAGGTGTTGATTGAGGTGCCAGAGAAAGGCAGCGTGGTGACCTGGGACTTTGACATACTGAAAGGGGATGTCACATTTACTGTGTTCTGCTGTCGGAAGGCCATGCCGCAACAGCCAGTACACCAGCACCATGTTAGTGGCACCCCGAGTGCATGTGGCTCTGAGCAGTACATAGATAAAGGCATGGTTGTTGGACGGGACATCAGCATTGTGGAGCCTCCAAATATATGCCGGGATGGAGATAGCGTACAAGTAAGTGTTCACTTTTTGTTGTGTGTTGTATTTAAAGATTTTTTGGTCATTGTTATGAGAAAAAATAAATTGGAGAACTTGGTGACAACTGGCAAGATCGAGGGGAAGAGAACAAGGTGAGGGCATAGAATTAAATTCCTAGATGGCTTTCCCACGTGGCATGGTCGAGACAGGAACACTGAGCTGATCCACGACTGGTGATCAAATGAGATGGCGAAACATGACCTCCCATGCTTATCGGCATGGCACATGATGATGATGTATTTAAAGATGCCCATTAAAGGGATGAATAAATGCATATGCAGGCAATAAAGAACCAAATTTAAGTGGATTTAAGTTAAAAGTTTACCTAATTTGACCACAATTTCTTGTAAAAAAAACTACTCTAAAATGTACGGTTACGGCAAACAGTAAAGAAGCAGACAAAAGATATCCTAGACTGATAATGCTAAAGAATGGACAGGCTACAGCAGTGTTTCCCAACCTTTTTTGTGCTATGCCCCACCTAAGCCTTTCTAAAAAAATTAACACCCCCCCCCCCCCCCCCCCCAATTATGCATCATTTTTAATATTCAAAAATTGAAATGTTCACTAAAGAAACTTGAATTTTTTTTTGTTAGAAGGGCTCACGGTTCTCAGAGGGGCCAGAGGCCCCCCCCCCCCCCCCCCCCCAGGTCCTGCATCCCTGTGTGTCGGTTGTGTTGGGTGAATTTTTTTTTTTTTTTTTTTGGTTTGGCGGTTACCCCAGACAAGCTGGTTCCCCCTTTATTTGTGTGAACCCTTAGTCTCACTGTGAGCTATTGCCCACAGTGGTCCACCAGGCCCACATCTAAGGTGAAGATATGTGATGGATTTTTATTTGATCATCCCGGTCTCCAACCAGACCAGGTGCACTACTGGGGGAGGGGTGGGGTGGGGGGGGGGGCAGCAAATGCACCCGATCCTAGCCAAAGGACCGATAGGTTTTAGGAAGAAATCACTAGGAAATTATTGAGCAAACACAGTAAGTAAATTTTCAAAACACATAATGGAGAACTGAAATTCAAGTACAAAATAATTTTAATGAAAGATTTTTCTATATTATTTTAATTATTAGTAATTATTTAAATTTAGTGAGATCCTTGCGCTTGATGCTTGCTGCAAAGAGATTTTATGTCAGGTTCCGATTTAGTTAACTTCAGTCTCAAGTCTCCCCGTTTTGTTATATCCAGCCGATTTCTTCCATTTTCGAATTGCCCCCCTTAACAATCGAATTGCCCCCCTGTGGGGCGTGGGCCCTGGGCCCCACGTTGGGAAACACTGGGCTACAGTATTGTTACAATTGCATATTTTGTTAGCCTTATTTCACTTATTGACCCTTGACAGTTCTGTACATCATGAGCCTTCCAAGGGAGCTAAACATAGATCGTGTCATTTTTAATTATTCCAGATCGTGTCATTTTTAATTATTCCTTCCTCTTTGTCAGTGTCCTGAGTGCCATATTTCTTGTGATTAGCGCTAGGAGTTGACTTATTTTTTGTTGTTGCTCACTTTGGACTGAAGCACAGTCCATACACATGTGACTACTTCTAGGGCACCTGACTCATTGCTTATATCTAATACTATGTAAATCTTTTTCTATTGAATGAGAGGTCTATAAATATTTGTATCCTTTGTTTATATTGCATTTTATCTTGTAATATAAATGTATTCTGTGTCACAGTTACATCAACCTTCAGTAAAAGCCAAATGAAGATTTAAATGAATAACTTATTATGAAAGACTTGCATTTACAGCGCTAATCAAAGGGAAGATTTTAGAATAGTTGGTGTAATTTAGTAAATGTTGCTGAAAGTGGACATGAAGGAACCTAACTACATTAGTTGATTATAAAGAAATTACTCCATTTATTGTCTTCTCACCACTATATCAGTTGGTTATAAAGAAATTATTCAACTTTTCGTTTCTCAGCACTGCTAAATGATTTTATTCTTTCTTTTCTCTTCATTAATACAGATTTGTAAACAGGTTAAAAGTACAAGTAAACTGTGTTTACTTCTTTTAGTGTATTGTTTAGAACAGTGTTTTACAACTTTATTCAAGTCACAATTCATCAGTTGACAGCATTTCAGTTTAGACAACTAGCTTTTAAAGTGTAGAAAAGGAGAACCTCATGATTAGAAGTCACATTTGTAAAGGATCTTCGTATACATATTGGTACTGATCAGTTGTTTCTTTTCATTGATTAAAACAAATGAAACTTAAAACCACTAGTAGAATATTGTGTATTAGCCATTTTGAAGTGGTTCGAATCGCATCGGTAACTTACGGGGTATGTGAGTCGGCCGCTCAGAAAGCAATGGCAAACTACTGAGCGTAATCTTGCCAAGAAATCAACATACAACTGAAAGATGCTGGTGTTGACAGCTAAGTCCTGCAAAGGATATGCCCCCCCCCAAAAAAAAAAAAAAAAGCCATCTTGAAATACGAGGGCGAGTCAATAAGTAAGTCACACAGTTATGTGGGATGGCAGGCAAATGTAGTTGGTGGTTTCTACAGATGTCATTAGATGACAGCAACATCGAACTTTATATTCCTGTTCGTCAGGTGGCGCTAGGTGTCTCATGGGCATGCGCAGTGCATAAATAAAATGGCGACTGTACTTACGGAGTGTACAAGCAAAGAGCAAAGTGCTGTTGTGCGTTTTTTGTGGGCAAAAGGACTGTCTGCAAAGGACATTCATAAGGAAATGCTTCCTGTTTATGCTGACAAATGTTTGTCCCGTAAAACGGTGTATAGTTGGATGTGAAGTGAAAATGTGGTTTAGAAAACAGCACACAGTTCTATGCAACCAGTTTGGGAGGACTGATAAAACGATGGGATAAGTGCATCAATGTTGGTGGAAATTATATTGAGAAATAAAGGGACAATGTATGTATAAAAATAAACTGGTTTCAAGTTGTTAAGATATTTAGTTATTTTTCTACAGCCATTTGTGGCTTACTTATTGACTTCCCCCTCGTAAATAAGTGGTAAATATTTTTGTTGTGAAAGTTCCTATAAAAACAATTGCAATTAAATATAACCATGACAAACCAAAGAAATCTGCTTATTTGTTACCAGAGCCTTTAAGGGAAGCAAAGGATGATAACATTGTAACCAAGTATGCATGTCATAAGAGGCAACTAAGGAGGATTGGCATGAGATTGGCAACCTTGTCCAGTAGAAAACTTTAGCTGCAAAATCCAACCAATAAGGAATTAAATATTGAGCACAACCCACTACTGGCAATGCTGGTCGTATTATGGTATGAACCTAAGGCCCATCCACGTCAAAGTGCTTTCACATTGACATGGATGGGTCTTAGGTTCATACCATAATACGATCAGCGTTGCCAGTAGTGGGTTGTGCTCAATATTTAAATCTCAAATCCCGAAACAACCAAATAAATCAATAAGGAATTAGTCTATAAAAGGCTTGGTGTGAGCTGGTTGAGAGCCTATGCGCCAAACCAACCCCAGAAAACAACAGGCGACCTCCTTAGGTGTCATGACCCACAGGCTGGAAATCACTAGTTTAGGAGACTTCTTCTTCTGCTTTCATCCGGAGTGTTTTTTCAGACGTGATTGTGTTGCGCCTGTTTACAGCAGAGTTGCTATACTTGCACCTTTCGGCTGACACATCCAACTTCTGTGGGCATTTGTTGACCAGGTTAACCTTCCCGGGTATTTAGGAGACTATTGCAGTTATTTGCTTTAATTTTGGTTAGGCAAGAGAAAGTCTGTTTACATTTTCACATTAGAAAGGCAGGTCTGCTCATAATTTCGTACTCATAACGTGATTGGCTGCAGTGTTTTGATTGTTCTGTATCTTTGGCAGGGCTCACATGTGACATCACAGCCGGGAAGTTACATTTTACAGTGGAAGTATTTTGATTCTACAAAGCCTTCCTTTGACTTCCCCCTGACTTCACACAAGTCAAAGGTCATGTATCACACAGAACTGTTGCCTTCAACCACCTTCAAGTAAGTTCCATTATTTTTACATTATAATAAAGTCTTTGTCCCCAAGCAGTTTCCTGCTTTGGGTCTGTGATTTGATATGGCTGCCACATTTGATAGTAGGCCTGCATGCTCAGAGGAATAGATGACCAGTCTTTCCCTCACTTAGCAGTTGACACCCAGACATCGAACCTTCATCTGACCATACTGATGACAGTAGATAGTTTGTCCCCAAGCTGTTTCCTGCTAAGAGTCTGTCAGTAGATAGTTTGTTCCCAAGTTTGTCCCCAAGTAGGGAGATAGTTTGTCCCCAAGCAGGGAGATAGTTTGTCCCAAGCAGGGAGATAGTTTGTCCCCAAGCAGTAGATAGTTTATCCCCAAGCAGGGAGATAGTTTGTCCCAAGCAGGGAGATAGTTTGTCTTTGTCCCCAAGCAGGGAGATAGGGGCCAAGCAGGGAGATAGTTTGTTCCCAAGCAGGGAGATAGTTTGTCCTCAAGCAGGGAGATAGTTTGTCCCCAAGCAATAGATAGTTTGTCTCCAAGCAGGGAGATAGTTTGTCCCCCAAGCAGGAGATAGTTTGTCCACCAAGCAGGGAGATCATTTGTCCCCCAATCAGGGAGATCATTTGTCAACAAGCAGGGGGATCATTTGTTCCCAAGCAGGGAGATAGTGTGTCCTCAAGCAGGGAGATAGTTTGTCTTTGTCCCCAAGCACGGAGATAGTTTGTCCCCCAAGCAGGGAGATAGTTTGTCCCCAAGCAGGGAGATAGTTTGTCTGCAAGCAGAGAGATAGTTTGTCCCCATGCAGGGAGATCGTTTGTCCCCCAAGCAGGGAGATCATTTGTCCCCCAATCAGGGAGATCGTTTGTCCCCAAGCAGGGAGATCATTTGTATCCAAGCAATTTCCTGCTATGAGTCTTCATGTGACCAAACTGATGACAGTAGATAGTTTGTCCCCAAGCAATTTCCTGCTATGAGTCTTCATGTGACCATATTGATGACAGTAGAAAGTTTGTCCCCAAGCAGTTTCCTGTTATAAGTCTTCATGTGACCGTACTGATGACAGTAGAAAGTGTGTCCCCATGCAGTTTCCTGCTATGAGTCTTCATGTGACCATACTGATGACAGTAGAAAGTGTGTCCCCAAGCAGTTTCCTGTTATAAGTCTTAATATGACCGTATTGATGACAGTAGATAGTTTGTCCCCAAGCAGTTTCCTGCTATGGGTCTGTGATGTGACAGGGCCGCCACATTTTATAGTAGGCCTGAATGCATGGAGGAATAGGGGGGTCAGTCTTTCCCTCACTTAGCAGGTGACACTCTAACGTTAAACCTTCACCGGACCATACTTATGAGGTTATCAGCGTTGTTCCCTATCAACTTCACTAATGCGTCCACTCCAGTTCTTTTAACTCATTTGTTTTTGTGTTCCCTATCAACTTCACTAATGCACCCACTCCAATTCTTTTAACTCATTTGCTTTTGTGTATTTTACATTTAAAGTCACAACAATTTATAACAAGACTGACAGGAGCAATAGAAGAACAACCTGATGTACCAATTACATACCACCAAAAGAAAAGAATGATCATATCCATCAGAAAGCCACTAAAACCTGCTTAAGACGACTACCGCATTATGGACAGACCAGAACAAATCATTATTCTGCGCCTCAAATTACACAATAGATTACGCAACCACATGTATACAACATTCAAGATTGGCGAATCAGCCATGTGCACATGTGGATTGGCATCGCAGACAGCAGAACATATACTTCAAGACTGCCCAAAATATAACATATATAAGCAAACCTTGTGGCCTGGAGACACAACAGTGGAAGATAAAACTATATGGACCACTGAGTGAACTAAAAAGACAGCGATGTTCATACATGCAGTTATTGACAAAATTCAAGCGAACAGAACATGTTGATGAAATTGATGTTGCTGATATTATTATTTATTTTCCAGCTGTTTAAGCTTTCTGCATACATCTTTCTCTGCCTTCCTCTGTCTCTCTTGGTTTATATTTTCCTGCAGCCAAATTCTTAATTTTCCAAAAAATAGGACTGGTTGGCATGAGTTGGTTGATAGCCTATGCTCTAATGAGGGATAAAGAGTAGAACAAGACACTCTAGGAAAGGAGAGTAATGATGAAACAAAGGCAATTGTCTATTTACATGTTGTAACACCTGTACTGTTGTACATTTTCACAGAGGTTCTATGTCCAGTTTACAGTCTTGTCAGAGCGGCTTCTCCTCCTTGTCAGCAGGCACTTCCAGCACCTTGTCCATTGCTGGCTCGTCATGTCCATCCAGGTGACCAGAACATAACTAACACAGTTAAAATATTCATTCCGTGCCGGTTACTAATGATTAATGGTGATGGAATCTTTTCTAAGACTTCAGCAGCTTAATTATAAAATTGATTACAAAGATAATTAACATACTTGTAATAATTGAGTAAATGCATTTATAACCATGAGTTTTGTGAAATTTCTGTTTAAAAATATTACCATTAAATAATTTAATTTGATTAATTATTGATTAATATATACATATATAAGCTGATAATAATACACTTACTCTTAATTTTGTATACATATATTTCTTAAACTACTAATTTTGAAATCATTTTAACATAGTGTTATGTTTTTTGTTTAAACAGTTTTAAATAGCTAATCAGTTCTTGTTAGCTTTAAAGACAGGAAAAAAATTATGTGTAAAATGTTATTCATGTACTATCCTATATCACAATTTACAAAAGAGAAAATAATTTCCATGATAAGAAGAGGACAATAAAAATAATTGTTTTTCCATTTTCTTTTCTTGTGGACTCTAAAGATTCAAAAGAAGGTATGCAGTACTCACACAATTTGAAATAACTGTACTGTCTTTTAGTAGATTACTTGTCTTAGCTCTTTACTTCTGTTTCTTTTTTTATTAACCACAATGAGTTCTGAGTGTGAAGTCACCTTGATAGAAATAAATAATGCATTGTGTGTGTTTCTGATTTGTTGTTATGCAGACAAAGTGATCAGAAGTTTGGCTATAAAATGTCTTGAGTGGATCAAGAGGATTATAAATATCCTTCTTGTTGTCTAAACATTTTCATGGTGTTGAATTAACAACACTGCACTTGCACATTGAGGATGTTGTATTGTGTGAAGTTGAATTTGGTAGAGTTTTGTTTTCATGTTTTCTGCTCCATTATTAGCTGTTTGATATCTTAGAATTGGCAGTTATAACTCGCATCACATTAATATCTGTATCGTCATTGTATGTTTAACATCTCTGTAGCTTGAATAACAGTTTCATTGTCTTTTAACAGCTATCTTATACTTTTTAACCTCATCCTGGTTTGTGTAAAACAATTGGTTTAGTATCTTGCCCTTATTTAGCTGTTTGTGCAGTTAGATTTGTTTTGTTTTTAAGCAACATACTTGTGTGTTGTGAATACTGTAAAATAGATACTTGCGTGTGAATGACTTGGATTCGGCTGGCAACAATCTCAAGTTTCAAAGTAATCTTTCTAGACACTGTAATGTGTGTTTATAAATTGATTCTGAAGTTATTTTTATATGAAACACAATAGAGATGCTTTTTTGAGTAAAGATTCAGATAGATTGAATTCAGTGCTGAAACAGCTGAAGTATTAGAGAGTGGATAGATATTGAACTGAGTTTCAGTGTAGTTTAATTTCTTGATGTTTGTACTTAGAAAAATCTGCAGAATAGTACATTTAAAAGGTGGAATGAGAACCATTTAGCATGTGAAATTAATACATTTGGTAGCATGGAAACCTATTTCATGTGAAGTTATTGTGGTTAAACATAGTGGCAATTCATAAGTCTTTACCCTGACTAGGAAATGTTATAGAGAACAACATTTTGTATGGTGCTTATTCATTTCATTATAGCCACCATTTTAACTAATACACTTGTGCCAGCTCTGCTTCTTAATCTTGGGAATAGAACAATCTGCTTTTCAGACAAAACCAGTTATCACATGCCAGTATGACTCATCACTGTCAAAATGATTTCCTTTGAGCTGCTTATTAAGATTTGAGAAAAGAAACAAGTCTGATGGAGCCAGTTTCTGAGAATCAAGTGGGCATTTCAGTATTCATTCCTTGGCTGCTGGCAGCAGTTTTGATTAATAGAGTATATTACACTGTGCACCATAGCAGGAGAACCTGTTGAAGAAACAAATCCATACTTCACACGCTCAGTGCAATAAATGAGGAGCATTGAGAGAGCTTAGTTTTATCTTTCTCCAGTTACTCCTTTATAGTCAGGGTAAAGACGTATGATGTGTCCCTTGTATGTGGTGAAGGTAACTTTGAATGTCCATTGTATGTTTATGTATATCTAACATGTTTTGTTATCACAGTTGCTTGTGTATAATATTGTAATGGCCTGTTTAGTAAACACGTTGAATGCTTATCTTTGCATCACCTCTTGGCCTGTGCTAGTATGTATGTTGTAGGAAGCATGGCAAAGAATACACCCTGCTAAAACTGGATTATCCAAATATTTTATTTGTTTGTGTGTCTGCTTGTTGTATAGTAGCACATGTCTAGAATTGTTGTCATTATATCCCCTAAATGGTTGATTTCTTTCTAGCAAACACGGATGTGTCTTATTTGGGCATTATTTTTCTGTTTGTTGTAACTATGATGAAATACCAACCTTTCCAGGCTGAGTAAAATTATTTTTTTTGATGACTAAAGTTGCTAGCTTGGTTTGGATTTGATTAGTTCTGATTTTGCAGTTGTGACATTCTTTGGTGACATCAAATGGTTAAATGCCATACAATATGATTATTTTGATTATTCCGATAGACTCTTTTCTGTGTTAATTTGGTGATTTTGACCAAGGAGTAAAAATATATATTTGGCAGGAATCTTCTAATTTGTTGAGGTGTTGATAAATTGTAGTAGCAAAATACTTTTAGTAATAATTTAAATAAAAATACCAAACAAAAAACAACTTGGTTTTGAACTTCTAAACTAGTTCACTGACACTAAACTAGTTCACTGACACAAAACTAGTTCTCTATCACTAAACTAGTTCACTGACACTAAACTAGTTCTCTATCACTAAACTAGTTCACTGACACAAAACTAGTTCTCTATCACTAAACTAGTTCACTGACACTAAACTAGTTCTCTATCACTAAACTAGTTCACTGACACTAAACTAGTTCACTGACACTAAACTAGTTCACTGACACAAAACTAGTTCTCTATCACTAAACTAGTTCTCTATCACTAAACTAGTTCACTGACACTAAACTAGTTCACTGACACTAAACTAGTTCAGACACAAAACTAGTTCTCTATCACTAAACTAGTTCACTGACACTAAACTAGTTCACTGACACTAAACTAGTTCACTGACACTAAACTAGTTCTCTATCACTAAACTAGTTCACTGACACTAAACTAGTTCACTGACATAAAACTAGTTCTCTATCACTAAACTAGTTCACTGACACTAAACTAGTTCACTGACACTAAACTAGTTCACTGACACTAAACTAGTTCACTGACACAAAACTAGTTCTCTATCACTAAACTAGTTCACTGACACTAAACTAGTTCACTGACACTAAACTAGTTCTCTATCACTAAACTAGTTCACTGACACTAAACTAGTTCACTAACACAAAACTAGTTCTCTATCACTAAACTAGTTCACTGACACTAAACTAGTTCTCTATCACTAAACTAGTTCACTGACACTAAACTAGTTCACTGACACAAAACTAGTTCTCTATCACTAAACTAGTTCACTGACACTAAACTAGTTCTCTATCACTGAACTAGTTCACTAGCATAAATTTGACTGCCTATATACTCTGCTGATTGTGATCAGTTCTTGCAGTGGTAATCAAGGACATTTTAGCTGCCGTGTGGAGTCTCTATGGCTGTTCAGTTGTCTGCTACAAGGTCCCATACTTGCACATATGCTGGAACTTGGTAACTGAACTATGCTGTAGAATCTTAGTCACATATTGACAGCATTTATGAGAAAACTGTGATTCTGGGTCTCAGATTAATATATAGGCATGGTCATGTGTATATTTATAAACTTTTAAACTCTTTATTTCATTATAGGTTTATTTGTTTGCTTTTGGTAATTTAAAAAACACAACATATTTCATGCTGATGTTGCTAAGAGCAAATACCAAGAAGCTGATGAAACTGACAAATTTGTTAGGGAAATTAGAGTAAACTTTTTTTGGACATTTGAGAAGAAAATATGTGAACAACTCAGTGACACATGGCAAAGTTGATGGCAAAAGAGCAAGAGCAAGATGAGGAGATACATACCTAGATGGCTTGGCCAAATGGCATGACCAGGACAGGAACATAGATCTGATCTGAAAGTGGTCATCGTGTGAGGTGGCAAATCATATCACCCAAGTTTATTGGCATGGCACAAAAAGATGATGGTCGTGTTTTATAGTGCAGACATGAATGCTGTAACTGCTAACTATTTTCTTGGTCTCTTGTCAGTTTTTAATAAAAAACATTGGATGGAAGGAAAATTAAAAAGCCTTGAAGGGTCGGTAGGACTGGATTTACAGTAGTACCTGAAGTACTTATTTCCGTTACATAGTTAGAATGTTGAAAGGCATTGATGTGAACCTGTAAGATTGATGCATTTATTTCTGCATATGTTTGTACTGCTGTTGGAAACTCTGAGAGCTAGTATCAGCTTGGTAAAGCTTGTTACATAGTTTTAGTAATACACATGATTTATACACATGCAGAGGTTAAGGTAATATAGTATGCATGTCTTCAGCATATTTCTTCTTAGTCACTATTTTTTGTTGCCGATGTGGTTAAAAATAAGTGTAGTGTTTGTATTCTTTGTCCTCTGTTAGAAATTAGGAACTTTATCCTTTAAAAAGTTATAGTAGTAAAATAATGCTGAGATGTTCGACACTACAAATGAAATATAAATGCAGTCTCAGAAGCAAACGATCTACCTTCCAGAAGGTATGGTCATAGTCTGTCATTCACTTACTCAGTCACATATTTTGGCTCGCTCTCTCGCTCGCTTACTCAATCACTCACTCACCCACCCACCCACTCAGTCACTCACCCACTCGGTCACTCCACTCACTAACTCACTCACCCACCCACTCACTCACCCACCCACTCTGTCACTCTCCCACCCACTCTGTCACTCACCCAGTCACTCAGTCACTCCACTCACTCACTCACTCTCTCACTCACTCACTCACTCACTCACTCACTCACTCACTGATCCTCATGTTCTCTTATTCCTTCTGTCACAGTTACCCATTCTCTCCAACACATGAGCAAGTCCTAAAGAAACAAATTAAAACCTTAAACTAATTAGAGAAATTAGATGTAGATAATCAAGATTTTTAGGGCATATTATGAGAATAAATAAATTAGAAAACTTGGTGACAACTTGCAAGATTGAAGGGAAAAGAACAAGGGGAAGGCAGAGAGATAAATATCTAGATAGCTTTGCCATATGGCATAACCAAGACAAGAACACAGCTGATTTACGACTTTGGTGATTGTGTGAGATGGTGAAACATGGTGGTGATTGTGTGAGATTGTGAAACATGGCTGTCATGTGATCATGACATTCACTCTCTCAGACATAGCTAGCAAGAGAAGCAGACATAAAAGAAATAGACATAGATTACCAGATATGTACAGATACTTGGCAAACATAACAAACAATAAGTAGGCATGTTATTTGCCCTTTTGTGATAAATATGACACTTTATTAAAACATGTTGTATGCTCTTTTGTGAGAAATATGATATTATTATGTTTAAATATTCAGTTTATATTGTTAATTGTTCCTGTGTCTATTGCCATCATCATCATGCACTGTACTGATAAGCATGAGCAGTTATGGTTCACTATCTCATGTAATTTCAGATCATCTATGTTCTTGTCCTGATTATGCCATGAGGTCAAAGTATCCAGTTACTTATCTCTTTTTCTTCCCCTTGCTTTTTTTCTCACTAGTTTTGCTAGTTGCTTCTAAGTTTTCAAGTTTTATTTCTTCTCCTAACATGCCCAAAAACCTTGGCTGTCTGCATATGATTTCTATAATCAGTTTATGATTTTCGTCTGTTTCTTGAAGGACTGCCTCATTCGTTTTTTTTTTCTTTTCTGTCCATGGTATTCTTTGCATTTTCCTCTGAAACGACATTTTATGCCATTAGATGTTTCTCAGCTTGTCTACTGATTGATGTTTCATATGCATATAAGAGTATAGGTTCTATATGGCAGTTTACACTTTGCTTCTTGCTGCAAATGACAGCTTTTTATTGGTGTGTTTTGACCTTGCCATGGCTATTCTTATTCTAAGCTCTTCAAGGCATTTTGACTGTTCTGAAATAGTTGTTCCAGTTAACCGGCTTTTTAAATTTTCCCATTTATTTGGATATTGCCAAGTGGCATTTCTTTCTTCTTGCAGATGACCATAATTTCTGTTTTCTTACAATTGAGTTCTGACGTCAGTTGCTGAGTGTGTAAAATAATAGCTTTCAGAGAATGCCACATATCCATATCTGTTGTGTGTATTTGTAGATGGCAACAGTCATTTAGATTGTTTTGTGAATAGTAAGTAAATACAGGTTTTTTGTTTGCACATCTATGGCTTAATGGGCATATGGCACTAGCCCCATATTTGTACAGACCAATCAGCACTTGAGTGGTTAAATTATTCCCACCGCCTTTACTTCCCAAGACATTTCCTAGTACCCATTTTTAGGCTGGGTTGACCTGGGAGTGAACGTCAATTGAAAAAAAAATCAGCCTCAATGCAAATTTGAGTCCATGACCACATGATTTGAACCTATGACCACCAGCCCGGCGGGCAAGCATTCATTGTGAATATTTATTCTTTTACCTTTCTTTACTAGAGCAGCATTAACACTTGTATGTTATTTTTTTACTAGTTTGGATAATTATCAGACTGTATATAGAGTGAAAAACAACAATGTATTTGTGTATTTATTTCTGTTAATTGTTGTGGAGTGTTGTTTGGTCACAATTTCAACATGTCTGAACTCACTGTTGTGCATGATTTCACTTTGCCTGCTAAATAGCTATAGATATTAAAATATCTCTGTGTGACTGGTAGTGATTAGTATAAATTAAAGAAACATGCTTAAATTAATGTAAGAAAGAACATATATTAATATTTTCTTATCATCTTCATCCAGTACGTGTCCACAGAGATGAAGGCACGGTAATTGAAATCCCTCAATTTCTGTCTCAAACCATGATTGTACATTCTGCCAGGCTATATATCCTGACCATATCTTGATGTTGTCTGACCAGTTATATTGACACCTTCTAGCTTGTTTGCCATCAAACCTTCCTTCCATTGTGATTTTTGCTTTATATTCTTATGTCCTTTGAGTTACTATTTGTTGGATATTTGTAACTGGGCGTGCTATTTAGGTGTCATTTAATATTGATTCATTATAGGTCAGTACCGTTTTTACTCCTTCTCCTTAATATCATCTGCAGTTTTCAGGAGTGCCGTCATGGATTTGTTAGTAGTCAGACTCTTCTACTGATTGCTGTTTTCAGTAGTGCAAATAAGTGTTGCAGTTGTGTATCTCATTCATTCTTTAATATTATGTCTAGAATTTCTTTTGTAGGCCTCTCACCAGCAAGCATAAAAACTTAGTGCCAAATATCAATGGGAAAAGATCAAAAGGATGACCTAGAGATAAATACTTAGATGGCTGGGCAAAGTGACATAATTGTGCCAAAAAGAAAGACGTAATCCACAACTCTAGTGACTGTGACTTGGCAAACATTGGTCACTCGTGCTTATTGGCATGGCATGTGATGATAATGCCTCTCTCCACTACACATCTACTGTTATGTGGATAATAATTTTCAATATAGTATCATTGCGAGTTACATGCCCAAACTAGGCAGGTTATATATGTTTCAATACTGACAAGAGTGTATTAAAAGTATTTTAACATGCTCTTTGTACATTTTCAGACATCAGCCTGAATATATTTCAGGAAAGCAGCAATCAGTTTGAGATTGTTGACATCTCCATAGAGCTTATCCTTAAATGAGGCTTTTATAGGCTGAAATAATTGTCTTTGCTCTGTATATCTTGGACACTGTTTGCATAAATGATTAGCCATCATTTTTACCTCAGTTACATTCATGTCTTTTATCTTTAGCTTATTTCAGCATCTAAATTTGTTGACGATTTAGAATGATATGTTGTGTTATGATTCTACTTCCTAAGTCATTCACCTGAGACAACTGATGTAATTCCACATCCTAGACATTTCATCAGTGAAAAGTTTGTGCTTTCTAGACTGATAGTGCTGTATAGGTCATTCACCTGTGATAACTCACGTGACCCTGTTTCTTAGGTCATTCACTTCTGATAATTCATGTGATACTGTCTTCTAGATTTTCCAATTTCTGTATTCATATATAATGATAAGTATGTGTGGTGACTCAACCTTTCTGTATTCACATATGATGATAAGTCTGTCATGACTCCACTTTGTCTGTATTCGCATATGATGATAAGTCTGTCATGACTCAACTTTGTCTGTATTCACATATGATGATAAGTCTGTCATGACTCCACTTTGTCTGTATTCACATATGATGATAAGTCTGTCATGACTCCACTTTGTCTGTATTCACATATGATGATAAGTCTGTCATGACTCCACTTTGTCTGTATTCACATATGATGATAAGTCTGTCATGACTCTGCTTTGTCTATATTCACATATGATGATAAGTCTGTCATGACTCCACTTTGTCTATATTCACATATGATGATAAGTCTGCCATGACTCCACTTTCTGTATTCACATATAGCGGTAAGTCTGTCATGACTCCACTTTCTGTATTCACATATAGCGGTAAGTCTGTCATGACTCCACTTTCCATATTCACATATGGTGATAAGTCTGTCATGATTTCACTTTCTGTATTCATGTATGGTGATAAGTCTGTTGTGACTCCACTTTCTGTATTCACATATTATAATTCACATAATTCTGTTTCTGAGTTTATAAACACATGATAAACCCAGAAATATAGAGGATGTTGCTAAGATGGAGACAGTTATCTTGCGCAACTAGAATGTGTCCATTTGAGCATTTAAATAATTTTGGCTAAGATTTATTATTAAATTTGGTTCAGTTTGAGCATTTAGATAATTTTGGTTGAGATTTAGGATTAAATTTGGTTCCATTTGAGCATTTAAATAATTTTGCCTTAGATTAAGAAATCTACTGTAATTTTGTAATGTAAATATATTCACTGTATTATTACTTATTAATTATAGGAAAACAGAAATAGACAAGCTAACATAAATTTTTCAGCATATATGATTGTGATAAATGGATTGCTTATTTTCTCTGAGACGTTAATCTTTGTTTGAAAATTTATTAGTTTTCATGATAATTACGAATATCTCAAGTTTATTTCCAGGAACTTATTTGTTTTTGTTTGCATGACTACTATAGTGTATTCACTGTATTAATCACTTTCTCTTGCATAATTGCATAAGATTTGTATTGCATTTGTATTTGCATTTTGCAAATTGCATTTGTTCCCACAAAGCTTGTCAGAGCTACACATGCACTTGATTGCTAGAGCTGTTTTGGCAAATAAATAGATTTTCCATTACAAACAGGATGAATTTAGGCATGAGCTTCCAAGGATTGTGGAAAATACCAATAAATATGTCTGCTTTTTGTTATATTGTTTTATTGTGCTTTCAGAGTTGTAAACATATAATTTTGTTGTGTTATTGCAGCAGTTAAAATATACAGCTGTTTTGTGTTATTCAAATTGGACATGAATTGCGAAATATTAGAATTCCTAAGACTCGTGAAAGGATTCTTAAAACTACTGCTAGGTAACACCACAGCTCCCTTGTCCTTGAAACATTTGGTTCTCTTTCCCCCTTCCTTTTCCAAGCCAACATGCTTGTACAGCAGAGAAAGAAGACAAAGATCGCAACAAATATGTTTCTTTTTTGGGTTTTGGTGAAGGATCATCTTCATTGTGTTTAGATATCAACATAAGTGCTCCAGTCTGCTCCCATAGGTCACTCATGGCGAATCTCATATCAGCTAAGTATATAAACTCCATAGCAATATTGAGTCCATATGTGTGTATAATACAGTAAGCTTGCTACAGCTTAGAGGCAACATTTGATTGAATCTAGGACCACGGTGTTGATAGGTGAGTGCAGTAACCAGTACTCCACAGTGGCTCTCTTAACAGTTTGACAAATTAATTGCCATGGATCTCTTGAGGCCATTTAAATAGCATGGAAAATAAATTCAGAGGTATTGATTGGCACTTGGAGAACTATCATATTTTGTTGATCTCATTAGTGGTGAGATCGGATACCTAGCCTTCTCGGATGAGGGTGAAAAACAGGAAGTCCCGTGTGCAAGCAGTGCTTGTTATAAAAACTGTGGCAGTAGGAAATCACAAAGAGCAGGCCATAAAGCCACTGCCCTGGAAACATTATTAGGAGAGAAAACCTACCTCTGGGTGGATAAAGCCCATGACCTCGGATGGTGTCTGTCTAGAGGAAGCAAGTCTGGCACAAATGCATGCTGAATTCATGCTGATCTCTGAGGTATTATAACTAGGTGTGACAAACTTCCCTCGAAAGAGGAATGAAGAAGCAGAGGAAAGAAAATCGGCACTCATAGAAGTAAAGGAAAGATGTAGAGATTAGAGCAAATACTTAAGTCGCTTAAAAGTCGACAGGGTCGACTTCATTGCACCGGGTTTTATCCCATATGGCTCGGTCTCTTTCCGCAGCACGGAAAGCGTCGCACAAAGCACGAACTCCGTAGCTTTTAGCGACGACCCACAGGAGTCTCCGAAACATTTAACTCGTAAACCGAAGGGTGCGGCCCGGAATCGAACCCACAACCTTCGGAGCACGAGTCAAACGGCTTGACCACTTCGCCACAGAGACTCCCATTTTTAGAGCAAATACAAGAGTACATACAATTTAAAAGCTATGACCACACTTTTATTTGAACTTACTACCTTCAGATGACAGCAGTGCCTTGCTGATGAAATAATTGTACTTTGATGCACAGCCATCTAAATCTCTTAAAAAAAAGGTGTTATTATTATCGTTAAATAAACCCTCAACTATGGAATATGGACAAAAATTACACACCACCATTTTAATTGCACTGTAGGCCTAAGAAATTTACATTAACTAAACAGGTAAAACAAAAAATACATTGGACTGTAATGCTGAGGCTAGTATATTTTTCTTTCACCAGTTATCCCCTATTGGAGCATATGTCCTCAAGCAGCCCACTCCAAGCCATTCTGTCCTTAACTGTCCCATGCAGCTCTGTCCATGTCCACCTATATTATTCATTTCTGTCTCTACTTCTTTTCTACACATGTCTAGGTCTTTTTTTCTATTGCTACTGCCCTGTGGATTCCAGTTAAAGGCCTATCTGGTTATACATTTCTAACATTTTCTCAATATTGTTTGAATATTGTAACACATGAGAAGAGAAAAACGAACATATTGTAACAACTTGAAGGATGTATGGAAAAAAGATAGGGGAAGACTGAAAAAAAATTCTTGACAACCTTTCAGCATGGCATGACAAATTTTTGCATGAATTGATACATTTTGCTAGAGATCACGAGACTTGTAGAAGACCTGTCTGGTTATACATATCTAACATTTTCTCAATGAACGTCCTATCCACCTATATCTCAGTGTTTATTTGAATGTCTGCTTGTTAGACATGCACTCTACAGTAATGAGCGAGTTAATAGGTTGCCCTCCCTCAAGAGCATCAATTATGGGGGTCATCGAAAACAGTCAAAGGACATCATCATGTGCACTGCCAAATGTCACAGACATTCATGTACAAGTATCTCCACAGATCTTGGCTTTCTTTATCAATTATATTGATAATACCTCTGCTACCATCTTAGGCCATCCGGCATCTTTTCTCTCTGTCTGCCTCTGCCTGTTATACCGCTGATCTTTCTGGGTGTCATGATATTTTCCAAATTTCCTATTCTCATTACATGAAAAAAGAACATTGTGTCTTCCTTATAGCTGTATATAAAGAACACATAACACAAATCATAAATGACAAGTATAAACTGATAGAAAGGTTTATGAAGGGAGTCTCTGTGGCGAAGTGGTCAAGCCGTTTGACTCGGGTTCCGAAGGTTGTGGGTTCGATTCCGGGCCGCGTCCTTCAGTTCACGAGTGAATGTTTTTGGAGACTCCATTGGGTCGTCGCTGGAGCTACAGAGTTCATGCTTTGTGCAGCGCTTTCCACACCGTGGAAAGAGACAGAGCCATATGGGATAAAAACCCGGTGCAATGAAGTAGACTTTTAAGCAACTTTTTTAAAGAAAGGTTTATGAATCAGCCCGTCTAGCAACTAAAACTGCAGAGATGTGGTTTTATTGAAAAATTATAATACCATGGACAGATAAAGCATAATGAAGATAGATATCTTGAAAGAAGCTCAATCAATCATGTGCCATGCCGGAAAGCGTGGGCGGTCATGACTCGCCATTTCACTCGATCACCAGTGTCGTGGATCAGCTCAGTGTTCCTGTCTCATCCATGCCATGTGGCCAAGCCATCCAGGTATTTTCCTCTCGGTCTTCCTCTTGGTCTGTTCCCCTCGATCTTGCCAGTTATCACTTAAGTTCTCCAACCTATTTCTTCTCATAACATGTCCAAAAAATTTTGACTGTCTACGTCTAATTTCTCTAATCAGTCTACGATGTTCATTTGTCTCCTGTAGTACTTGGTCATTGGTTTTTCTGTCTGTCCATGGTATTCTTTGCATTTTCCTCAGAAACCACATTTCTGCAGCCATCAGATGCTTTTCAGCTTGACTGCTCATTGTCCAAGTTTCACATCCATACAAAAGAACAGGCTCTATGTATCCCCTCAACACTCTTTTTCTCGTTTCAATTGACATCTTTTTATTGGTCAGAATGTTTTTCATCTTGCTAAAGGCTACTTTCGCCATGGCGATTCTTGTTCTAATCTCTTCAAGGCATCTCCCATCAGATGTTATAACTGTTCCAAGATAATTGTACCGATTCACTTGTTGAAGAATATTTCCATTTACTCGTATTTTACATTGTGGCACTTCTTCCTTCCTACTGACGACCATAACCTGAGTCTTTTTACAATTTAATTCTAACCCCAGTTGCTCACTGTGTACAACAACCGCATCTACTAATTGTTGCAGGTCCTGCGCATTGTCTGCAATTAATACTGTATCATCTGCATATCTAATGTTATTGATGTAGAAACTAACTCACAGAAAACTGGTTACTCACATCGGATTAAGATAATCCACATTATTTAGGTTCATTATGAGAAGGGAAAAGTTGGAGCATGTTTTGGTATTAAGAAAATTTGAGGAGAAGAGAGGCAGGGGGGAACCATTGGAGAAGATGCTGGATAGTGTGGCATCATGGTATGCAGGAATACCTGTATAAAAAAAGACGCATATATGAGACAGAAGGCTGTGGACAGGCATAACGATCAATGCCATACAGCTTGAACTATATGAAGATAAAGACTTGACATTTATCAATGATTGTGTCAATAGGAGACATGAACACATTCTAAACTGAGAGAAGTGCCTTCATGATCAGTGCACTTCAGGGAGAATTAGCATTCCTTCTACACTCCAGTATCAGCTGAGACAGATCGTGTACTTGTATTCTGAATTCAATGACATTGATTCTAGTTAATTGATCAATAATCAAACCTGGATTTATTCTTTGGTTAAGTGTTTCATTGGTCTTGACCAACTAAGGGAAGACAGTGTGTATATGTAATTATAAAGTGCATCCAAGGTAGATACCGTCAAGTGCTAGGCTTTCAAATGAACTAGGTCACAACATACTAAGGTGAGGTTCACTTCACTTCCCAGCTATCTTTGCTTTTAAGAAACTTCTGAAAATTACCTGGTACCCATTTTATGACACTGTAAGTTCCAGTGTCATACTGATAAAACAAGAAAGTCCAGCCCTGACACTACTGGGGACTGAACTTCAGACGGCCATATTTTACTACATAAGCACAATAACTGCAATACTAACATGGATGCTGTGGAATTATGCAAAATTCACATCATCATAAAGCACCTCAACACTACAGTATAAGTGGAATAACTATGAAAACATTTGTATGGAAAATATTTACTTTAGAAATTATAAAATAATACACTACACATTAATAGCATTAATAGTGTGGTATATTATTGATTTTCCTGGAGTGTTATAACAAACAATCAGTAATGTATATGGAAGTCATGGGAAATCATGGCTCTCAGTGAGCACTTTTGTTGTCAATATCACAACCCTCCTTTTTTTCAATGGTATCCTTAACGATTCTTTCTTCAACTGTCATTCATTCTTCTTTCTCTTATTCTGGTAGACAGCATTGTGTCAGAGGTTACTCCAAAGCAGATACTGTCATAGGGGTTTGAAGTATAGGGTGTATTTTTAATGACTGTGCAATGTTTGAAAATATTGCCGGTCCAAGTTTTGTATTCACCCTCTGTAAAGTTCATGCAACATAATAGGTAAATACACAACTTGGACCGGCAATATTTTCAACACTGCACAGTCATTTAAAATACACCCCATATTTGGCCTTCATATGTAAACAAGTAAGTAAAGGGTCTTTTTACATTCCTTGAGGTGTATTGGGTATATGGTGCTAGTCTCATATTTTTATAGACAAATTGGCACTCGCTAGATAATGAGGTCAATATCACGCTGGACACTTAAATCCGAGGGCATTTCCTGGTATCTATTTTAGTTTGGGTTAACCTGGGAGCACAGGTACATTTAGAAAAATCTGCCTTGATGCAAATTTCAACCAATGACAACTGAGCTGCAGACAAGCATGCCAGCCACTACACTACCATGGCTCCCATTTAGAGAATTTAATCTGAATGTTTTGAAAGAGGCTAAGACACAAAGGAAACATCAGAAAGAGGCAGTCAACATATTGTGCCAATGAGAAGAGAAAAACTGGAGCATATTGAAACTACTTGAAGGATTTATGGAAAAAAAAGATAGGGGAAGACAATGAAAGAAGATTTTTGACATTTCAGCATGGTATGAATATAGTATCATCACAAGAAGAAAATGGACTGACGACATCAAAGACATTGTACAATCACACGGAATGACACTATCCAGTGCCGCCCACCGGGCGCTAGAGCACAAATTATTCCTCCCTGCGATGCTTGACGGCAGAAGTGGAAGATGATGATAATGATGATGATCTGTGCCTGTTTTACAGCGATGAATAAGGATAGACTGCAAAATCATATTAATCAGCTGTGTTAAACATAGTTTTTTTTTTTTTTTTAGTTAAACATAAAGCAGATATGGAAGTAAATACAACCAAAACTGAAGCAATGCAGGTTAACAGATCTCCTGGTCCACTAAAAATACTGATAAATAGTATACCTTTGAAACAAGTTAAAGAATATACATATCTAGGAAGTATGATAACAGAAGATGGCAGAATAGACAGAGAAATCAGTCAGAAGTCAAAAAGCAAGCTTACTTATACATCAACTATCACCTATTCTGAAACATCCAAATATACCTATGTCTACAAAATGACGGATAATAAATGACAGATAATAAATAACATATTCATACCAACCCTATGCTACCAATGTAAACTTGGATATTATACAAATCACACTTATCCAAAATCAACACCTGTGAGGCGAGCTGTCACCATAACTATCTAAAACTGAGTAAGAAATGATGTTAACAGACAGGCAGTGGGATCAACACCTTGTGCCGCATATATTAAAAGCCAGAAGGTCAAATGGTTTGGCCATCTCGTTAGAATGCAACACCATCAACTACCAGCACTGACACTACATTAAAGAAGATCTGATACGAGAGCAAGAGAACACCTGAAAAGAAAACGGACTGACAACATTAAAGACAATGTACAGTCACACGAAATAACACTATCCAGTGCCATCTATCGGGCGCTGGAACATCAACTATTCCTCTCCACGACGCTTGATGGCAAAAGTGAAAGATGATGATTATGGTTAATACTTGGTAACAGAATCAACGTCACTGCACCTGGAGCATTCCCACATATGCTCCAACCCTTCACCCAAAGCCACCAAAGAGTTCTCAAGTTGATAATTCCAGTAGCAGTTTAATTAAAAGTCTACCTCATTTTACCTAAATTGTAATTTTAAATAATATTTAAAAATAATTTGAAAGCAACTGCATTGTATACAACATATATTGTTTTACAGTTAATTCTAAGTCATTTAAATCAAATATATCATGACAATAATGCAAGTAGCTCAAGTGGTATGGGATCTACATTCTGATATATGGTTTCAAGAGAACATTTTTATTTGCGTAAATTGGTGTATGCTGCTTTCTGTTTATTAATGCAGCTAAAACTAATAGCTGGTTGAATGAATGTGTCTCACACCACACTAACTTAGCTGTCTTGAATTGTTATTGTCATCTGCATGCAGTTTCTCACTATAATTCAACTGTTTTATCATCAATAATTAAATTAAAATATTGCTAGATAATTATTTTAAGTTTTAAGAAGTAAGAGTTGTCTTAGAAAAGAGAAGCAATGAGAATAATTGGGGATTATTTTATTTGAAAACATTGACAATTTATAAATTCTTTAGTGTATTTTGTATACTATATACTTTGTTATAAACAGAAATAAGGGATTCATACTATGTAGTAAATGCATTTTATAATAGAACTCTACTGTCTACAGAAAGAATAGAAATTAAAACACTTAGATTTTCTGAAGAAATAGTAAAATATATAAACAGTTACTAAGCAACCCAAAATTAATGAACATATATTTTAGGTGACAAAGAACACCCCTAGCATATTAGAAATGAGAAAAAAAAACAACCAAAAAGTTATTCTTAATTATTTCCAAACGGCAGCTCACACAATATGGGGGAGCAATTAATGTAGTAAATAAAGTTTATGGTGGATAAATAAAATCAATAGAAATTATTCTTCATTAATGAGTAACTTATATGAACAATATTTTGTGATCACAGTTTTGGCCAACTATTATAGTTGAACTTTCTCCATGATAAACGAAGACTGAAATATAATGCTGGTTCTGGAAGAAAGATGGCAGACATATTGGTTTTGGGAGAAAGTGAATAAATGAATGACTGTTGTATCAGTTTTAAAACAAAGAATTAGTATTCTTAAATATCTGGTGTGCTGATGCTGAGATAGAGGGTTAAACCCCTACACCGGTCAGTCGGACTAAAATGTTGACTTCTCATCCTTGACTTGGGGACATAAATTACAAGCACCTCTGAAGTCAGAGTGGGTTTGTCTGATGGCGAGAGACACTGGTAATTGGGAAAACTAATCCACATGCAAAATTCAGTCCAGTGCTACTAGAAGTAGCGTGTATGGATTACGCTTGAGTTTAAAGCGAATGAACACACACACACACACACACACACACACACACACACAAACTATTTGTGTTAGATTTTTAATTATGAGATAATAAGTTAATGAGGTACCATATTGTAGTGCAGTTTTTTGATTATGTGAAAAAACAATGATGTACCTATATTTATTATCTTCATGTATTTAAAAATCCCTGTATTAAATACAATTGGCATGGAGAAGCATTTGTATTAGAAATTATTGACAATACATATGATTGAAGACTGTGGACCCACATGACGACCAATGCCATGTGGCATGGACTATAATAACCAGAAGAAAAGTATACGCTTTAAGAATTAGAATTAGTATATCAAAAAATTTAATAAATGTATATTGAGTTACTCTCTCATTTCTATTTTTCTAGATCTCTGACTGTTCCTTCAAGGTGATGAAGAGAAGTGCCAGGATGTGTTTTGTTTATAAAGAAGCTGACAGAAGATCTTACACAATTATTACAAACCTGGCTTGGTGTGTTCAATAATAATGAACTAATGCTAACTTTATTGAAATAATCACATTGTTAACATTTTTTTCATGATTGTTTCACTTTGATGATATTTTGTTTGTAACCACTCAACCTGGGGAGCAGGTTTTATCGTTGTATATTTTTTTGTCATTTATTTTATAATTGTTATATATTTTCTTGTTTTGTTATTTTTCTTTAAATTGTTTTTTTATTACTGGCATTTACATATTTGTTATGTCTTATTTGTATCTGTATTTCACTGTAACCAACTTCTGATTTGCAAGTTAGATTAATAACTAGTTAGTTAACACATGTAAATAAATTGTATTGGAACTGTGGAATCTAGGAGCCTTTAAGAATAAGGAAACCATGCAAAGAAACACACATTTGACATATTTTAGAACTGGTTAAGGGCATTAGAAAGCCAATGGTACAAATGCAAAAGGTAACATCAGAAAATGGACTGGAAAGACGATGTTAAACTGCACATTAATGGCATGGCACTGAGAACATTGACGATCTAGTGCAGCCATTTGTTGTGAAGATGGAAACTAATCTGATCTTTTCTGGGCAACATTGAAGATGGTTGAAATTCTGACATATCATATATGTTGGGCAGCAACTCATGCATTCACCATTAATTTTTTAAAGTTAGCAGGATGTGTCAAGAAAGGAGGTAAGAAAGTGTATGACTTTACTTATATTTAGATTTACTCTATGAAGTTTAAGAAGAGAAGAACTCAAACTGTACATAACTTATAAAATATAATCAGAAATATAAAGAGAGTATTCTCATTCTTTTGAGACTGAATATTTATTATTCTATAAAAGGTAATGAGAAGAAACCAAGTACAGAAATATCAAATAACATCCGATAAGAGATCCATCTGTCCATCATGTGCCATGCCGATAAGCCTCGGTGGTCATGTTTTGCCATCTCACTCGATCACCAAAGTCATGGATCAGCTCCGTATTTCTGTCTCGACTATGCCACATGGCCAAACCATCCAGGTATTTACTTCTCAGTCTTCCCCTTGGTCTCTTCTCTTTGCTCTTGCCAGTTGTCACCAATTCATTTCTTCTCATAACATGCCCCCTGGGAAGGTTAACCCGGTCAACAAATGCCCACAGAAGTCGGATGTGTTGGCCTAATGGCGCAAGAACGCAGCTCTGCTGTAAACAGGTACAATGCAATCACGTCCGGAAAAAAACTCCGGATGAATACAGAAGAAGAAGAATAACATGCCCAAAAATTTTTTACTGTCTATGTCAAAAGTCTCTAATCAGTTTACAATCTTCATTTATTTCTTGAAGGACTTGTTCATTGGATTTTCTGTCTATCCATGGTATTCTTTGCATTTTCCTCAGAAACCACATTTCTACAGCCATCAGATGTTTTTCAGCTTGTCTGCTCATTGTCCACGCTTCACATCCATACAAAAGTACAGGTTCTATGTAGCACTTCAACTCTCTTTTTCTTGTTTCAATTGATATCTTTTTATTGGTCAGTATGTTTTCATCTTGCAAAAGGCTACCTTCGCAATGGCAATTCATGTTCTAATTTCTTTTGGGCATTTCCCATCAGATGTCATGGCTGTGCCGAGATAACTGTACCGATTCACTTGTTTAAGAATATGCCCATTTACTTGTTTATTATTACATTGTGGTATTTCCTTCTTCCCAGTGACGACCATAATCTGTGTCTTCTTACTATTCAATTCTAACCCTAGATGTTCACTGTGTGCAACAACCGCATCTACTAAATGTTGCAGGTCCTATTCATTGTCTGCAATTAAGACTATATCATCTGCATATCTAATGTTATTGATGCATTCCAGATATTTCCAGTATCATATGTATTCAGCAGTCTGGTAACTTTATCTATTCCATATTCTTCTAAAGCATTAATAATTTCTGCTGTGATGCTGTTTGAACCGGGGGTCATGCCAGATTTCATATGATTAAGAGCATTCTGAACCTCCATCTTCAAAATTGATGGTCCTTCATTATTATTTTGAATATTATACTGTTCTTCTTTGTTGTTATCATAAAGGTTTTTTTACATAATCTGACCATACATGTAAAATCTGATCTTTTTCTATTATAAGTTTTCCATCTGTTGTCTTTAAGATCCATCTTTTGTTGATAAAAGATGTCAAAGGTATTTTTCAGTGTTCTGAGGAAAAACTAATATTTCCATGTCCTATAAAGTATATTGAGGGACACAATGAACTTGTGCACATCTTGCAAAACATAATATGTCTTTTTCTTATAGTCCATGTCATGTGGTGTTGGTCACCGTGTCTGTCCTCAGCCTTCTGTCTCATATACTGGCAATCATTTCTAATGCAGATGATCCTGCATGCCACAGTAACAAACTGTCTAATATCTTCTCTCTTGGTCATCTTCTACCTCTCTTCCCAACCAGCTTTCCCATTGTCACAATGTACTTCAGTTTTCCCCTTCT
Organism: Cepaea hortensis; assembly: GCA_963921405.1. Lineage (NCBI taxonomy): Eukaryota > Metazoa > Mollusca > Gastropoda > Stylommatophora > Helicidae > Cepaea > Cepaea hortensis. The sequence continues at coordinate 38,371,016 of OY992880.1, forward strand.
CATAGAGTGTTAAAAGAATTTGGATTGTCTATTTTTGATGCGAGTAACCAGTCTTTTTTGTGAGTTAATGTCTTTCGAAATATCTTCATTATTCTTTTTATCTGGCCATGGTTTTCTCATCATTATTCTATAAAAACCACACATCTGCAGCTACTGCATGCTTTCTCACTATTCTGCTGATGTCCATAATTCAGTTCTATCAAAACTCTTTTTCTGTAAGCTTTCATCCCCAGCACTAGTGATTCTGTCATACATTTAAATTTAATCCATTATGTGCAAGCACTAGTTAATGAATGTTTATTAGTAACTGTTTTAGCCACTCTCCATGTTTCTGATCCAAAATGCAGTACTGATTTAGCATTATAGCTAAATATTACAAGTTAAACCCCAGAAGCATCAGGAGAATCATTAACATGACCGTTTTCTAAATCACATGTACAACTACTCAAAAGATAATCAGATTCAATTTTGATGTCATTGTCATAATAATCCAAATCAAAATCTAGCTCATCATCCCCTAAGATGTTGAGCTCAAGTTCAACAGCTTGATCAACTGATAGCCTTTAGAAATGCCATAACTTGGATTTTCAACACGACTTTTCATTATGAAAACAAGCAACGCATTTCAACATATTCTCAATAACACTACTATTTGCATTTATCTTCCCAAAAGCAATTTGTACTTCCTGAATTTATTACTGTTTACATGTTTTGTATGTTTATCTGATCAGCCTGAGGTAATGGTCTCATATCAGAAACCAGCACCTCGAGTCATGGGTTTTTCCACAGATACTGATAAACCAGTACCTCAGTGTCAAAGGGTTAATATATTCTTTTATACATAATTAAAAAGCATTAAGTTTGTACATGTTCTGAATTACTTAATGATCAAAACTCTTAGTATGGCCGTAAAATGTAATCAGAAAAGGAGAGTTCTGTACCCTGTAAATACCTAATTAAAAGCATTGGTTAACAAACTTGTGTAAATACATGACATATATTACAGAAATGAGAGACTTAGTGTGTTCATATACCATATGAGTGAATCAATGAAAACTAGAATTATAATCGGTAAAGCTTAACTAGAACACAATCACAAGGGACAAAATGGATGTTGCGGCAAAACCCTTCGTCAGCCAGTCATTTACCATATAAACATAATAAAGCATTACTCAGAGTATTATATATCACATATTGTAATGATCAAACACAAAAACTGAATAATGAATAATTGCAAGTGAAATAAGTAAATTGAAACTATTGCAAATTACTGTATCTTAATTTGGTTATTGACATTTGTAGCACACTTCTGTGTTTATTTTATAGATATTGACATGTATGTTTACTGTGTAATTTACTTGTAATTTGTATACATTCAAGAGAACAGTCAATTATCTTTTGCTTTATTCAGTTAGTTTATCTGTAAAACTTAGTTGTACAATATTTTTATCACTTTCTCAAAACATATAACGCTGTTGTTGGCTTAACAACATAGTGGTCCTGAGATCACTTTCCAGTACTAGCAGATTTTCTTCGCCTCTGGGGTGAAATGAATGTCCAGTAATTTTCAGCATTTACTGAAGGTTATCTTAGTTACTTTAGTTACTGTCTCAGTTACTTTATCTGTAAAACTTAGTTGTACAATATATTTATCACTTTCTCAAAACACTAACGCTATTGTTGATTTACCAACATAGTGGTCATGGGTTCACTTTTCAGTACTAGCCAGATTTTCTTCAGGTAAGTACAGCTCTGGGACAAAATGAATATCCAGTAATTTTCAGCAGTTATTGAAGGTTATTTTATGAGGAAAAGTTGTGAGAATAAGAGCTGGTTACTTTACCACATTATGCTGTGGCTTATTATATGTAACAGCCAAATACTTCACATTGCATAGCAGCATTATCTGTCATGGTATTATTGTTTATAATGCTCTAATTGTACTTCTATTGGAGAAAGTTAGACAAGGGGAGTAAACTCTATAAGAAAATCCTTCCTAACTTCAGAAAAAAAATTGTTATGAATGGAGTAAGTACATAAAGTTGCATAGACTCATTTGAAAGAGTAACAACTTGGATAAGGATCAGAAGTGTGAGCACAAGCTGTGATCTTGTTCAGCTTTGCTGTAGCAAGATTACCAAGGAAAGACAGATGGAAACAAACTGCTATTGCTAGAAAAAGCCTTCCAGGTTCATGAAGCAGAAAACAGAGAAGTACATTGTAACAGTATTACTCCAATTTCGAACTGAATAACTATTTTTTTTCTTGAAATGTTTGCTTAACTAAAATGTTTTTGATTTTCAATTTTCCAAGTTTGGAACATGTAACATTAATTTTCTGTACAAATAACTGAAAACTTGTTGTCACTGGCATGTCTTTCTTTACTGTTCAGACATAATTATATTCTTTGTATCACTTTATTTTCTTGCTTAACCAAGATTTATGTAATCAAAGATATCTATCAAAGATGTCTTTGATTTCATTGTGGGACAATATGATTATTTTTACATAACACAGAGAACTATAAGCAGATTTAATGACCCTATAAACAAGCATACCGTCTATATGCAGTCAACAGTTCTGGTCTATTCAGTTACAATAAAATATACTAAATGTTAGAGACATTTTGCAATCAGTTATATCATCTAACAGTTTCATACTGTTTTTTTTCCCCTTAAGAAGCAGCTGTGATAGTGTAGTGGTTAGTGAGTTTGCTTACCAAGACAGTGTTCGGGCTCAATCCTTATGTTCTGTTATCATGATCAACATTCCCACACATAGGGTATTCTCAGTGTGCTCAGTCCTTCAATACAGCAACCATCTTAAAGTATCTCTACTCACAGTTCCCATGAGTAGTTGGTTGCAATATCATCTTTCTCGTCTTTGAAGGTGGCATCGACGTGCTTGGGCAGGCTTCACTGAGAGTGAATCGTGTAATTGATTAGCATTAGAGACTTGTCGACACCTGTTCATGCGTTCTCCAGCTTATATTAGCACATTGTTTGTCAGCTTGTCCGTACGTTGATTACCCTTTATGTCAGTGTGTCCAGGTGCATACATCCAGGTCAGCGTTGTGAGGCATAACTTTCAAATGTTCAGTCTCTAGAAGTGGAAGGATTAATCTTTCTGACCATTGCATTCTGGGATCAAGTTGGTTGAGGGCCTTTTCTCTAATAGGGGAAAATGGACAGAAGAAGAAGATGGCTACGATAGGTGTTTGTATACTTTTCATAATGATTCCTCTTAATCAAGCAGTCTTCTCTGATAGTATACAATGATAAGATTTTGTAGAATCATGAAATACTTATAATAATGTTGGGTTATTTCAAGATAAGTATGTATTTATCAATATAGGAATTGTAATTGTTTCAGCTGAATGGCTGAGAGTTTTTGTTGTCAGACTCTGGCTTATGTACTACTGGGTGAACTCTCATCTTAGGGATGGACATTTTTACAAGAACTGTTAGCTTCTAATGTTATCAAACTTCCCCCTGATCTGCTGGGTAGTAACATGTGATAACCTAACTTTCTTGAGTAAGGTGGGGAAAGCATAAGGTTTTGATTGCAATGTGCGTATGGAAATCTCAAAGAGTAGGGGTTAAGACTATTGCCCTGGCAAAATTGTTAGTGAAAAAAAAGACCTGCCCACAAGTAGATAAGAGTATGTTATCTCAAATAGAATCAAGGAAATAAACTTTACACAAATGTGAGTTTATAGAGGTGTATAACTAGGCGTGACCTGCTTCCCCCAAAAGGGGGAGGAAGAATGTTATTGCTAATTATGTTTTGTCTTCTATGCTGTGTTGTATGTGCACATGCATGTGCATTTAAAAAAAAAATGAAATTCAAAATAGTTTTATGCTTAACAAATACTCATTAGTTTCCTGTGTCATTGATTGTCAAGCTGTGTAATGGATGCATGCCACATATTTTTATTGTTTGTAAAATGCATTTAGTGACATTGTTAACATGATTGCTCTTTCATACATGGTTTGTGCATGTTATGTATACAATTGTTGTTAAAATAGCCTTTGTAAGTTATTTTAGATATTTATTGACAATACTCCTGAACATAAATATTACACTTGTGTTATTGAAATATGTCTTATTAAGACATATACTTAAAAGAAGACAGATCTATTATATGTTACTTAAGTATTTCCTGTTGAGACAAAAAAGAAAGCCAAATCTAATATTTAATTAAGTATTTCCCGTTGAAACGGAAATTATCACATGAAATCTGTTACTTGTTACCTAAGTATTTACACTCCTGTTGAGACTGATTAAAAATAAAGTATGTTCTTTGTGAAGTAGCTTCTGTTGAGATTGAAACTAATACCCAAGTCTGTTATTTGTTAATTAAAATTGTCTTATTTACAATATGTCTGTAACAATGACAGTACATGAATATGTAATAAATTGTGATGAATAAGAAAACTTGACATAAAACTGTCAATGTAAAAAAATATTTCTTATATGAGGCATAAACAATGGCAATGAAAAGATGATAGCATGTATGTATATATTTATATATAAATGCCTTATTATAAAAGTAATTGATCACTCACATAATTCTTCTGATCATGAAACTGTTTTAACTGGCTGTCAATGCTACAGTAACACAGGTAGCTACTGATACTACACTATTGTAGCTAACTATGAGTGCTGTTTAATTTAATATCCCTATTTTCACTCCTACTTTTTCAATTTTGATATAATATTAGGGGGGAATTTAAGTTATACAATGCCTTTGTCAGCATTACTTAACTTATCACGTGAGAGAAACTTCAAGAGTTTGTCCTGTTAACTAACATTTATACATTCATTCAATGTTCCTTTTGCCACTTTGCAGCTTGCAGTGTTACTGGCGACATCTATGGACTCAGTGCCAGCAGCTGTCTACATTCCACAGTTCATATTATTGTGTTCTTATTTCTCAAAATATATTCTTAATATAGGTGTATAGAAATGTTTCACTTTCATTTGAACATCTCTTAGTCTATTACAATTTCTTATAGTTCACATCAGCATGTGAAAATCACATTGAAGCTGTCAGATGCTGTCTTTTACTAACTGAAACACAAGTTTCCTAAGTTGTTAGTCTATCTAGGTTCATCTCAAGTTAGGTGCTGACCTGTCTTAAACTAGCAGGACAAATTATTTTCCTTGTGATTTTGGCATTAACGTATGCCTAGAATTTCTGTTCTGTCAAATTTCTGTTTAATTTTAGGTTGGGTGGTCACCTATTTCTCCGCACCCTGAGACCCACAATATTTGATGGTCATAGCACATCGCACAACCACAGCATGTTACTGCTATTGAATTTGCTTTTGTTGTACAGCATGCTGGGATATCATAAATACAGTGGCACTCTTTGTTGGATTGATGAACTAATTAGAATTGGTGCCATTCCTCCTTGCAGCTTTTTCCATATTACATCATACCTCTTTTAGAGGAGCTTCCTTTGCTCTTGGTTGACTGAGTTATTCTTGTTTCCATATCTTTAGACGTGGCGTGTTAGCACAGTTAATAGGGAGCTAAGCTGATAATGTCATGAGCAGTTGGATGAGGGTTCAGTGCCTGCATTTTTAATCTCATTAAGTGATAGAAATACTGGCCACCTATTCCTCCATGTATCCAAGCCTACAAAATGTGGTGGCCCTATCATATCACCGACCCGTAGCAGATAATCTTTAGACTTGTTCATGGTTGGTTTGGTTTTGCAACTACAGGTTTCTACAGAATGGGGAAGCCAGCCCCCAAGACCAACCCTCCTAGGTCACCTCTTATGACTTACATGGTATGTTATGGTATTTCTATTCGTTGCCTCCCTTCAAGCTCCCTATTAGACATGATCATCAGAGTGTAGTGATTACGATTATTCTTGTACAGTACAAATTATGAATGTACCTGCATCATCTCCACCTGTGATCACACTTGCTGCTGCCACAGGTGATGCTAAATGACAAAAGTGTTAAACAAAGACTCCATAAATAAAATACTGCACGATTTCTTAAGAATGATTAATTCAGGAATGCCTGTGCAGTTGACGGTCATAAGAAGTCAAATTCGCCCATCACGGAACATTTGCTGAGTACCCACCACAGCATTAACAAGCAGACCAAACTCCAAATACTGTATTCAATGAACAATAATCGATTGCCCAAATATATTGAAGCATTATATATTAGTTGATTCCAGCCATTACTATGTAAAGAGAAGGACTTAAAGCTAGGTGTTAGACTTCCATGGATATAACGTTCTACACATTCGTGCAATGTCAGCGATGATGTACATCATAATTCAGCCAACGTATTCATATTTTAACATTACTTGATATATAACTGCAGTATGCTCCTGATAAGATGCAGCAAAATATGCCAGGCATGAAATTGTGCAATATTTTAGTTGTGGTGTCTTTGTTTAAATTCACTAAGGGAATACATTGTCTTGAGTAAAAAATTTTTACTTGGGTTGATTGATTAATTCACCAATTTAGCCACCTGTTAAATGTGAAACATATTATTTTTCCATTGTGCACTCACAATTGAAGCTCCATGCATGATAAGGACTAGATGAAGTCATTCATCTAAATAACTTATCCATTTACATCATAATGATCTTTTTAGAGGAAGAAATATTGCCATCATAATAAAAGATATGTTTGTTTTGCGGAGAACATATAGCTGTTTTACACATCAGCCTTTTCTCATTTCTTTAAGCATCTCCATGTGCATCTGATGTTACTATTTCAGATTCTCTTTGTTTCTAAAACTCTGGTTTTGATCTAAAAACTAGAGTGTGGCAAATTCTGTTTTGGATTTTATTTTGTTATGACTTTGGCTGTTCTGATTGTTGCATTTTCAGAGTACACACAGGTTATCTTTACTTTATTGCTTGATTTCTCCAGCTATATAAGATTTTTAAGGTTCTCTCCCATGTTTCAGTGAAAAATAAGTATCAAATCTTGCCATATGACACTTATAATGCTTCAGTAACATCTGTTAAAATAAATCTCCCATTGGTATAAGACTACAAGATAGAAAGACAGTGTGTTTACATAATAGAGTACATTTGTTGTATAATTATTCGAGTATTTGTTGTGTGTTTTGAGTTCTTGCCTACTTATCAAGCTGCTAACATCTGTGTTGTGGCTACTAACCATATACTTTTTTTTTAAAGACTAAAGTTTAGCTGTTTGTCAACACACACTTTTTTCACATCTATTTTTATATTAATGAAGAATTCTGTATGTTAGCTTATCTAATTACCTCATGCTTTTGCTATTCATAATGTTACCAGTATGCTTTTATTATTTTTGTTGTTTATATATTATTTTTGCGTTCTTATTCCTTAACATTGTTCTGCACTTTTGGTTATGTTAGAATATCATTAATGAATCATGTTTATTCATATGATCACTGCGTGTTTCATATTGACTGCTAAAACTGCAGGAAAATGTTAAGTTCCACATGTGGATTAATTGTTAACAGCAAATAATTAATTGTTACAAAAGACATTATCTTGTGATGTAACCATGCTGACACAGTATTTATAATCTTGCTGAGTGATAGCATTTAAATACATATTGTCCTAAATATTTCTTATTCTGCAATATTTTTTATTTATGAGTTTCTGATTTCTGTATGTACCACCTGTTGTCAATTTTAATGTAATTGAAGGCTTCATTAGATTTTCCTGCCTTATACAATAGTTTAGAACAGTAGTAAATGACTAGCATTATTAGTTGTAAATGCTACAGTTATAACAAAATGAATCTGTCATGGCTGCAACTGTCCCGCACATATCTGTTTATTATTATATTATCTTTTCTTTATTGTCTGTTATTAACAAGTAAAAGAAGTAATAACAGGAATTAGCACCAATAAATCTGCAGGTATAAAATAATAGAACTCTAGAAGAATGTAGTAAAGACAAGTTAGTCGAAATTCTATGAATAACCTATTGCAGTGTTGCTTGCGGAAATGGAACAAAATCTCCAAGAACTAGTAATGTGTTTTAGAAACATTAGTTATTAAAATTGATTTTTGATATATAATAATTAAAGAAGTTTCCAACAAGTCAACAGTTTCTCACATCTTGGTCATATAAAAGCAATCAATGCCAGATGTGAAAGAAATCAATAAGGCAGTGGGAATAGCAACAAATGGATTCCATGACTTGCAAAATATTTTAACAAACACAATAATTTAATCACTTAAAACTTAGAACCGATAAAGTAACATTATGTATGGTCTACATTTATAATTTATTACATGGTGCATAAACCTGGACAATAAACAAGCAGTTGGAGAGTAAAATTGGAGCCTAGAGATGTGGATATACAGAAGAACAGGTCGATTTTCTTGGAAACAAATAATCAAATACAGAAGTTTTATAGAGGCTGGTAATGAAAAGAGAGTTAATGAAAGAAATAAAAATAGAGACACAATTAATATTTTGGCCCCATTAAAAGACATATTACTCTTATAAAAACCATACTGAAGGGAAGAGGTGAAGGCAGGTGAGCAAGAGGTAGACAGTGATACAAGTGGCAAGAAATGGATGAATGGCAGTCCATCAAAGGGCAAGAAACACAGAGTGTTGGAGATCCATTGCAACCAACCTTCATGGCAGAGACATCACTTGATTGTTTGATTGATGTTCTACTTATAAGGAATGGAAGCACAGATTATAAATAAGTAGTTGAAAGAAGAAAATGAATGCCATTAAAATGGGAACATTTAATACACATGGGACGAATATCACAGAAAGACAAACCAAGAATTAAACAAACTAAGAATGAAAAGAAAGTTACTGAACAACTTTCAGGTTAGATAAATAAAGTATTTTAGGTACATAATGAAAAATACTAATCTGATGAAGGAAAGGTAAAAGGCAAATGTGCAAGAGGAGAACATAAATTTAAATGAGAAAATAACATTAAAAGATGAACTGGAGAGAAAATATTAGACTGCATCACCAAGACAGGACAGAGAATGTTGATAATCAACTACTGTGAAGATGACAACTGGTATGATTAACACGAATGACTGGGATATTTTACTATCTTCTGTCATCATCTGTTAACACAGTGGAGATAGTGTATCTTCACAGTTGAGTTAAGATGAGTCAAGAACTGACAGGACAGTACTCTGGACATTTCCATATTCACACCATCCCCATCTTCAACAACCAGCAAAAATCCCAAAACCAATGGGTACCAGCTGCTGTCTGATTGGCTGTTAATCTGGCAATTCCTTGTAGTACTGAGTGTCAACCAGATCCCCTGGATTCTCCCTGCTGTACCATTCTCTCTAGGCCGTGATAATTTATATGTTCTTCCACACTATTCACATGAACCCAAAGGGTCCTGGCCACATGTACCTTATTGTGCTCCAATACCCCACCCAGACGTATATCTCAATTACTGTGTAAACAAAATTGAAGAGTAATGATATGATTCTATGTATAATGTTTACCACCATATTGTTTCTCTGTCTGCCTCAATTATTGTACAGTTGTTAGCAGATTTGAGATCAGATTTAAATAATTTTGGCAAAATTGACTCCATGGTGACCTCTGCCTTTTTAAAAACAGGTGGACAATTATGGCTTTTCCTTTGATATAGACTTGTGACGAAATGACAAAGAATCTATTTTCAACCTGCAGATTGGTTTTCCTTTGATTAATACAAAAAAGTTAGCTGCGTATCCTTTACAGGACATAGTTAACTCTAGCATTTTTTGGCTGTTTGTGATTTCTGGGCAAGTTTATGTTCAGTAGTTTGCCATTGCTTTCTGAATGACCGGCGCTCATACCATTGTATGGAAACCAACGCACTGCGGTCTGCTTCCAAATCACCTGCAGCTGTGTTTCGAATGCATTATGCAGGATTATGAATTGCTTCCATAACCCCTTTGCCACAGAGCCGGCTATTTGATAGAAGTTTTGAAAAACTTGAAAGAGACAGAAATATTATGACATATTTTCAAACTACAGACGGATTCTCTTTGACATAGGCATTTCAACACTTTTTTGGCACAGTCCACACAAGAGCCTTCCCCTGAAAGTTGTTCCTAACTTGATGCTAAAGGGCATAACAGTGAAAGTGGGAGGAAAATAGAAGATACATGTGTTAAAAACTGGACACAATTGTACATTTTCAGGCTGCATGATACTTCTCCTGTTACACTGACATGCAATAAATCTTGAAGAAGAATAGAAATCTTGAAGAAAAATAGAAGATAGCATTTAAAAGTTGTAGATCATTTTTCCTTTGATATAAACATCAAATCTTCAAATTTGTCCTTTGATATAAACTAAAATCTTCAAATTTTCTCCAGATATAAACATCGAATCTTCAAATTTTTCCTTTAATATACACATCAAATCTTCAAGCTGCTACATATTGATTGATTGTACAGTGACTTTTGATGATCAGCGAATCAAGGGGTAGTTTAAAATACATATCTGAGATCTAGAAAATAATTTTATTTGATGAACTAATTGCATACGCTTGTCTGCCAGCCTGGTGATCATGTGTTTGAATCCCCGTTGAGGCAGATGTTTACAAAAAATAGATCCGGGCTCTTAGATTGACTCAGCCTTAAACGGGTACCAGGAACAATCCTGGAAGAAAGGCAGCCAATATGATATTGGCTACAACCTAGTTGAATGCCAACTGATCGATAAAGAATATGGATTTAGCACCATATACTTAATTTGCCTCAAGGTGTGTAAAAGACTACTTTACCTTTTTTGTACTCAATGCATGACCTGAAGTCAGGGGGTAAATCAAAAGGTAGTTAAAATACTTGGGGTCTAAAAATTATTTGTATTTTACTAAATTGTTGACGTTTCGTCCTTGACTTGGGGACACAAATTACAAGTACCTCTGAAGTCAGAGTGGGTTAACCAAATGGCAAGGGACACTGGTAATAGGGAAGGCTAATTAACATGCAAAATTAAGTCTCATGCTACTGAAAGCAGAATGTATGGACTGCGTTTGAGTTCAAAGTGAGCAAAAAAAATAATTGTATTTTATGTATTAATGGTATATATGTTTGTCTTCTGACAAGGGGGCCATATATTCAAACACCCATTGAGGCACATTTTTAAAAAATTGGCCAGGACTCACAGTTAATTCAGTCTTAAATGGATACAAGAAAATGTCTTGGGAAGTAAAAGCAGCTGATGTGATATGACCACATTACTATGTGAATGCCATTTGGCCTCTTACAAAATATGGGGCTTGCATCATACACCCTTTACACCTCAGGGTGTTTAAAAAGGTCCTTTCATCACTTTACTTTTTTTTTTTAAATTACTAACTGCATGATTTGAAATCAGGTTTTCTTATTGCTGATGCATTTTAAAGAAAAATGTGTAAGTGATGATTACAGCTGATATTATACACCACACTCATAATATTGATTATAATATGTTATTGTTTGTGACTGAGGCTGGATATTTTTATGTCAGAAAACTGGTGTTTATTTATAAATCTCTACAAAATTTTTAAGTTTGGTGTACACATGAAAGCTTCGAGCTTGGATGGTAAGCCAATAAACCCATAATATGTGCCTGCATTTAGAACCATTTAAGGCATACCATAAACGATAATCTAAAATCCACCCAGTGCAGCTTATGCAATAGCTATCTGTTCAAGGAATAGTTGTAAAAATGTTATTGCAGATATTGAAATATTAAACTAAACATTTCAAACTAAATATTATGTTATGAAAGAAGCAATTTAATTCAGCAGGAGGCTTATCTTCTTTTTTTTTTTTTTTAACCCCATCTTAGTGTTATAAGTTAGACAGAGTTACAGCATCTGAAATTTGTGACATATAAATTTAATTAGCGAATAAAGCACGTGGAAATCCAACTGCCTGTTACACACAAATTTGGCATAATTTGCAATACATATTTCAGTATTGAAATCAAGTTTCTGACACAAATAAATTGTATATTCATATGAGTAAATGCTAGAGGTAACCAAGGTATGTTGTTTTTGTAGAATAAACAGAATAAGCTAAGATCAAAAGAAGACCATTGGTAATATTCTGTAAAAAGTACAGAAACTTAGAAACAGAAAATTGTTCAGAAAAATACAACAGAGAAGTTTGTTGTGACTTAGTCATACTTTATGACAGAGTTCTATGAAAGAAAGTCATGGAAGGCAACATTCTTGGCAAGTGAGTCATACTTTATGACATAAAGTTCTATGAAAGAAAGTCATGGAAGGCAACATTCTTGACAAGTGATGAAGGGGTCAACCAAGGAACACAGTCACTGCCTAGCAGTGCAGAGACCTGTTCCTGAAGACATATGTAAACTAAAGGAAACAGCAGATCACTGAAACCATAGGTGAAGCCCAAAGGCTGAACAACTTGATGATGAAGGAGAAAAGGGTACTTGCAAAAGTTAATTTTAGTACTGAAAGTATAAAATATGTAAGGGGTTTATTTAGGGTCTCACAGTAGTTAGTAATAAATTAGTAATGACTAGTTCATTTTAATACACATGTAATCGGTTGGTGAAAAATGTATGTGCGTAAGGTGAGATTAGGTTATTGAATTTAACATAGTCACATTGTAAATTATACGGATGACTGGGACAGTGGCATGGAGGAATATTATCAGTGGAATTAATCAAAAACACCAGAGACCAAGATCTGTGGTATTTGAATTTAACATAGCCACGTTGTAAATTGCCAACTCTTGGCGATGGGGTTGTGGACGCAATTCATAATCCTGCATCTGTGGAGAGGGAGACCAAGATCTGTGGAGCTGGAGACCAAGATCTGTGGAGCTGGAGATCACAATCTGTGGAAATGGAGACCAAGATCTGTGGAGATGGAGACCAAGATCTGTGGAGATGGAGACCAAGATCTGTTTAGATGGAGACCAAGATCTGCCAAGATGGAGACCAAGGTCTGTGGAGATGGAGACCAAGGTCTGTGGAGATGGAGACCAAGGTCTGTGGAGATGGAGACCATGATCTGTGGAGATGGAGACCAAGATCTGTGGAGATGGAGACCAAGATCTGTGAAAATGGAGACCACCTATACCAATGTCAGGGCTTATGGTGATGATGATGATGATGATGATATTGTCTCTTACTGATTATCTACATTTTGTTTCAGTCGTGTTTCAATGACTTTCTTAAACAGTTTTCCTAGATGGAAGATGCCTTGAAAAGATTAGAACAAGAATCACCATGGCAAAGGTAGCCTTTTGCAAGATGAAAACATACTGACCAATAAAAAGATGTCAATTGAAATGAGAAAAAGAGTGTTGAGGTGCTACATAGAACCTGTACTTTTATATGGATGTGAAGCTTGGACAATGAGCAGTCAAGCTGAAAAACATCTGATGGCTGTAGAAATGTGGTTTCTGAGAAAAATTCAAAGAATACCATGGACAGCCAGAAAGACCAATGAACATGTCCTTCAAGAAACAAACGAAGATCGTAAACTGATTAGAGACATTAGACACAGACAGTCAAAATGTTTATGGCATTTTATGAAAAGAAATGAATTGGAGAACTTGGTGACAACTGGCAAGGTCGAGGGAAAGAGAACATGGGGAAGGCAGAGAAGTAAATACCTGGATGGCTTGGCCACGTGGTATGGTCAAGACAAGAACACTGAGCTGATCCACGACTCTGGTGATCGAGTGAGATGGTGAAACATGATGACTGCCCACACTTATCAGCACATGATGATGATGAGATGGATCGAGTAACTCTCTGAGACAGTTAAAAGTCTTTTCTTCACAGTAAGACTACAGATCTTTGTTATTGTGCGTGTAACACTGTTTTCTGTATGTTCTCATGTTTCAAGACATACAGTTATGTTGAAGAGAGTCACATTTTGCCCATTTTTCTCTTATTCATGCTCAAATTGTAAATGGTAGCTAAAATTGATGTTACACCGAATTGTTGTTGCTCCACATGTTTGTCTTATTGCCTCAATGAATAGTTGTACTTTATGCTCAACTTTTCCATGAGGAATTGCATTTCTGCACTTGTGATATTTATAATCTCAGTATTGATAGTTGTTCAGCATTGGTCACACAAATCTGACTTGGAATGTTTTTCTAGCAGACTTACAAGATGACTATTGTGGTCAAATGTCACAGATGTAAACAACACACAAATAACATCTGCTGTATACACCTAAAGGTGAACAATGTTTTTGGCACTTAAAAGTCTCATGTCATGCACCATTTCATAAATAATTAACAATGTATTTTGTTCCAGTAAAGATCAAATTCTTTTTCCAAGCTTAAATCAAAATGGGGTTCATGGACAAAGCTGCATGCCAGCCAGTGATCACAGTGGGCAATGGGGAAAATGAACATGTCACAGGCTTTGAGTGTCTTGGCTCCAAGGTCAAGACCAATGAAATTTGTTTGGTAGGGGTAATAAGTAGACTTAGCCATGGCAATGCAAAGCTTAAACAGTGTTGGGAACCTATGGTACAATGCAAAGGTTAAACAGTATTGAGAACTTATGGTACAATGGAAAGGTTAAACAGTATTGGAAATCTATGGTACAACATCAGCACAGACATTAAAGTAAAACTTCTCAGGACATGCATCTTTCCTATGGCAACATAAGATTATGAGCCATGGGCCATGTTGCAATCACTAAAGAACATAGTTGAGGCTTTTGAGCTAAAGAGTCATGGAGGGATTTTTGGAGTTTCATAGGGAGTACCAGAGGAGGAGAAGTATTGATGTTCTGTGGAAGAGGGCTGGCTCATGGATGCAGTCATGTCTTGGAGGCTGAACTGCTTTGGCCATGTTAAATGTCACAGGGGCCTGGAAAAAAAACAGTGATGGAATGCATGGTTCCTGGAAGAAGAGGCAAAGGTCAATGTCAAGGACATGGTCATCTTATTCAGGCAGTATTCATGATTTACAGTTACACACCCTAAAACAGTTGAGTTTCAAAGATAAAATTGTGTGTTCTTGTTTCTAAGGTGAATTGACCTCCTTAGTGCAACACTATAGATCTATGTGATTGGTTTTACATGTAAGAGACAAATTAAACAAGTTTTCAAGGGATATTCTCTTATCATAATTTAGCATGCAAGTAAGTCTATAGAAAGATCAAGCACTAACATAGATGTTTTGTGTGTGAATTCTCCAGTATGTGTTCACAATGTAACCCAGCGAAGTTTACAATAAAGATACATTAGAAGCTAATATATTGTCTGTTTTCAAGAAAAATATATTTTACTCTTATGACTAGTGTAAATGAATCCAGACGTAGCGTGTTCAGTACTGCATCACATTTACTATTGACTCCCTCAAGTGGTATGCTTCATGACAAATGCAATAATTTTCCCACAATCTTTCTTTTCTAGTGTTGTTTGAAAGTGATTCTTGTGGTTATCTTTCCATGCCAATATACCTGAAGACTATTTGATATCCTTTTTTAGCACTAAGCTACATTGTGGATATCTTCTTGAGGCAAAATATAATACTTTTTGGCATCTTTTCTAGAATTATTTTGCAAAAAAATTTGTGGATATCTGACCATGCCAGAATACCATAATTTGTGGTACCTTTTCTGGTCTTGTTTGTAAACTAATTAGATGATATCTTTCCATGTCAAAATACTGGATTCCTTTATTTCATCTTTAGTGTTGTTAAAAGCTTAGTAATTTCCTATATGTTACCAGGACCCACAGGAGAAGCAATGAATAGTAACACTGTAACTTACCATGCATGCAGTACTAGGGAGGGTTGTGTGAGACTGACTACCTCAGCCATAAAATCTTCAGCTGCAAAAGCCAACCAGTAATGACATAGGTCTTGGCGTGAGTTGGTTCAGGACCTGTTCTCCAATGGGAGATTTTGCGTCCATTCGCTATAACATCAATATTAGACCATATACATACTGCTACTTGTAGTGCACTGGACTGATTTTTGTGTGTGGATTATATTTCTCTATTACCAGTGTCCCTCGCTAACAGGCGAACCCACTCTGACTTCAGAGGTACTTGTAATTTGCATCCCTAAGTCAAGTACAAGAAGTCAACATTTTAGTCCAACTGACCGGTGTAGGGGTTGTGACCACTAGATAAAAGACAGAAGGAGAAAAGCTGAGCTAATTCTTGATATTTTTCCATGTCAGCATATAAGTCAATAGGTGACTTAAACTCTGTTTTGCTGATGATCAAGCCTTTATAGCAAATATAGAAGATGAATTACTACAGACCATTGACAACCTTAACATAGCAACAAAAGAAGAAACTATGAAAATCAATGCTGAAAAAACAGGGTACAACTACTGCAATAGAAGAAATGCAAACTAAGAATGTCATAGAAAATTAGCACCTAAATCAAACAAAACATTTTAAATACTTGAGGAGCAGCATATTATCCAGTGAATAATCACAACTAAATAAAACCATTACAGATGAAAGAAAGTAAATAAGTTATTGAACACAGTATAAATTTCTTAAAACATCTATAAAACTTCTTTCAGGGCAAAATGGACAAAAATCACCCTGACAACATTAACAATGATGCTTACCAATTTCAAGGCAAGAACAGTTCATCAGTTTTTGATTGTGAACAAGATGCAACAGAATGAAATATCAATATCATAGGTTTAAGATT
The DNA here is from genome assembly GCA_963921405.1 of Cepaea hortensis. Lineage (NCBI taxonomy): Eukaryota > Metazoa > Mollusca > Gastropoda > Stylommatophora > Helicidae > Cepaea > Cepaea hortensis. The sequence continues at coordinate 38,387,656 of OY992880.1, forward strand.
GTCTAGTCAGATCTCTGTGTTAAGGAGCATAGACAAATACAGCATCAACCAACTTCCTTTCACTAAATCCAAAAGCCATACAAGAATGTCATGGATTCATTCACATGAAATTGTCATGTAACAATTGACACCAAAGAGCACTGCTCAACAGTCTTCCTGCCAGACTCTGACACTAACAACAAAGGATAAGAGAACAATGAAAAGAACAGAAATGAAATGCCTATGACAAGTTCTAAATGTAATGAGAAGAGATAACATGAGAAATTATGTCAGGCAGCATCCATGTTAGATATTAAAAATAACATCAAATCAAATAGTTAGGTCCTGTAACAAGTTCATAACTAGATAATATTCAACACAATACTTTAACACTTAAACACAATAAAAAGGTAGCAAAATGTCGTCCTGCAAACAATGTGTTGTAAAAATATCGGAGACTGAATTCAACCATGTATGAAGCAGACACCAAAGCACCCACCAGATGATTCCTTTTAACCTGACACTGAAAGGCAAATCAGAGATGATGTAGAAAGATGAGAAAAGAAGAAAAAAGGAGGAGAAGCAATAAGAAGGAGAAGTATCAGATTGTATGTTGTCTTTTCTATGAGACTTTCATATTTTCATTACTCATCATACTTGCCTGTTGTTACAGTTAATATCAATTTTCCTAATGTCCAGACATAAACATGTAGCAGGTCCTTTGCAGAATGTTGCTTTCATTATGACTCGCTTAAAAGTTTCTTGATCATTTTCCAGTTCTTCTGCCTCATGCATGTTCATGCTCAAGATGTCAGCAATGTCCTGTATTCATCTGTATGCTGGTCAAAACCTGTCTCGTTTTACAGGAACTATGTCCTCTATTAATGTCTCTCCAAATCCTATGATGTTTAATATGGCCAAGATATTTCAGTTTTCATGACATCATGCCCGTTTATTAGCCAGTTTTCTTCAATGCTCCAATCTTTTAGAGTGTCAGTAATTTTCTGATTCTTGATCTATGATATTCTAAGAATTGTTCTCTAACATTTAAGTTCCATAGTCCAGTTTCTTCTTTTGTGTTTGTCAAATGATCTACAACTCACATCTGTACATTGTCACAGGAAAGATACGTGTTCTAAAAAATGTTGATGTTCAGACATAACACAATAATTTTGCTTGTTTCCTAGCACTGCCTTAAGAAAATCTTGTCTTTTTAGCCTGGTATATTTACTTGGCAGTTATCATCATATAGCCGGCGCTTTGCAGAACTTCGCTCACATTGCTGACAAATTTCTCGATTCCTTGCCAGTTCTACTGACTCATGCCCAAGGCGTCTGCAATGATATGTGTCCATCTTCATGTTGGTCGACCCCTGTCTCGTCTTCCAGGAACCATACCTTCCTTAACAATTCTTCTTTCCAAGTCACCGTGACTTGCCATGTGGGGTTTCTTGTGGCTGCATAATGTGGTAGTTTTTCCTTTATTTTCACATACATGTGGCTGTGGATTACATCCTCAGCCTTTAGCAACCTTTCAGTTTGTCATGGTAAGTTAGTACGCCAGCAGCTTGGCAATGGGGTTACAAATACAGTTCATGATCTCGCATATCCAGGTTCGAAACACAGCTGCGAACGATTTGGAAGCAGACCGCCTTGCATTGGTTCTTTTTTATGAAATGGCATGGGTGCTGGTTGTTCAGAAAGCAATGGCAAACTACTGAACGTAAGCTTGCCAAGACATCATGAACAACCAAAACATGCTGGGGTTCACTGCACTGTCCTGTACAGGATATGCAACTAACTTAAAGTGAGTATACTGCCCTATGGTACTCTTGATGTCAGCAAGGATCACTTCAGATGTGTCCATTTATAATATGGATGGTTAGGAATATTTTGTTAAAATGTATTTTCTTAAACACAGAAAACTACATTTAAATACAGAAAATAGCCACAAAGAAGATGCAGTTAATTACAATTATTTTATTTGATTATAGTTTTGTTTCAAGCCACTCAGTTCTCAAAAGTGTCTGCTATGAGAACAATGAAAATATTTCAGGTCTTTATACAGAGTACAAAAATATCATGTATAATGCTAACAAACACAACATAAACTGTTTAGAAACAACAATGTTACTTCACTGTGAAACTATGGTGTCATAGTTCATAGTGCACCAACACAAACATTCAAGGTTGAATCCCTAATGCTAATGGGATGTGTTCAACTAATACAGCTCCGGGGTTGATCCATAAATGTGAATTGGCACCAGAGATTTTTCTGGCAAGGAAATGCAATCACAATACTATAACCTACTATGTGTTAGCGTATAGTATTTCACACTCCTACATCAATATCTGCCACAGGGTTAACATTTCCTCTCATTATAACATGACATGAATAGCATAAAAATAATAATTTAACATATATAAGACCACAGCAAGATCTAATTAAGTGTCTACAAAACATGTACCTATTATCAATCGTATAACATTTTGAAATTAAGTAAACTATTGTACCATTTTCCTTATGAAACACACAAATAATTCACACGTCAATTTTGCAAAATATGTCAATGTTTTTTTCACAAAATAAGTAGTAGTGAGTAGTAAAGGACATATTTTCATGCTATGAGGCTTAATGGATACATGGTGCTAACCCCATGTCTGAACCCAATCAGCCCACGGTGTGTGATGTGGTCAATACCATGCTGGCTGCATTTACTACCCCGGAAATGTCCTGGTACCTATGTTAGGCTGGGATGACTGGGGGTCTAGAATCCTTAAAGTGATTTAAACATTTGACTACCAGAGCAGCATGCTAGCCACTTCACTACTGTGGCTACCAACATAAGTAGTAAATTGCATAAATTGAGTTGATCATAAAAATGCTTTTTTGCTATATTGCTCAATCTGTATGGTTCCTTGCATGTATAAGTTTTATGCAGCCAAACAATTTTTTTTGGTCATGTGATGAGAAAGGAAACATTGGAAAATAGCGTGATGATAAGAAAGAACACTGGTAGAGTTCGCAGAGGCAGCCTGAGAGAATGGCCTGGCTAATGGATGGCCTAAGATGGTGGCATGGAGAATTAAGATCAACATAACACAGGCCGAGATTTGTGAAGATATATGAATGCCTACAACATTTGACAGGGCACATGATGATGATGAGTCTTCTTGATTCTATCCAACTGGTTTAAAGTAACATACAATAATTTTCACCAGGAAATCTTTGACAAGGGTGTACTATTATTTGTGTAAGGGAGGCATAGTGAGAATGGATGAGGAAATTAAATAGCTAGTTTGCCTACAGTGGTCTTTTATTCTAATGTCTGTTATGTCCCCAACAGTGGTCTTTTATTCTAATGTCTGTTATGTCCCCAACAGTGGTCTTTTATTCTAATGTCTATTATGTCCCCAACTGTATTAAAAACAGCGTGCAGTCAACACCAGTAAGGAATTTAATGACATCTGTAAGCACCTGTTTGCTAATTTCCTATTAATTTATTTCTGTATATATCTTTTAATTTTGTTCTGTACTTAACAATTTATTTATTACTGTATTTACTTATTTTTGTTGCTTATTCATTTATTTGCTTAATTCTGTATTACTCTTTTCACTTACTTAGGTATTCATCTATTATTAAAATAATTAATCGTCATAGGAGACTTCCCGTATCTGCTATGATCTTATATATTGCTGAAATGTTGTCATTGCATTATAATACAACATGTCTGCTACCATATTAACAACTTTTAAGTTATAACTATGACACTACCCTACTTCCAATTTTCCGTCATCCATTTTTGTTTGGTCCAAACCTACTTTTTGTTTGGCACAGAATCTGTTTATAAAAACATTAAACTGTTTAGAAACAATAGTAAATCTATATGAAAAGAGTCTCTGTTTATCACAATCAATAACTACACAAACACACAGCAGCAGCTAATATTTCATAGACTGAAGATTAGATAACTTAGAGCCACAAGTGAAGTTTACAAGAAGGCCAATAAGAGAGTGCCTTATCAGCATGCTTAAGTTATTAGGCACTCTTACTAGGGAGAGGTGCATACACCAATTTTGTGTTGTTATAACACAAAAAACAATAACACAAAAAACAGGCACAAATATTATATGTAGAATGAGGTGTGTCAGGGATATAACAAGTGATTAACAAATAGACCTACTGGAAACAGTTTTTAAAATATTTAATCCAAATGTTTACATTGAGGAAATATATAAATACAATATATATTCCAAGTTTGTGTTACCACATAACTAAGCAATAAAGAAAAAATACCATATGTGTAATGAGGTGTATGAGAGATATAATGAATGATAGACAAATAAACGTACTGGAAATGGAATTAAAAATATTATTTAATCCAAAAGTTTACAAAGAGGAAACAGATAAATACAATACATATGCACATTTTGTGTCACAACATAACTAGGCCACAAGCAAAAATACTATATGTGAAATGAAGTGTGTGAGGTTGCGGCATTAAACTGTTTAGAAACAATAGTAAATCTATATTCAAAGAGTCCATGTGTAGCACAATCAATAACAAAACACAGTAGCAACTAATATTTCATAGACTGAAGATTATACAACTTAGAGCCACAATGGAAGGTTACAAGAAGGTCAATAAGAGAGTGCCTTATCAGCATGCCTATGTTATTATGCACTCTTACTAGGGGGATTTGCAAACACCTATTTTGTGTTATCATAACACTAAATAACAGGCATAAATATTATATGTATAATGAGGTGTGTCAGGGGTGTAACAAGTAATGAACATATAGATTTACTGGAAACAGAATTTAAAATATTTAATCCAAATGAGGAAATAGAATAACACAATACATATTCCAATTTTGTGTTACCACGTAACTAAGCAATAAAGAAAAAATACTATATATGAAATGAAGTGTGTGAGAGATATAATGAGTGATAGACAAATAAACGTATGGGAAATGGAATTAAAAATATTATTTAATCCAAATGTTTACAAAGAGGAAACATAAATACAATACATATGCATATTTTGTGTTACAACATAACTAAACCACAAGCAAAAATACTACATGCGAAATGAAGTGTGTGAGGTTGCGGCATTAAACTGTTTAGAAACAATAGTAAATCTTTATTCAAAGAGTCCCTGTGTATCACAATCAATAAAAACACAAACATACAGCAGCAGCTAATATTTCATAGATAACTTAGAGCCACAATTGAAGGTTACGTGAAGGCCAATAAGAGAGTGCCTTATCAGCATGCCTATGTTATTAGGCACTCTTACTCGGGGTATTTATTTATTTTTATTGCCTTATGCAGAAATGCGTGGCTGCTGGGCTTCTGGTTGACTGCCACTGCCATTGACGATGAACTGTATTTCGTGGACTGTGTGGGTGAACATCTAGGAAACATCCAGATGGGAAAATGACTGCCGATTCCATCAGAAATGAACTGGGTGCTTTGTGGGGGACTATTGTGTTGACATTCTGGTGGCGGCATTATGCACAGTGTATCTGTGCGGGCTGTTATTTGTCGAGACTCTGTCTTTTCCACTTTTCACATTGGGCAGTGGGAGCGTTTTGTGTGATATTCACTGGCACAGGAATGGAGCATAATGGGGACGACCCGTTGCTGTGAAGTTGGAACTGCGACTAACTAACTAACTAACTAACTCGGGGTATTTGCAAACACCAATTTTGTGTTATCATGACAATAAATAACAGGCACAAATATTATATGCATAATGAGATGAGTCAGCGATATAATAAGTGATAAACAAAAAGACTTACTGGAAATATAATTTAAAGTATTTAATCCAAATGTATACATGGAGGAAACAGATAAATAGAACACATATGAAAATTTTGTGTTACAACATAACTAAGCAAACAGAAAATATATTTATGTGAAATGAGGTGTGTGAGGAATGTAGAAAATAAATAAACATATAAAATAGTATTACAACATGGTGTATTCAATAGCAAGTATTTTATCAGAAAAGCAGTATGTTTTTCAGGGCACAAGGTGAACATGTCACTGTATCAACATAACATTATTACATGGCATCAAAAATGAAGCAGCCAGTTAGACCTGCAGAAGCAGGGCTACACCTCCCAAAACCCACTTGCTGGGCTTCTCTTTAGACTTCAGATTGAAAGTCCACACAAATGTTGGTCCTCTGGTCTTGGTCTTGTACACTGGACACTCATATACATTTCGAACATCCTGACGATCAACAGGAATGGCCTTGATGAAGATGATTGGCATGGGTGGGGCCAGTTCCTTCAGACGCGCCTCGGCTATCATGCCAGTTTGCATATCCCAGCGTGCACCTTCCATGTAAAGTCCATGAACATAGGCCCCTTCACGTGGTGGTCCAGCCATGTCCTCACGTGACTTCTTGGTGACATCACACTGCAGGCACATACGATCCAGTGGCCACTCATTCTAAAGAAATTAAACATGTTTTAAAATTACTGTGAAATATTACGTAAACACATAGAACAAAGTCATACTCATAAGTATGCTATTTTATATTAATCATCTGATCAGAATTTAAATGCGATCATTCAGTAATTATGAAAACAGTAATGCCTGATTTTTTGTTCATTTGTACTTTTTTTAAACAGTTAATATTCACCTGTTTCCTAAAGAAAAAAACTTTAGTTAAATCTTTCTGTTCATCCTTATTCTCTTCTTTTTTGACTTCTCTTGTTTGTTTCCCTGTGTTTGTAGGTGGGGCTATGTGTGTAAGTGGGGGATGGGTAGATGGGTGCATGTATGTGTGCCTGAGCGTGTGTATGTGAGTGGGGGATGTGTGTGTGGGGGAATGTGTGATGGGTGGGGGAATGTGTATAGGTGGGGGAATGTGTGTGGGTGTGGGATGTGTGGGGCTATGTGTGTAAGTGGGGGGATGTGTAGGTGGGGGATGGGTAGATGGGTGCATGTATGTGTGCCTGAGTGCGTGTGTATGTGAGTAGGGATGTGTGTGTGGGGGAATGTGTATAGGTGGGGGAATGTGTGTGGGTGTGGGATGTGTGGGTGGGGGATCAGTGGGTGGGTAGGGGTATGTATGGTGCATGGAGGTGTGGTTGGGTGGGGGATGTGTGGGTGGATGGGGGATGTGTGGGTGGGTGGGGGTTGTGTCTCATAACATGGAATACGCATTGTTTATGTCTACAACATTCATTTGACAATGTTGTTTTTTTCTATGTGAATGTATTATGCACTATTGATGAATGAAAAATGAGTGATTAGAAGGGCCAAATGTAAGACGGGCCTGCATGCCCAATTTGTTATCCTTTGAAAATAAAGTCAGTTCGTTCGTTCGTTCCTTTCCCTCATTCATCTCCTCCTCACCTCTCTTTCCATCCCATTATTTATATTTGTGCGTTAAATGATTACATAACAGTTTTAAAAAGTTAGTTGCATATCCTTTACAGGCTGTCGCAGTCAATCTCAGCATTTTTTGGCTGTTTGTGATTTCTTGGCAAGTTTATGTTCAGTAGTTTGCCATTGCTGTCTGAACGATCAGCACTCATACCATTTAATGACAACCAATGCAAGGCGGTCTGCTGCCAAATCACCCACAGATGTGTTTCGAACACGGTATGCGGGATTATGAATTGCATTCTTAATCCCTTCACTACAGAGCTGGCTAAATAACTGCTAGGCAGACATGAAATCAATATTAAGTTGCTAAAATTTGGTCTGTGGGGGGATAGAAGATGAAGCCTCAAACAAACAAAAAACTGTTAAAAGTGAAACAAGGAGTGAAAAAAAAAACAAAGAAGAAATGGCTAGCTCTATAAGGTACAGTAACTGAGGGAAACAAACACAGACGTCAAACGAGAAGAACTTTCAAGATCTTTAAAAGTGTAACAATGACACCAATTATCAAATACGAGACAATGATGGAAATGTCTTTTTTCCAGGAGCAAACATCATAAACAGATCAACATGATATTCTTCTGAATTATACAATAGTAAAACCAATGGCCAACCATTTTTTCTAAAATACAAAGACAAGTATAATCATTTATAAGTGTCAAGAGAAGGGGAAAGCTGGAGTATGTTATCACAACAGGACAGTTGGAGGGGAAGAGAGGCAAGGAGAGAGAGAGAGAAGATGCTGAACAGTTTGACTTCTTGTTATAGAGTTTCATCAGTATTATAACAAAGCTGGAAAACTATTTTTTACTGCTATCAGATATATTGCAATTAAATATTATGTGAGAACAGTCAAACTGACCTTTCTGGCCATCTGCTGCATTATAGCAGTGAGGAAACTCTGCGGATTGAAAAAGCCAGCAAGCCACACAGCTGCTGGGAGCTGAAAGTCTGATGTCCAGGTTTCAAGTTCTTTAATTCTCTGAAGGAGGTCAGCATACCATGCTGCCAGGTTGTACAGGGAGGGATAGGCCCGTCTAGCCCAATTATTTGGTATGTTGTCCAGGAACAAGCTGTTACTGAGGTCCTCCATGTCTGCTGTGATAGTCAGTTCACCCTGATAAATTAGAACAGATGAGCTTAATGATAATACATGATAGTAATAATGTTACAATAAGTTTAGCTTGAACTAATTGATTAATGTGCAATGTAGCAAATATGATGTTGTGATAGTGCAGTGGCTAGCAATTCATCCATCCATCATGTGCCATGCCGATAAGTGTGGGCGGTCATGTTGTACCATCTCACTTGATCACCAGAGTCATGGATCAGCTCCGTGTTTCTGTCTCGACCATGCCATGTGGCCAAGCCACCCAGCCTAAAATGGGTACCAGGCAATGTCAAAGGAAGTAAAAGAAGCTGGCATGATATTGACCACATAACCCATCAAGTGCTGATTGATTGTAATAATATAGGGCTAGTACCATATGTCAGATAGGTCTAGAGGTGTGTAAAAGGGTCCTTTTAAGCGGTGATGCTGCTGATGGATGACATACATGTAGATGAAACCAAATTAAAACCATTACATAATTATATAGCAAGCTATACTGCACTGTTTTATCAAGCCTGTCACTAAGTACATCTGTTGTTAACAGGCATTTATTTTGGGTTTGCCTTTTATGTCCCTGGTCTAGCTATATGACAGCAGGTTTTTGTCTCATGTTATTTAGTTTCTATTCCTTGTCCTATCAAACTTGAAAGACCCTGCTAATAGCTGTGTTGACATAACTCTTGGGGTCATTGGGGCCTAATTAATACAGTTATCAAAAAGCTTATGTTCACATTAGAGCTTAAGAGGTGCAGCTTCTAGTCATATGTCAAAGAACTGAGACAGCTTTTCTACAAATTTGAACTAATTTACACCAGTTTCAGCTGGACTTACTGTGTTCTGATTTTTGTGTTTTCAGTGTCACTGGAATAGGTAAAGTGAACAAATATTCTAAAATCTCTGAGATATGCATATTTCAAAGTTAAAACATCAACAGATGAGCTCACCTTAAGACCCAAGTCAAGTTCCTTAAGAGAGCGTCGAATCTCTGAGGTTAGCATGTTCATGCGTTCACATTCTTGGAAGGCAACAACCACATATGGCGTTCTATCTTCAAGTGGCACTTTAGCCATGATCTCCAACATATTAAACTCATCTGGAAGTTTCTCAACAATGTCATCAAGGATGGCCTTGACCTATATTACAATAGAAACATAATTAATTAATCTAATTTTCAATTCCATGAGGAGTATAAAACTGTCTGTAATGGCATTGTCTTGTATAAGCCTTTACTCAAAGCACTAACAAATCAACACCATGTGCGTTTATTTTATGCCAAATATAGAAAAACCTCATAGTCGTATTTTACTCTACATCCCTGGGTTAAGGAGAACAATACAGACAAATTAACAATGAAATAGGTTGAAAGCTCAATAAAATCATATTTCAATTTACTCATCAGTATTTCATTAGATAATGGGCTAACCAGAATAGTTATTTCTTAAAAATAAAGTTAAATGTAGAATATCCCAAGCAAAGCAGCATTTCACAAGATGAAGAATATTCTCCGCAATTTATCTTTGTCAATCAAGATTAGAAAAAGAGTTCTTAAGAGCTATATTGAGCCAATCCTGATGTATTGAAGTGAATCATGGGAAATTAGCAGACATGCGAGTAATTATGTGGAGGCTGTGGAGATGTGGTTTTATAGAAGAATGATGAAAACAATGTGGACAGATGGTAAGAGTAATGAAGATATCATGAAAGAAGTTAACTCACAAAGATAATTGGTTACTCGCATCGTAAGTTGATAGTCCACATTCTTTGGGTGTGTCATGAGATGGGGAAAGCTGGAGTATGTCATCACAATGATAAAGTTGGAGGGGAAAAGAGGAAGATGGTGACCAAGCGAGAAGATACTGGATAGTTTGACGTCTTGATACAGAGAAACATCAGTATCATAAATGACTCGAAGCAGATGAGACAGAGTGCAGTGGATAGACATGATCACCAATGCCGCACAGTATGGACTATAGTAAGAAGAAGTAAGATAAATAGTTAGTCGCGGTTCCAACTTCACGGCAATGGGTCGTTCCCATTATGCTCTGTTCCTGTGCCAGTGAATATCACACAAAACGCTCCTCACTGCCCAATGCGAAAAGTGAAAATGACAGAGTCTCGGCAAGCCAAAAGCCCACACAGGTATACTGTGCATAATAACCACATTAGCACTAGAATAAAAAATAAATAAACAGCACAGAGTTATAGTCATCAGAAAATAAAACTGAAAAGAAATCTAATATATACATATATTAAACAATTCTGCTTGTTGTCTATGTTTCCAAAGGTTTGTTTGCCTACGCAAATAAATGAAGAAACATAAGCAGTTACATATTGCAGTGTTACTATAATTTATACATCATCAAAGTTCAATAATATATGAACACAAAGGTTTGAATAACAAGTAATGTCCCCTTTCCATGCTATGAAGTGTGTTGGGTATATGGTGTCTAGCCTCATAATTGTACAAACCAAATGGCACATGACAGGTCATGTGGTCAATATCACGCCAGCCATCTTTACTTCCCAGAACATTTCCTGGTACACATGTCAGGCTGGGTGGACCTGAGAGCCAGGTCAATGAAACAAAAATCCCTCACCTCAATGGAGATTTGAACACTTGACCTCTAGGTTGGCAAGCAAGCGTGACAGCTACTAAAGTAAGGGTTGACTTCATTGCATTGGGCTTTGCCCCATTGGCTTAGTCTCTCTCCGCATAACTGCAAACTGCTTGCCAAGAGAATCATACAAAATACCAACTCTGTAGCTCCAATGATGACCCCCCCAGGAGTTTCCAGAAAAATTGCACTCAAGGTCTGATTGACGCAGTTCTGGAACAACCCCTGACCTTCAGATCATGAAGCTGACGCTGAACCACTTTACCCTGCACTACAGTGACTCCCAAATGTTGGAATAATAATAATTATTTATTCTCTTAAATCTTAGAAAAGTTTATGTTAATCTATGCAAATGTGAACAAGGGACGAACTACTTTACTGACCTTCTCCTCTCGACTGACACCAATACCTGCTCCAGCTCCTACATTTTGTGGCTGCATTTCTAAAACAGTCTTGAACAGATTCTCAGAAGTTTTTGTCAAAAACTCTATCTCAGCATTAGGATGAAGTCCATACAGGTAAGGCGATTCAGGGGGCAAGGCCTCGTCAATATAGGTATGGTAACCCTTGTAGTCCATGTTAGGTGGAACTGGGAAGTTTGGCGCTAGGAACAGTTCTCCATCAAGCTTAAAATAATTGAAGAAGATTATCTTTACAGTCAACATGACAAGTGCATTTTTAGATTTAAACAAAAATTATCACATTCTTTAAAATAATTAATTAACAGTTTTGAAAATAACAGTAATTAAACCAAGTGTTCATGGTTATATTTTTAAAATTCTAATATGTTTCTCAATTAGATTTGTATCACACCAAATATTTAAATATATATCTAAAATTTTTTTATATACAGTGATTACTCGACAGAAGTGAACAAGTAGTAATCTTCAGACTGGAAAGGACATAGCAGGCTGAAACTTTCTTATAGTTTAAATAATTCTCTAGTTTCATTAGCCAGGCATTAATTGTTAGTTACTCTGGCAGTACAAGGTATTTGCAACATTTGTCACAGGAACCACATCTGTGCTGCTTCTAAGCTCTTCTTAATTTGTTTATTTACATTCCACGATTTAATGCCAAACAGCAAAACAGGTTCTATATAACATTACTTTCTTTCTTACATTAAATATCAACAGCCATTACTAAGAAAACAGGTCAGCTAATAATCTAATCATGGGTTGTAGAAATACCATGATGGAAGCATTTACAGAGCAAGAGATCTATTTTGCATTGCCCATCTTCTTTCTATAAAACCAATTTAGCCTAGACATTGTCCTAACTGAAAAATAAATGTATCATAAACATGAGCCCAACTGACATAATCTTCATGACTTACACGTTAGAAGATTTTTAACATGCTAAAATTACAGTTTTTCCCCCCTTATTTGGAAAGCAAGACATTATATCTACTATGTGAGTGTCAGGCATGGTATGATATTCTTAGATTTATTTATAAAATATTGTTCATCTGGATACTAATGGTACCTTTTAAGTCATTGAAGAACATACTTCTAATCCATACCTTCCCTTGTAGAAAATAAATCTAGTATCAAGATGCATCTCACCATATAAGTTAATGTATAAATATCTCATTTAATGATATATTCTTGAAAGAAGCAAACTAGAGACAAACAAGATTTACCATGTCTGGATGCATGTACACTTCCAGGTAGGTACGACACAGAGTTCTGTCCCAGTCATCTGTAATGTGTCCACCATACATGATTTCACCAAACAGGTAGCGGAGATCTTCCCACGGGACCTTTGACATCAAACACAAAACACATTACTAATGTAGACAATAAACCCTAAGATATAATCTCAATTAATAATATGTCATACAGTTTTTAGTGGGCACATTAGTGTTGTTGATAGGGGGGATACACTGATAATACTGTGAGTGCCGTCACACACTGGCCTGCGTTCATCACTCGCCAAAAGAGGAAAAGACTGACCTCCTATCCATCCATGCATTCAGGCCTACAAAATATGATGGCCCTATCACATCAAGATTCATAACTGTTTTCTGCTATGGGACATACAGTTCTTGGTATCATTTGCATATCTAACGTTATTGATGTTACATCTCCCAATGGTGATTTCTCTCATATCTTCTAAATTTTTGAAAAATGTCACTGTATAGGGAAAAAAGATCTGGAGACATTACACATCCTTGTCACACAGCTCTCTTAATAGGTTGATATTGACCTGCTTCATTATCAATCTTTATGGCAGCTTGTTGTTTCCAATACATGTTTTTTTAATAAGTCTAAGGTTTTACACATTAATGTGTAGATCTGCAAGCATCTTCATCATGCTGACATGTCTTACTTTATCAAAAGCCTTTGATGTTCACCTCACAAGACAAAAAAAAAACCTCTTCATTGTTCTCATATGTTCAGTTAACAAGAAGAGAAATTTAAAAAAAAAAAACATTTTCATGTTCTCATATGTTGAATTCAGAAGAAGACAAACAAAAACCACTTTATTTTTCTCAAATGTTCAATTCACAAGAAAACAAATAAAAACACTTTCTTGTTTACATACCTTGGCATTAGCTTCCAGATAGTTGTACAACACGTTGACACTAATTGTCAGGTCTCCAGTGTTATAAGGATACACTCTGTTCCATCCCTGAGGTCCAAACTTGCGCCTTTCACACACCACAGCATGGAAATAGCAGAGTGCAAATAATATGGACTTGAATTCACTCTCTCGAGCACACATTTCCAGTGTATCCTGAACAAAACAAATTGTGAGAAGAAACAGGTCAGAGCTAACTTTCATGCTAGAGTTACGTGTATCTGTTTAAAAAACATGACAACCCTCAGTGGAATGGTAAATTGAACAACAGAATGTCAAGCATAAGCTATTTACAAAATAAAAATACATTTTATAGATACAATTGAAAGCTAATAACATGGAGAGACAGGATAAGAAATGATATTAACTGATTAAGTGTCATGGGATGATTAATTGTCTTAAACGATTTCCTGTATCTTCCATGGGCTAATATATCGCTGAAATGTGATTATTGTGAAATGTTGTCTTAATTAAACTATCAATACAGTTGTTTCCCTAAGCAACCTGCTTAAATTTGATATATAATACAACAGTCTGCTACCATATTAACAACTTTTAGATCATAACTGTGACACATTTAGATCATAACTCCTTCCCATCTTCCACCATTCAGTTTTGTTTGGTCCAAACATATTTTTTTTGGGCACAGAATCTGTTAAAAAATAGTTTGGTATGATATCAGTGTTTGTGTGTGGTGTTTCTGGGGCCTATATGGTGTGCAAAGAATAGTGTAACCCACCATACATGTTGTAAGAGACAACCAAGCAGGATTGGTGTGAGACCTCATTCCACGAACAACTTTAGCTGAAAAACCCAATAAAACGGGAGTCTCTATGGCGAAGTGGTCAAGCTGTCTGCCTTGGTCTCTGAAGATTGTGGGTTCAATTCCAGGCTACGTCTTTTGGTTCATGAGTGCATTTTTCTTGGAGGCTCCTGGGGGTCATTGCCGGAGCTATGGAGTTTGTGCTTTGTGCGAAGCTTTCTGCAGGTCACTTTGCGGAAAGAGATTGAGCCTGGGGCAATGAAGTTGATCCTCTCGACTTTTAAAGACTTTTTTAAGACCCAATAAAGCATTAACAAGTAAATCTGCAGAAAAGTATTGAAAAATAACTCAGCCAACCAAGATGAAAGAAGGCCTTTCTCCTAGCAGAGGTATCTGATGGGAAAACCTTAAATGTTCTGGGTATCCAAAATGGCCATCACCCATCAAGTGCAGACTGGTTTATAAAGATATGCAGGTAGCACAATAAACCCAATATGTCTCGTGGTGTGGAAATGGATCATGTACTTTATTTACAATGGGAAGAAAATCATAGAAGGTCATCCTCACAAAAGATGGATACATGGCAAATTTAGACAATACCATAGTGTATAAAGGCATATACCAGAGCTTATGCCTGAGCTTTCTTCATATCCTGATGCTGAGGGGAATAACAGGAACAGAACAGAAGGGAGAAACAAAAAGAAGATGTACAGAGTAATGCTGATATTTACTACTTTTAATACGATATCCGATTGGTACTCGACTACATCTTCATATCATCACTTGCTGTGTATGTACTCACCTGTGTTCTTTGTTATTAACTGAAGAAGTGCAAGTGAAAAGATACGAGACATTTAAGAGTTTTAAATATGACAAAAATAAAAAAACACTGCCAGAAACATGATAGCTTAGCTCCACGGTTCCCAAGGTAATCAGAAACTATCTGAATTTTCAGGAGAATTAACACAAAGAAAAAGGTGTGTATTTTTAAATGTGTGTTTTTTGGGGAAAAGGGGGTGGGGTGTGAGCTAGAAATGTGACATGAGTGTTACCATCCAAGAAAGCTGTTTGGACACCAATAATTTAGTTGTAAGATGTACTAATATAATTGCATTTCTGGAAAACCCCTAGAGTTGCCTATTCTCTCTTTCAGGTATTGAAAGGTAAGGATGCATGTTGTTTGTTTCTACCACATTTCTTGTGAGGCATCTACATCAACCTCTTAACCGCTTCTCCATGCCAGTACAACAGAAAATAAAAAACCAAATCAATGAATTACCTGATTAAAGTTGTCCAAAGCCTTATGTAAGTTTGCATACATGCCAGTGGGTGGCTCATTTGTTATCTTTATAGCAGACTCCAGTATACCCTGAGGGATGATATGAGCATCTGGGCTTCCAGCTGGCTCTGCACTGATAAACAAGCGGTAGTTTTCATGACTCTCAGTAGAGAATTCTTCAATTTTCTTCTCTAGTCTGGACAACCACTTGGCTACAAGATGGATATTCTGGGGAAAAACAAAATTACATGCAAAGCTGAAGCAGTTACAAATGAATTTTAGTGCTGTCTAGACTACAGGATATTGAATCTATACTATTTATAAATGTTTATGGCCATTATTTTGACTACTGGTAAATGTATGTATCCTTCTTCTTCTGCTGTCTTTTATCTCCAAATAGTGCATAGGCTCTTAACTAACTAATGTTAAACCCTTCTTCTTTACTGACTTCTTCTTGATTGGTTGCATTTTGCAGCTTACGTTTTCTACAGGGTGAGGTAGTGAGTCTCGTGCTAACCATCCTTAGCCACCTCTTATGACATGCATGGTAGGTTACAGTTCTACCATTCTTTGCTTCCCTCATGGTCCCCAGTAACTCACGGCCGAATGTATTTATTAACTTTCATCAAGTCACATACAACTATATATACAATAATGGCAGTCACTTTAGGTGGCTTATATTTCCATTCTGTTACAAAAAACAAAATAATTTACTTACATTTATGAAACATTTTTGTGTACATATATCTTTGCTAATGGTAAAGATTGCCAAAATAGTAAAGATGTGCAGTTAATCTACACATTAAATGGACTCTCATTTGGCTCACAAGTGCAGTTTTCTACTGAGGGTAGCCCCAGGAGCTGTAGAGTTTGTGCTCTTGATATGCAATTACACTTTTCATTAACTGGACTCTTTTGGTTAACGAGTGCAATTTTGTCAGACTCCTCAGAGTTATCACTGGTCCTACTGAGTTTGTGTTCTGTGCAACATTTTCGGCAGGCCGCTCTGCTGAAAGAGACCAAGCTATATAACCTGCTGCAACAAAGTCAGTCCTCTCACCTTTAACCCTTTTAAACTACATATTAAGTGTTAAACATCAAAAATAGTCAATCATAGGTGATGGAGAGAGAATGCTTGGAAGAGAATGAGTTAATTTTAAAATGAAAAGATTACTTCAAAAACTTTATAAAACAAGAGAATAAGTATAGTTGGCAGAAAGTAAAAATTACTTAATAAATAAATTGGTGAATAAATATGAAATCATATAGGAATTACCTGACAACAAGGACAGAACCTTGAAAACTACAGCAGAAGCAGAGCTGCCATGACAAAGAAAAAGTACAAACAGCTGCTTTCTTTAGATATATTCATATTGATGTCTGACGGTGGAAGAAGAAGAGGAAAAAGATGAAAACATCAGAGGACATTGGGATAGTGACAGTGGATTGTTCTCTTTACAACTGCAAGCATTATTTGTGACAACAAACCTGCAAGACAACCCAGTGGCCTTCTTTGGCAGCCAAATCCATGGCTTGTTCAGCAACAATTTCTTGCCCTTGACCAAGAGAGATGTTGTGAAAGTTGCTGTTGTCAGTTGTGAACTTCATTTTCTTGCCAAGACTCTCCACGTCCTTCAATGGATCAACTCCGGGAGACAGAATGAAGAAAATAGGTGTTGCAGGACTAGATTCCTCAAATGACTTGGCAAATTCCAGGGATCTCCCCTCCACATACTTAGCTCCCAGCATCTCTTCAATGAAGTTTCTGTTAACAGAATTATAATTTTATATTAGTTTTCAACGTCCAAGTACTACAAAAAAGCAAATTCTGGGGATCTTCCCTTCCAAATACATGCATGCATGTTATATGTTAATAAAACACAAAATACTCATCTTCCATCAGCATAAATCTAATATACAGTGTGCTGTGTCCCCCCAAAACACCCTTGTTTGATTTTTGTTCAAATTATTGAATTGTTAAGATCATTGTTCCATCAAATATGTTTAAGCCATGGTTATTTACCATTGTTTTTGTTCAATGATTTTCCATGAATGATGTTTGATGCCAACATGTTCTCTCTCGTTGCAGCAATTTTTGCATGACCACAACAGTCAGTTAACCTAAGCTGATGAAGAATGATAAATTCTATATATTTAACCACTTGTGTCACTAAAACAGCTGATTCTCAGAGAATCTAGCTGGGGGAAAAAAATAAAACCCATTTATTTATTAGAAGCAACCAACTGCTTTTAACATTAAAAAAAAAAATACATTGAAAATGAAAACAGACATTCCTGGGAAGGTTAACCCGGTCAACAAATGCCTGCAGAAGTCGCATGTGTTGGCCTACCGGCGCAAGAACGCAGCCCTGCTGTAAACAGGCACAAGGCAATCACGTCCGAAAAAACTCTCCAGATGAACGCAGCAGCAGAAGAAGAAGAAAACAGACATTTTAATACCATGCCAGTTATAATTAACTCAAGACCCTTTTTAAACTTACGTAATAGCATATGTCATCCTGTCCGGTCTGAGTGCACGCATCATGCACAGTTTCTGAAGAGATGTTTTATTTTTCCACTCTTGAGGGAACTTTTCCTTCTCTGGGCACTCACTTTCCACAAACTTCTTCCAACGTTTTGCGGACCCCTCAATGTCTTTGTCAAGATTGCGGAATTCTTCCATTGATGAAAGGGCCTGGATGAGAAATAATTTAAAATCAGGAATCATTATACTCATAAAACAATAAATAACTAACTGTTTAAAACTTTCATTGACATAGTAAACCATACAACGACACATATATAGTATCTACACAACAACAACATATATATATATATATATATATATATATATATATATATATATATATATATATATATATATATATCATCAACATCAAGTGCCATGCCGGCTGGCGTAGGTATTCATGACTCTCCACAGATTTCAGTCTTTGGTTGTCTGGATCAACACTGCTGATGATAATCCTCCATGCCACCATCCCAATTCATCCAGCATCATTTCTCTTGGTCTGCCTCTTTTCTCCTCGATCTTTCCAGTTGTCATGATGTTCTCCAATGCCTCTCTTCTCATCACATGACCAAAGGAAGCTGTTTGTCTCTTTCTTATTGTTGTATATAATGTTCTAGTTTCAACACAACAATATACACTCACCTTGATTCCTCCCCATGAGTTATTGTTCAGAAAGTCAACTGGGGTGGTCAGATTTGGAACAAAGGGAAATCGTAACAGGAAATCTAGTTCAACAGGATTCAGCTGCTTGTTCATTAGCAGAATCTACAACAAACACAATAAGAAAATACAAAAATTATATTTATGATCTCGTTATATTAATTAGATGTCTGCGAATTCCATATTTTCTTAGTCAATCCCCTAACATATTCATGTCAACTCTGTCAACTGAGTATGTTTTAAGATATATCAGTATGGGTGAAATAGAGAGTTAATCATTCTTCAGAAATGCCTGTGCATTTTACAGGTCATAAAAGGTCAAATTCAGCCATCACAGAACATTTTCTGATTAGCAACCATGGAGTTAACAGGCAGACCATGTTTCATATTCTGTATTTGACGAACAATAATTGATTGCTCAAATACATTGAAGCATTATATACGTATTAGTTGATTCCTATGTAAGCAGAAGGACTTCCTGCTAAGTGTTAAACTTCCATGGATATAACGCTCTACACAATCACACAATACCAGATATGATGCACATCATATTTCAGCCAATGTATCATTCATTTTTTCATATAACATGGTATGTACCTCTGTAGTATGCATCTGGTGAAATGCCAGGCAAGAAGTTGAGGATGTTTTATTTACCAGATTAATTCAATGAGCAGTATTATTTAACAATAAATAAATATTTACAGAAATGCTTTCTTCACCAATATCTTACAATAAATATTAGTGAGTGGCACCTTGCAGTCTTGACAGACCAGACAGACCAAAGTATGTGGATTGGAATTTGGCCAAAATTCCATCTCACAATGCCTGGACAAAGCTTCACAGAACATGTGGTGCCCAAACGACATGTTCCCTCTCTCGGCCTTGCCTTGTTTGATCCAGAGGAATGGATAACCAGTACGTTTGGAACAAGGTAGGCTGCAGACACTGGCGGCTCAGCGTCAAACCTCCGAGACCTCACCCCCACGAGCAGGTGGCGAGCAATGGCCAGACCCTAAACCTTTGGGACTAGACTTAGAGGCGTTCAGCCAAATCCCGCAGGTAAGGGTCGTATACGTGCCCGGATCACTGGGCACGTACACCTGTCAATCGCAAGTGTCTGGTCCTTGTAAGCGTGTACTACGGTCAGACTCCCCGCCTGACTCGTGCGGCTCCCGCGACCAACGAGAATAGGCCCGCCGGAGATATTGCTCGCCTGCTGCGAACAAATCTCCAATTCTGAAAGTATTGTTTAAAATATGATAAAAGCTCTTTGACTCAATTAATTATTGAAATTAAATGAAGACTTTTGACGATAAAGACTTTTGAACTGACCAAAAAGGTCATTTGTGTGCTGAAAATAAGCTTGTCCTTCTCAAAGAGACCTCTTGTGGTGTAGGTGTACACAGAGTATGTGATGCAGTCAATGAGATTGCTGACTCTCTGTTTCAGCTCATCTGATGGATCAGCTCGGTCGATTGCCTTGTCAAACACAACACTGAAAGCCTGAACAATAAAAATGGCAAAAGTAATTCCCTCAAGAAAGACAGAACATATACTATTAATAAAATCTCATAGAAACATGATGATGATTATAATTGCTTGGTTCCATGATGCTTTAACCGCTAATGTAAACAGAAAAATGTGAGTGAAGTAATACAAATCTACTTTAGTGTAAGTTGCAGCCATGGTGGTAACTAATGACATCTCATTGGTCCTGATTTAAGTCAACATTTAAGCCCAACTGTCCGGTGTGTGTGTTGAACGTACACCGGTCAGTTGGACTTAAACATTGACTTCTTGTTCAGAAAGCAATGCAAATTACTGAATGTAAAATTGTCTAGTAAATGAACCTGGGGTTGATCATAATGCCTTGCAAAGGACATGCAATACTGAATTTACATGGCTTCAGGAAGCTGTAGTAACAGAGTGACTAGCTTGCCTGCCTTCTGGTCTGGTGGTCATGTTTTCGATTCCCTATGGTGACAGATTTTTAAGCTGAGGTCAGCATGGTCGAATGGATAAGAACACATGTTCTTAAACATCCAGTGTGCTGATGCTGAGGTAAGGGGTTCAACCCCTACACTGGACAGTTGGACTAAACTGCTGGCCTCTCTTTTTTGACTTTGGGACGTAAATTACAAGTACCTCTGAAGTCGGAGTGGGTTCGCCTGATGCCGAGGGACACTGTTAATAGAGTAAGCTAATCCACATGCAAAATTCAGTCCAGCACAACTAGAAGTTGTATGTATAGACTACACTTGAGTTCAACGCGAGCGAGCAAAGCAAAAACATTTGTTTTAACTTGAGCTAATCCCAGGTTGACCCAGCTTTAAAATGGGTACCAGAAAATATCCTTGGAAGTAAAGGTTGAGGGCACAATACAGTTGGTGTGATACTGACCACATCACCCAGTCAGTACCAGTGGGTCTATACAAATATCAGACTATAGGGTGCAGTGTTTGAAAATATTGCTGGTTCAAGTTTTGTATTCACTCTCTGTAAAGTTCATGCAACATAATAGGTAAATACAAAACTTGGACTGGCAATATTTTCAAACACTGCACAGTCATTAAAAATACACCCTGTACATCTTAAGGCATGCAAAAGAGTCCTTTGCTTTTTTACTTTATATGGTTCTGGATAAAACGTTCTTCATAAAATTGGTACAAGATAATTTTTGGGAAGGTAAAGCAACCATGTGATACAGCTGACATCACTCACTGAGAGAATTTTGATAAAGAAAATGTGGGTATAGCACCTTGTCTCCAATATGCCACAATAGCACAAATACTAAGTCCTGTAATTATTTGTTTTTATTAGTTAAAATGACAAAAGTTCACATATTGCATAATATTGTTATAAGCATTTGTGAGCTATTTCATCTCCATGGTTGCATGGTTGCTAAAAATGTCAGAGGCGAGAGAATAGACTTTATTTTACCAGGTTTGATCCCATCAAGCTCAGTCTCGCTCCACAAAATGGCAAGCTGCCTGTCGAGACCACTAAACAAAACACAAACTTTGTAGCCAAATTGCACTCATGATCTCAAATACGCAGTCCAAAAATAAACCCAATGACCTTCAGAGTATGAAAAGATGGCTTCACCACTTCACCCTGGATATCGGGAGTTTGTACTCCTGATGAATAGTAATACTGGCCGTGGTTTAGGAAATCAAGATGAAACGTGTAGCAATGCCAAACATATAAGACCATACTGTTTCATTTTTTTCTAAATTTATAATTTTTCTTAATTTTTTTCTACTTTTTGTAAGTAGGATAGAAATTGATAGCCAAAATGTGGATATAAGTAAAAACATAAAAGATCTTTTTTCATGCCATAATAGGTATATGGTGTTAGTCCCACATTGTCTGACCAATTGGCACTTGATGGGTCATGAGGTCAATATCATGCCAGCTGCCCTAACTTCCCAGGACATTTTCTGGTACCCATTTTAGGCTGGGTTGACCTGGATAGCCCAAGTCACTGAATAAATATTCCTATCTCAAAGGGGATTTGAATTCATGACTAACAGGCCAGCAGACAAGCGTGCTTGCCCCTATACTTCTGCCAGATCCCAAATGTGAATATATTTTTATACTATTCTTATGACTTTTCATTCTCAAACCCCATCTGTACATCATCAGGGTGATATCAGAAATGTGTTCATAGTCAGTGCTCTTTATTTTAAGAAATATGTGTAAGTTTGATACAGCTGCAGCTTCTTCATAATGTTATCATTCCACATTTATTTTGTCTGCTCTTTCACCATTTGCCATCAAGTGAATAGTTCTTGACAGGCCATCATAGTGAGAAACATGGAAAAATGAGGCTAATTATGAATATTGACATGAGTTATCTTCCTTTATGTTTATTTCTATTAGTTTTTCTATGTCAATTGAGGTGACAGCCGGTCTCCCTGGCCAAGAGGTTAGCAGCTTTCTCCGTAACCCCGAATACTCTCGAGGTTGACGTGAGTGCACGAGAATTGGAAGCAGTTCGAGTCGCGCCAGTAAGGTCGCTCAGAAAGTCGTGTCGTGCTGATGAGCGTAATCTAGCCTAGGAATCAACATACAGCTGAAAGATGCTGATGTTGACTGCAATGTCCTGAAACAGGATGGAAACACGGAAAAAAAAAATTGAGGTGACAAACTACTGAATGTAAACTTGCGAAGACATCAACAACAGCAGTAAAATGCTGGTGTTGACAGCGATGTCCTGTAAAAAAAAAATTGAGGTGAGGAAAAGAATTCTTGACAGCTATCTTGAGCCAATCCTGATGTATGGAAGCGAATCATGGAAAATTAGCAGACTAGTGAGGAATTATCTGGAATCTACAAAGATTTGGTTTATAGAAGTGTGATGAGAACACCATGGACAGATAGAAAGAGCAATGAACATATTTTGAAAGAAGTTAACTCACAAAGAGAACTGGTTACTCTAATCACAAGAAGACAGTCCACGCTCTTTGGGCATGTCATGAGAAGGGGAAAGCTGGAGTATGTCATCACAACAGGAAAGTTGGAGGGGTAGAGAGTCAGGGAAGATCAAAAGATAAGATGCTGCACAGTTTGACATCATAGCATGGAGGAACATCATTATCAGAAATGACTGGCAGTACAAGAGACAGAAAGCTGTGGACAGACATGATCACCACGGACCATAAGAAGATATTTATTCATTTCTTAACAAAGATTTTTTCACATTAAATCATCATTATTATCCAGTGCCTTGCCCGCTGGCATGGAAGATCATGCTTCTCCACAAATTGTGATCTCTGACAGCATGAATCAAATCGTGTGTCGACTCCCTTTCAAGCCATGACACAAGACTGTCAAGAATTTTCTCACGCTGTCTTCCTCTTTCCACAAATCTTTCCAGTTGTCACATTAAATAGGTATGAACTAAAAACAGCATTCATATTCAAATAAAGTTTGCTGACCTTGAGAGAGAATTGATACATTGGGTTGATCTTATATAGGTCGTTCATAACAAAGTATAACAGTGATGCTCTGGTTGCAGCCATTCTGTAGTTTTCTCTGGCATTGTTGATCTCTACTTCAGTAACTTTGGCCTCAGCAGCTTTGACTTCAATCTCACCTGCAGTTCTTTTGGTAGTTTCTAGGTTCTCCACAAGGGCATAGTCACCAAGGAAATTACCTTCTGCAGCAGAGAGACGGGCTAGAAGGTTGTCCTCAAGTCCTGTGAGTGACAGATAAACTCTTATTCTATGGTGATATTATTTAAATATTCATTTATGTTAATGTACTCAAATATGACAATGCTTTGCCTCATTAACAATATTTGTGTTAATGCTAATAACCTAAAGATTGTGGTATTGTTACAAACCTAAAGATTTCCATATTATATCTTACAGAAGGGGAGTGGAACACATATTTTAGTTTTCCCACCCTCTGAATCTCATTGCTGCAAGTAAGTTCATTTAAACCGTTATCTATCATTGACATAGTATGTTTGTTATTTTAGCTACTTTAGTGTGCCTTCTAACTTCTTCGTTGCATTCTTGTATCCTTAATCTTTGCAGTGTATTTTATTGTGATCTCTAATCTTGGTACTGTTGGTATCTTTCATGATCTTGTCAACAATTTCCAGCATTGGTTACAAATCATGGCATGCATAGTTCAACAGTTTAATATTAATAAAAATCGTTTAAAAAATAAATTATTTTCTTGAGAGCCTTTAATTGTATGAATATTTTTCAAAATATTTTATATCCAGAATGTCCAAAAGTTCATGATTTTACTTTATCATACTTTCTTATGAATTTAGTTATATTACAGTGTTATGAGAATTATGGATGTGTTAAAAATATCAATTTCTGCAGAATCAATGCAATTTTGAATGTCATAGCATAACATAATGGTCAGATGATACAACCATGAAAATTGTGTTACTATATTATAAAAAAAGTGATGATACTACTTTCAATGACCATTAATGCTAATGAGTAAGGGCCAGGATAAAAACATTAATTAATGATTAACAATTGGATTTGTAGAGGAACAGATCAGAAATATTGCTTATACATTTTCATGACTTTATCAGAAAGCACTAAAGAAGTAATAACATATATGTACTTACGCTTCACATACAAAAAATCATTTGACAAAGTGAAACATGATGCAATAATGAAACTACTGGAACAATTACACATTCATGGCAGAGTATTGCAAATAATAAAGCAAATATACTGGCAAACAAACAGCAGCTACAAGAATCAACAACCAATAATGAACATTTAGCAGAAAAAGGGTATCAGACAAGGATGTCTGCTGCTCCCTTAATTGTTATCATTGTTATCATTATACAGTGAGCTTATAATGATATTTATAAAATATTAAAAAAAAATATGCCAGGAATCATGGTTGGTGGACATAATATAAATAATGCTGATAACACCATCGTAATAGCAAAAAGTCAGAAGGAAATACAGAAATGATAGATGCAATGGTTATAGAAAGTGAAAAAATTAGCCTCAGTTGATGAATCTGCGTTTAATAACTTAACCTAAGTTTATACCCATAACAAACATTAACAGTGCATTCAGCTTTGTTCTTTATTCTTATTATTAAATTTTATCAATGCCCATAGTGTCCAGTTATTTATTTTGTCATAGCAATTCAAAAATAAATAGCACAATTTTTAAACCTTTGAGAGTAATCTTGAACTCATTTTGCTGGCGTGTGAGGTCAGATTTGAGCTTCTCTAGATCTGGTCTTTCCTTTGAAACAACTGCCCCAAGAAGTTGGTCTTCCAGCCCATCCCTAAAGAAAACAGAATTAAGAGGAAATGTAACATATTACTGATAATAAAATAATGTTATGATACATATTTAATTTTGGAAAGAAGTGCAAACAAAGTGAATGGAATTGCTGAAATAAATATGTTGTGTTCACAGAAAAAAAAAAAACACTTCAAGATAAAAGAGGAGAGGATTGACTTTATTATGTTAGGTTATACTCCATCTGGCTTGGTCTCTCTCTATAGAATGGCAAGCTGCTTGCTGACAGCATTGCACAATGCATGAGCTTCATAACCCAAGCAATGTTCCAGAGGGTATCTGAAAAAAAATCGCATTAGTCTGAATGACACAGTCTGAATATAAAACCTATGATCTTCAGAGCTTGGGGCAGACGGTTTGACCACTTCGATGACTTGCTGATTTTACTTCAACATTTCAGTCCCAGAAGATTTTGCAACAAATGCCCAAGGCAGGAAATAACTGCTATAAAAATATCATGAGTGCATTATTTTTTAAAGAGTCTAAATGCACAGAGGAAGTGACCACTGGGAAGGCCATATTTCTTTAATAAGCTCTCACCAAGTGTCAAAAGTAAGAGACCACATTTAAAAATGATTGGGATTTTAGAGGGAGAGCCAATCATAAATCATATGTTGCCTGGGACTGAAATAAAAATAAAAAAAAATAAAAAATAAAAGATAATTCAGAAAGAAGTTTAACATGATTAGAAACCTACCAGGTATGTCATACCAGGTGACTAGATTGGTGTGAGACTTGCTACCTCATTCCATAGAAAACTTTAACTGCAAAATAAACCAATCATGAGCCTGTCTACAGACGACTTGGCGTAAGTTAGTCGAGGGCTGATGCTTCATTGGCAGATGAAGTGCAGAAAGAAAAAGAAAGACAATTATCACCTGAGCTTAATTAAACATATGGGACAATGGCGCTCAAAGGCTACTGTGTTTCTTCCCAGCAGGGGGTTATGGATGTTTACAAGAACCATTAGTTAATAATGTTATAACCTGTCTGATCTCTTTCACAGTAGGATCAGTTATCTAGCCCTCTCAGATAAAGGTGAGAAATAACCTTTTTAAACATCTGATGGATTTTCTATGGAGGAAGTCAGAGTACCTATGGGCGTGTCTGGAGTGCAATGATTATAGTCTGAGCAGAAATGAATTTAAAGAGTAGTCCATAAGGCCACTTCCTTGGTGAAATTGTTATGAACAAAAATTAACTTACCCTTAGGAAGAGCCCATTAAGTTGAGTGGAATTTTCTACAGACCTGCACACAAATATTTGCTAACATTGGAAACAAAGTGTGACACACACCCCTTGAAAAAGGGTTGAAAGAGTAAATAAAGTGTGTAAAGAAAATAAACAGTTCATACCTAGTAACAGTAAAATTGATTAATGTTGTCTGTGCTTGCATCTCAGGTTTGTAATGCGGGTTGGCAAGTTTAGTTTGTAGGATCAGTTTGAAGTCCTTATGGTACTCTACTTCTTTGTCTCCAATCTAGAAAACACAACAATGTGCAATTATTATTTATAATTAAGTTGAATGCTATCTTTTTTTTTCTGCAAGCATATTGTCTAATTTCAGAAGATTTCCATTTACAAAGAGCTATTGCAGGAGTAAGTATTATGCCAGACAGCTGACAGAATACTGTGAAGTAAATAACAAAATATACTCTGTATTATTACTATATGTTTATCAGAACAGGCATATTTGCACTCTGAGAAATCAGTAGATATCAAGTCTAATGTGAGCAGATATCAAAAGGTATGTTAATCATCTTTGTAGAATGCTGGCTGAGTGCACAATTGTCATCTTTTCATATACTCTTCAGTGCATAAACAATGTATGATATTTTATTCAATTTTCTACAGGTTTTAGGCCCAATATGACATAAACTGCTGTGTCCTCATTCAAGCGTCATCATGATGATGTAGCAGGTCTTTCCCAAAACATTACTTTGATCACAGCTTGATGAATGCTCTTAACGCTGTTTAATCTTTGTATTGCTATGGCAAGTCATCTGACTTGTTCTGAACAACCTCCATTGCTGTTAATTATTTTTTTCCATCCAATAATTTGCATGTTAAGCCTGTGTTACTGTTTCCATGTGTTCTTATCATTCACCCAGATAATTGAATCCCTTTAATTGTTTTTGTGATATCCTGTTATGGCATTATCTGGGTGCTTATTCTTTCTTGGTTGTGACCAAGAATTATATTTATTTGATGTTAAGTTTTAATCCTGTTCTTTTAAACACACATCAAAATATTTTATTCACAACAGAAATGTATGTTCAAAGAAATATGAGATATAAATGATGAAACTAAATGCATTATGTAAATGAGACTAATTACTCCACACTCACTTTGATATAGCGTCCCTTTTTGATGGTGTTCCTACCAAGAAGTGGGTCAAGCACAGGATCAACATTTTCATCAATGTTCTCAAGCAGAACAACATCGCCAGATTGGACCGCACGTTCAACTGCATCCAAGTAACCCTTTGAACCCAGGCGTATAACCTGAGCAATTGGAATATGTATGTATATGAGAAATCAATGACTGTTAAATAAGCAACATGTCACTCACAGTTAAATAAGTAATTTAATATTTATGTTTGACACAAGTGTAGTCGCTAGTGCGTTGGGAAATGAGCAGGCAGACAAACTGACTGGGTCTGCACCTCTGGGTGGGGTAAAAGCAAGTGAGGTCAGGGTCCTTTGGCTGCATGTGTATAGTGTGGAAGAACAGATACACCGTCATTGCCTGGAGAGAATGGTGCAGCAGGGAGTGACCAGAGAATCTGGCTGACACTCAGTACCCTGAGGAAAGGCCAGACATACACATAATCAAATTGTAACTTGTACCATTAGTATTGGGACTCTTCACGTGTTGATGAGGACAGAGCACATATTGGAATGTCCTGAGGGCTGTGATGTCTGTTTTTGACTCAATTGAACTCAAGTGGTGTAAAGTATTTTATTTAAATAATGTCCATCACTTATAGATATATAATTCCCTCCTCAACAATTTATATTTTCAAAGTATAAAAACAATTGTTCAGCGGGCATGCAGTTGAAAAAGAAAATCTGTTAGAACTTAAATTGTAATTGATGTGTGGTTTTTTTCCTTATGTTTCATTTTGAATTGTATCTGTCTTTGATTTATCATACACTTAGATTTTAAGATTCTGTGTTAAAAAAATAGATTGTTGTTATTATTAAAAGTTGTATGTCCTTTGCAGGATCAACAGCAGGTTTATTTTCAGGCAATTTTATGTTCAGTAATTTGCCATTGCTTTCTGAACAAGAAGTCAATATTTAAGTCCAACAGGCCAGTGTGGAGAATGAACCCATCATTCTCAGCACACAGGAAGTTTATGAGCTAGCGCTCTTAGCCTTTTGGCCATGCAGACATCTAATTAATATTAGGCATTCTTATAATGGGAATATTTTAGAAGTATAAATAGGAGACCTGCAACAAGTGATCAATATTGTACGAGTAGAGAGTGCAAAGGAAGTTCATTGAGTAACAAGAAAACAGAAACAATGATTATATTTTTTGTTAAATAACACCAAAATGTGATATAACAATATAAATGAAAATACTTAAATAAGTTAATAAATTCAAATACCTATCGTGATGACTGGAAAGATCGAGGGGAAGAGAGGCAGAGGACGACCAAGAGAAATAATGCTGGATGGACTGAAATGGGGGCATGGAGGAATATCAACAGCAGAGTTGATCCAGAACACCAAAGACCAAGATATGTGGAGAGACATAAATGCCTACACCAGCTGGCATGGCATTTGATGATGATGAGGGGCAATCATAGCCTCATGTAGAAGACACGTCTAGGAATAAGCCAAGCAAAAACTGCATTTTAGAAAATGAAAAGTCTTATGCAATAAGTCACTATCATTGAATGTCAGAAAGAGACTAATGAAATGTTATATAAAACCTGTTGTGCTGTATGACAGTGAATCATAGAATGTGAGCAAACAAATTAGGAAGAGCTTGGAGGCAACAACGATGTGTTTTCTGAAACAATTGTTGTGAATGCCAGTCTCCTTGGCGAAGGAGTTACGGACACAGTTTGTGATCCCGCATACTTGCGTTTGAAACAGCTGCAGGCAATTTCGCAGCAAACCGCATTACGCTGTTTTTTTTTCTCCGAAATCGTATGGGTGCCGATCGTTCATAAAGCAATGGCAAACTACTGAATGTAAACTTGCCAAGACATCAGCAACAATAACAAAATCCTAGTGTTGACTGCAAACGTCCTGTAAAGGATATGCAACTAACTTAACATATGTTGTGAATACCTTGTACAGCCAGAGTAACTATCAATGAAGATCTGGAAAAAAAAGCTAATGAAAGTAGAACATTATCTTATATATAAATTAGGATGTCCGTATCTCTGTCTGTCTGTATCTCTGTATGTATGTATGTATGTCCTTTATACGCTCGCGAACGGGCCATCCGATTGAGATGAAATTTTCTACACCCCTTCCTTTCATTCCAGAGATGCCAACTGTCGTAGTTTTTTTTTCTTCTTCCTCCTCCTCCCTCCTCCCCCTCCCAAAATACGTACGTCCAGGAAATGGTCTTCTACATAGACACTTCTCTCTGAGGTCCGCGATAACATATTAACCTGGTGGGATGGCAATCAATCATCCTACTACCTCCTCCCTCCTCCTCCTCCTCCTCTCCCCTCCTCCCTCTTCCTCCCTCCGCCTCCTCCCTCCTCCCACTCTCTACTCCTCCTTCCTCCTCCCTCCTCCTTCTCCTCCCTCCTTCTCCCTCTTCCTCCTCCCTCTTCCTCCCTCTTCCTGCTCCCTCCGCCTCCTCCCTCCGCCTACTCTCTCCTCCTCCTCCCTCTCCCTCCTCCTACTCCCTTCTCCTCCTCCTCCTCCTCCTCCTCCTCTCTCCTCCTCCCTCCTCCTCCCTCTTCCTCCTCCCTCCTCCTCCTCCCTCCTCCTCCCTCTTCCTCCTCCTTCCTCCTCCTCCCTCTTCCCTCCTCCTCCCTCTACCTCCTCTTCCCTCCTCCTCCTCCCCCTCCTCCTCCCTCCTCCTCCTCCCTCCTCCTCCCTCTACCTCCTCCTCCCTTCACATTCCTCCTCCTCCCTCTTTCTCCTCCTCCCTCTCCTCCTCCTGCTCCCTCCTCCTCCCTCATCCTCCCTCCTTCTCCTCCCTCCTCCTCCTCCCTCCTCCTCCCCCTCCTCCTCCTAATCCCTCCTATTCCTCCCTACTCCTCCTGTCTCCGCCCTCCTCCTCCCTCCTCCACCTCCCTCTTCCTCCTCCCTCCTCCATTTAACCAAGACAGACAGACAGTCAGACAGATAGTCGGGAACGGGATCTTATATGACTACTTATATGATTTAAATGAGATGCTCTCCACCATGGGCTGGACTGGGTCAGACAGACAGACAGATAGATAGATAGACAGACAGACAGACAGTCGGGAACGGGAACTTATATGACTACTTATATGAATTAAATGACATGCTCCCCATCAGGGTCTGGGCGAAGACGGGCTGGGTCAGACAGACAGACAGACAGACAGACAGACAGACAGATAGTCGGTAACGGGAACGAGAACTTATATGACTACTTATATGAATTAAATGAGATGCTCCCCACCAGGGTCTGGGCGAAGCCGGGCAGGGTCAGCTAGTCTTATATATAAATTAGGATGTCCGTATCTCTGTCTGTCTGTATCTCTGTATGTATGTATGTATGTCCTTTATACGCTCGCGAACGGGCCATCCGATTGAGATGAAATTTTCTACACCCCTTCCTTTCATTCCAGAGATGCCAACTGTCGTAGTTTTTTTTTCTTCTTCCTCCTCCTCCCTCCTCCCTCCTCCCCCTCCCAAAATACGTACGTCCAGGAAATGGTCTTCTACATAGACACTTCTCTCTGAGGTCCGCGATAACATATTAACCTGGTGGGATGGCAATCAATCATCCTACTACCTCCTCCCTCCTCCTCCTCCTCCTCTCCCCTCCTCCCTCTTCCTCCCTCCGCCTCCTCCCTCCTCCCACTCTCTACTCCTCCTTCCTCCTCCCTCCTCCTTCTCCTCCCTCCTTCTCCCTCTTCCTCCTCCCTCTTCCTCCCTCTTCCTGCTCCCTCCGCCTCCTCCCTCCGCCTACTCTCTCCTCCTCCTCCCTCCTCCTCCCTCTCCCTCCTCCTACTCCCTTCTCCTCCTCCTCTCTCCTCCTCCCTCTTCCTCCTCCCTCCTCCTCCCCCTCCTCCTCCCTCCTCTTCCTAATCCCTCCTCCTCCCTCCTATTCCTCCTGTCTCCTCCTCCCTCCTTCTCCCTCCTCCTTCTACCTCTTCCTCCCTCCTCCTTCTCCCTCCACCTCCTCCCTCCTCCTCTCTCCTCCTCCTCCCTCCCTCTCCCTCCTCCCTTCTCATCCTCCCCCACCTACGTTCTCCTCCTCCCTCCTCCTCCTTCTCCCTCCTCCTCCCCCTCCCTCCTCCCCCTCCTCCTCCTCCTTCACCCTCCTCCCTCCTCCTTCACCATCCTCCCTCCTCCTCCTCCCTCCTCCCTCCTCCTCCCTCCTCATCCCTCTTCCTCCTCCTCCTCCCTCCTCCTTCTCCCCTTTCCCCCCTCTTTCTCTTAATCCCTCCTCCTCCCTTCTCCTCCCTCCTATTCATCCCTACTCCTCCTCCTCCCTCCTCCTCCTCTCTCCGCCTATCTCTTCCTCCCTCCTCCTCCCTCCTCTCTCTTCCTCCTCCCTCCTCTCTCTTCCTCCTCCCTCCTCCTCCCTCTTCCTCCTCCTCCTCCCTCCTCCTTCCTCCTGCTCCCTCCTCCTCCTCCCTTCTCCTCCCTTCTCCTCCTCCCCCTCCTACCCCTCCCTCCTCCCCCTCATCCGTCTTCCTCCCTCCTCCTTCTTCCTCCCTCCTCCTCCCCCTCCTCCTCCCTCTCCTCCTTATCCCTCCTCCTCCATTCTCCTCCTTCCTCCTCCTCCTCTCTCTACCTCCTCCCTCCTCCTCCCTTCACATTCCTCCTCCTCCCTCTTCCTCCTCATCCCTCCTCCTCCTCTATCCTTCTCCCTCCTCCTCCTCCTCCCTCTACCTCCTCCCTCCTCCTCCCTTCACATTCCTCCTCCTCCCTCTCATCCTCTTCCCTCCTTCTCCTCCCTCCTCCTTCTCCCTCTTCCTCCTCCCTCTTCCTCCCTCCGCCTCCTCCCTCCTCCCACTCTCTACTCCTCCCTCCTCCTCCTCCCTCTTCCTCCCTCTTCCTGCTCCCTCCGCCTCCTCCCTCCGCCTACTCTCTCCTCCTCCTCCCTCTCCCTCCTCCTCCTCCCTCTCCTCCTCCTCCTCCTCCTGCGATCTCCTCCTCCCTCCTTCTCCCTCTTCCTCCTCCCTCCTCCTCCCCCTCCTCCTCCACCCTACTCCTCCCTCCTCTTCCTAATCCCTCCTCCTCCCTCCTATTCCTCCTGTCTCCTCCTCCCTCCTCCTCCCTCCTCCACCTCCCTCTTCCTCCTCCCTCCTCCATTTACCCAAGACAGACAGACATACAGATAGTCGGGAACGGGATCTTATATGACTACTTATATGATTTAAATGAGATGCTCTCCACCATGGGCTGGGCCGGGTCAGACAGACAGACAGACAGACAGACAGATAGATAGACAGACAGACAGACAGACAGTCGGGAACGGGAGCTTATATGACTACTTATATGAATTAAATGAGATGCTCCCCACCAGAGTCTGGGCGAAGCCGGGCCGTGTCAGCTAGTATTCACATAAAGGAAAGCGAAAAACAATGTTCTTTGGGCATGTAATGAGAAGAGGGACATTGGAAAACATTGTGATGATTGGAAAATCAGTGGTAGAAAAGGCAGAGGCAGAATAAGAGAAATAATGCTGGATGGACTGGGATGGTGTCATGGAGGAAAAACATTAGTATTGACCTAGAACTGAGATCTATGGAGATGCATGGTCACCTACGTCAGTTGGCAGGGCACATAGTGATACTCATAACCAGGATAAATGGAAACTAAACATCTGACATTTATGAGCCTCAAATACTGTTCTCTTGTCATGAACATTTGGAAAAATTGGCCCCAGACTCTTGCCAGTCATCCTACAGGTAATAATATTTATTCATTATTTTGCATTCTAAGCCCCACCAAAAAATCTCCACAAACACATTTAGTATAAACAAAAAACAGCAATGTTACACACAAGAATATAACATTTTCAATTCCAACCTTCAGGTCAGCTCCAAATTTGGTCTTGATCCACTTAACACCCTGCAGCTGTGGATCAATCATCAATGGCCACCGCTCGCAGTTGGTTAAAATGGTAGCATTTTCAGTAGACATCCGATCACCAGGCAACCCCTCATTGTTCCATGAAGCAATTAGAGCATCATCTGTGAGCAAGGTCAGAGGGTCTAATCCTTCAGAGACAGGTATAGGGCTCTTGAGTCCCTTCAGGTAAGGTAGCCAGTGATTATCCATGAGATCGGTTCTGTAGTTCTGTTGTTGGCAAGATAACATGAAGGTTACAGTTGAGTTTATGGTAAAATAATCTCACATTAGAAAGTAATGTTTGGGTGTTAACTGTGCTATGGAGAGGTTATTATGCCTTTTTTAAGCACAATAACTATCATCTGGCAAGACAAAAAGGTGCCAGTATAGGTCTATGGGAAGAGACTGGAACACTGATGGAGATATGCATGTGCAGTAAAGGTGATTCTTGACAAAAACCATTCCATTGGCACCTTTCCATCTTGACAGACGATAGTTTGATACATTGTGCTTCAAAAAGGCTTAATAACTACGACCCATGTCGGTGGCGAGTGTGACTGGTAAGGCCAATTCTTGCTGCAAATGTTTGCCCATAGTAGATGCACGTGAAAACATGGTCATTTCCACCATTGTGCACCATCTTACGTCTCTCACGCTCTGTCTGTGCTTTATCTGCAATCATTTTCTCCTTTGTCTTTATTACATTTCTGATAGTTGCCCTCCATGCAACACGTTCAGCGGCGACTTGCTCCCAATGAGCATTATCAATGCCTGTATTCCTGTGTGTTGCCGGGGCCCATAAGTGAAGCAAAGAATAGCAACACTGTAGCCTACCACGCATGTCGTAAGAGGCGACTAAGGAGGCTTGATGGTTCCGTCGCCCTGCTACTGAGTGAGTGCGTGGCGCGACACTGTGAGCTGTGAGTTTCGTGTGAAATGCTTTTGAATCTGCCTGAAGTTTTTTGGAACGTGAATGTATGTTCGGAGTGATGGCAGGTGGCTATGTCCCAGAGTTGACCGGTTTTTGCCTTATGCAGAAATTCGTGACTGCTGGGCTTCTGGTTGACTGCCACTGCCATCAGTGATGAACTGTATTTTCGTGGACTGTGTGGGTGAACATCTAGGAAACATTCAGATAGGAAAATGACTGCCGATTCCATCAGAGATGAACAGGGTGTTTCGTGGGGGACTGGTGTGTTGACATTCTGGTGGCGGCATTATGTACAGTGTATCTGTGCGGACTGTTGTTTGTCGAGATTCCTGTCTTTTCCACTTTTCACATTTTGCAGTGGGGAGCATTTTATGTGATATTCACTGGCACAGGAACGGAGCATAATGGGGACGACCCGTTGCTGTGAAGTTGGAACTGCGACTAACTAACTAACTAATGCCTGTATCAATCATGTCCCGCTTACACACATCTTTATATTGTAGTAGAGGTCGACCCTGAGATCTCCTACCTGTCTGTAATTCACCAAAAAAGATGTCCTTTGGTATTCTACCATCATCCATCCTCATAACATGTCCTATCCATCTAAGTCTACGAAGACTGAGCATGGAATACACCGTCACACAACCTGATCTTTCCAATACTTCAGTATTTGTGATTTTGTCTTGCCACTTAATACCAAAAGGTATTGACAAAAACCAAACCAAAGTAAAATATACACACTAAAATCAACATCATAGTGAAATGTTATCAGAACTCATTACCTTAGTAAAACATCCAACGTATGACACAAATGCTGTGGTCATCAGGACATCTCCAGGAAGTGTCTTCTCATTTTCTCTGAAGTTTGCAATAGACTCAGCCCACCTGACATTCTCTGATTCTAGTCCGCCCACCAGACGATTGGCCAGCTTAATGGTCTTGGCTGTTGTCTCAGCTTCATGCTGACATCGAAGCTTTTCGGCTGTAGCTTCCTCAAATTCTGCTTGACATCTACAGAAATATGAGGGATTTTGTTGTTTTCGCACAAGTTTATAAACACAGAAACAATGTGAGGGTGAAACTGAAATTCTCCAAATGTGGCTATATAAATAAATAGGAAGAATATCATAGCAGGATTAGTAGGTCAGCATGGCCGAATGAATAAGAACGAGTGTCCTTAAACATCCAGTGTGCTGATGCCAAGGTAAGGGGTTCAACCCCTAAACCAGACAATTGCACTAAAATGTTGACCTATCGTCCTTGACATGGGGATGTAAATTACAAATACCTCTGAAGCTGGAGTGGGTTCACCTGATTGCGATGTACACTGTTAATAGGGAAAGCTAATCCACATACAAAATTCAGTCCAGCACTACTAGAAAGTCGTGTGTATGGACTACGCTTGAGTTCAAAGCAAGCCAGCGCCAAATGAAAATAACAACAGGATTTTAAAAAAAACAATGCAGTATTAACAAAAAATAAACAACAATTAAAAAACATGGATTTAAGAAAACATTGAATGACAAAGATAAGACAATTCAGGTACTTTGGCTTTACAAAGATACACAACTCCCTGTTAAAGAATATTTTTTGAGGAAAAAGTGGAGGGGAAGCGTGCGAGAGGAGGTCAATGTTACATGTGAGTGGACAACATCATGAGATGGACTGAATGCAGCATTTATGAATGCACATTGAAGATGCATGGGGAGAAGGTTTTGGAGTTATTACAGCTGATCTTCAGTTTGAAGAAGGCACTTGATGATGCTGATACTGACACAGAGAACGGCATACACACATAAACTTATACACATGGATACAAACAGAAATTCTGACAAATAATGGTATACATGTACAGACACACATATATAAACAAAACATAATCAACTCTGGTGATCGTGCGAGATGGTGAAACATGACCACCTATGCTTATGGGCATGGTACATGATGATTATGATGATGATGAAAGTGGTCTACAAACAATTTTAAACAAAGTGGTGTAAGAGAACCAGTTCTAACATATGCCTATGAGTCCTAGACAATTCCTAAACAAGCAAATAAATTTCTAGAAGCTTTAGAGATATGGTTTTATAGAAGAATGCTGAAAATTCCTTGGACAGCCAAGATGAGTAGTCTAAATGTTTTGAAAAAGGATAAGATAAAAAGGCAACGTATCACAAACATCAGAAAAAGGCATTCATCAATTTTGGCCACATTACGAGAAGACAAAAACTGGAATAAATTATGACAATTGGAAAGATTTGTGGAAAGAGAGATAGAGGAAGACAATGAGAGAAAATTCTTAATAGTCTTGAGTCCTGCAACAGAAGGGTGACAGCACATGAACTGACACATGCCATTAGAGATCGCAAGATGTAGAGAAGCATGATCGCCCATGCAGTCGACAAGATACTTGATGACGATGATGATGGAGGAGAGCAAAGACTAGGGATTATCATTAAATATTAGCAAAAATTCAGCTTGGTAGTTTCCTAACAAAAGAACACTTTTCAATTTGTTGTGTATACAAGCACACACAGTTTCACTTGTCTCATCATGAGGTATACTGTATATATGAAGCTAGCTCTGTGTTTGTTTAAACCAAGTGGCACTCAATGGGTGATGCGTTCAATATCCTGCCAGCCGCATTTACCTCATTGTTGCCTACTTTAGCTGCAGTGACATAGTGGTTAGTGTGCTTGTTTGCCAGGACAGTGGTTCATTTTCAATCCACAGATGAGGCTGGATTGTTTCCAATCAGTAAGTTCTGGGGTTAGCCCAGCCTCATGAAAAAATTATATGAGACATAATTTTCTGGGAAAGAAAGTTGACGAAGAATATGCCTAATGTTCCTATGGATCTAGACTTATAGTTAGTGGGTCTAGTTCCATATGCACATTGCATATGGAATATTTAAATTTTATTATAATAAAAAAAATCACACTCACTTTGCTAATGTTTCCTCCAACTCAGCCACTTTGTTTTTGATAAGTCGCAGCTTTTCTCTTGCTGCAGCAAGCTCAGCATTGGCTTGGTTCAGGGCAATGCGCTTGGGCTCTACAGTGCAAAACACTTCATAGTACTTGACAATGTTAATGACCCATGAGCAGAGACCTGGAAGACATATGATTCCCGATGAAATGGTTGAAATGATTAAAAAAGTACAAAGTAAAGGACCCTTTTACATGGCTTAAAGTGTATTGGGCATATGGTGCTAGAGATCTTGTATAGGCCATCAGGCACTCAGGGGTGATGAGGTCAAATGAATTTAGTTTTCATTTCTATTTCACCATATCGAAAATTGAGTTTATAACTGATTTTAAATGTTGTTGCATTTCCTTATCTGGATGTGCCAATCATTATCATCATCATGTGCCTTGCCAGCTGGCACTAATGTTCATGTCTTTCCACAGATCTCGGTCTTTGATGCTCTGGATTAACTCTTTTAATGCTATTCCTTCATGCCACCATCTCAGACCATCCAGCATAATTTCTCTTGGTCTGTTTTGCCTATTTTCCCATTGATCTTTCCAGTTGTCACATAAACAAATAATGCTGTTTGTCTCTTTCTTAAAGTTGTATATGTTCTAGTTTTATTAGTCTCTTCCAGGCAATCATTCTTCATTACTCTGGCAATCCTTAGTACATCACAACATTCATCTCAGGAACAACATGTCTCTTGCTTCCAAGCTTTTCCTAATATGTTCATTAATGTTCCATGATGTGCTGCCATATAGCAGAACAGGTTCTTTATAACATTTCAGCACTCACTTTCTTATATTCATTATTGCATAAGATACTTTTCATTTTCTGGAATGCAGCTTTTGCTTGATCTATTCTACTCTTAATAATGTGCCGATTAAAAAAATTTAGCTGCATATCCTTTACAGCCAGCCCCAGCATTCTTTGGCCTTTTGTGATTTCTTGGCAAGTTTACATTTAGTAGTTTGCCATTGCTTTCTGAACTACCAGCACTCATATCATTGCATGAAAACCAGCGCAAGGTGGTCTGCTTCCAAATCCCTGCAGCTGTGTTTCAAATGCAGCATACTGGATTGCGAATTGCATTTGTAACCCCTTCGCCACAGTGCCAACTATGTGTCTGTATATAAAAGCAAAAAATACTATATTATATTTTGTAATTATGTTGTAATTTTCTGGCCAAGATTAGCCTGATATGTTCCATCACATTCTAATTTTACATTTCTTGAAGTTGCTATGTTTGTACAAAGATGCAATGTTTTTCTCTTCTATATTTGTATAAAGTTGTAAAGTTTTCACTTTATGTCTAATTAAAAAATATGTCTTATGTTTTATTCAGTTTAGATAACATGGGCATTTTCGCACATGGATGTAGTCCTCTATACACAAACCTTAATTGAATTGTTTTTTATTTGTTGTTGTTGGTTATTTTCTGCTCTACAATATGCTGATTCTAGCACTTTTTAGTAAATTTACAACATAACAGAAATTGTTCTTAAACTGGTATCATCCTATTCAGCCCTTCTTGGCTACACTGGAATATATTGTCACAGTCTATGTTATAGTTTATGAGTTAAACAACAAGTCTGAGTGTTGATGAGAGCACATTGCTATAATTATACTGATGATGACCACAATAATATGTCATTGTTACAATAAAGAGACAATACGAATAATTTATGTGAAAATCTGCAGTCATTTAAGGGTTGGGCATGGCTCAAAAGTTTAAATATTTTCCTCTTGTTCGAGCAGATCAGTGTCAATTCATAATTCATGGTCTGGGCTGGATTTATTAAAAAGAAGAACAGGATGGAGATATCCATGTGCTATCCTTTACTAAAACCAAAGTTAGCAACCAAAACTATTGATACTCTATTTGTACCTGCGGCAGCAAATGATTTGCCTCTGATTAATTCTGGCTCAAATTCTGGATCTGCCAGATAAGGTTGGACAGCCTTCAGACAGTTTTCATGGATATTGTCCTTGTCATAGTTGATGAGATTGTCAAGGAACTGGTCCACCTGTATTGAAATAAATATTAGTAGTCTTAAAAGTATCAAATGTACCAGAGAGTTGTTATGGAATACTTTGTGGCAGATAATATTATAAAATTTAGACACTATTTCTACATAAGCGATTTAAAATAAAGATGAGAAATGAAGGCTATAAAATGGTATTACAACAAAGAAGCACCTGAACATTATTTTGAGAACATTTAGTTAATATAAACATGAAATATGAAATCAGGAATTAAAATCACTGAATTTGGCAAATTTCCACAAGTGCTCCATCCTGTTCTTCAATAACAAAGAGTTCCCATGCTGATGGTACCTGTGGCAACCTGACTGAACGTCCACAAGTTTT
The DNA here is from genome assembly GCA_963921405.1 of Cepaea hortensis. Taxonomy (NCBI): domain Eukaryota; kingdom Metazoa; phylum Mollusca; class Gastropoda; order Stylommatophora; family Helicidae; genus Cepaea; species Cepaea hortensis. The sequence continues at coordinate 38,427,907 of OY992880.1, forward strand.
TTTCTTCATGGGTTGAAAATCATTGAAACCCTCTACTCATGCTCTGCTGAATCAGCCTCTGCAGATGTAAGCCCTTTGTTTATTTTGCTGCACTTTCCACTCAATTTTATAGGGCCTTCACCACATCAGTCTTGTCAGAATCTAGCTTGCCACCCAAAGGAGCAGCAGCAGCCTGTCTATCAGCCTGTTCATGTCCTCACACCCCACTGCCATTACAGCTTCCACCTCCAATCTCATGTTGGAAGCTGTGATATCATGGTCTGGCTGTCCTTTTTTATGCTGTGTAAGGTAATATAACGAGGGTGCCAATGATGTCCACCGCACAAGCAGGTTCAGATTCAATGATCTATGTCTGTATTAAATCGGAAAAAAGAATACATTGTTATTTAAATTCAAATAAAGTCGCTTAAAAGTTGACAGGGTTGACTTCATTGCACCAGGTTTTATACCATATGGCTCTGTCTCTTTCCGCAGCATGGAAAGCTTTGCACAAAGCACGAACTCCCTTGCTCTAGCGACGACCCACAGAAGTCTCCGAAAAATTTCACTCATGAACCGAAGGACGCGGCCCGGAATCGAACCCACAACCTTCGGAGCCCAAGTCAAACGGCTTGACCACTTCACCACAGAGACTCCTTTTCTTAAATTCCTCCTAAATTTAAATTCAAATTATTATGAGAAGAGAATCAGATCTTTCAGTTCTTGTGTTAGCTTGCACTAAAGATAATTATTTAAGAAATATCACGTCTACAATTTCAACTTCTTTCTGAACATCATTAAGGCCATACCTTGTTCATAATGGTTGCCCTTGCAGCTTTCCATGATTTGTCTTTGGGAACCTTGCCACCTGGAGACAGTAAACACATAACAGCAGCTGTTACATTTGTAACAGCCCCTGGTGGAGACCCAAATGACTTCAGCTCAGACAAGTTTGTCTGAAACAATCAAAGAATTAATTCACTAAATAAAATATATAACCACATTACATTAGTTAACTATGTTTGCAGGATAAAAATGAATGCCATTTTTATATACAAATAAAATAAGAATGTACCTAATAAACATGGTCGGTCAGTGATAGAAATGTTCACTTCAATTTTTAAATAGAAATAACCTTTATTCTTCGTCTTCAACATCTTCTTCATTCTTCTTTCTAGAGAAGTGAGTCACACTTAGTTATGCACCTCAAAGGTCAGTGTCCAACTTCAGCATTTATTTGTGTAAGATTTGCTTCCTCTAGACAGATTCCATCTACCTATCCGTGGGTTGGTTTTCTTTCCTAAAATTTTTCCAGGGCAGCAGCCTAATATTTCCTATTTCTAGCTGTTGTGATATTTTTAATGTGCACTACTTGCACAGGAATATCCTGTTTTTCACCCTTATCTGAGAAGACTAGCGACTCGATCTCACTACCCAAGAGATAAGTAGGACGGGTAATACCAATAAATACATACGGTTCTCAGAAAAAAACAACTTTCAGTTCTATTCTGGGCATGAGCCTTGTGCCTTATTCAATGTGCTTACTAGCATATATGTATTCATGAAGCAAATACACATATGTGGATTTATGAACAAATGTTCTCATAATGTATTTTGTGCCTATCCTTTTGTTTTCACTGGTATTGGACAATTCTCTTCTATGAAATTACCTTGTTTAGTGTATTCAGAGCTTCCTTGGCAGCTTCAAGAGCAGGTTCTGCCTTTGCAAGATCATTCTGGCAGTCTTTAGCTTTGATCTCCACTTCAGCAGTAATCTGAGTGACCTTTTTCTCTTCTTCATCAGCAATAGCCTTCTCCCTTGTTACTTTATCTGTTTCTGCACCAACAATTTGGATCAACTTGTTAGCATCTTCATTCTTAATAGCCAGTTCTACTTCCTGAGATGCCAATTTGGCTTTAAGATCATCCACCTGAAAAATGATATCAGGGTTGTTTTGTACAAACATATGTGGTTGTTAAGACAATTTGTTGAACATATCAAACACTGTCACACAGTTAATCTTCAAACATAGAAAGAATCCTGGTGACAAATTTACTCTTTGGTATTAAAGATAGATAGCTCTAGAGAGATGCTGGGACAAATTAAACAATATTAAATATGCTCTTATAAGAGGTCTATATTTGAGAGCAACATATTAATTACTGAAAACAATTAGTTAAAGACTGAAAAAACACTCATAGAAATGAATATAGGCAGCAGAATAAGAACATCATAAAAATACTATGGACATAATCTTAAAATATTTGCATTATGAAATAGGAAAGCATAAGTTCAAATTCATTATATGAATTTAAAATATATACTACATATCCTAATTATAACCCAAAAGGGTCGAACATGATTTCAATGGTTTAAACACTACTACTATTCTTCTGTTTAGGTATTATAATGATGGCATTTTCATTCATATGATGGGTCCATGTAGCGTGGTTCAAGATAATCTTGGGCTTACACAGCAAACAAGATGGAGAGAACAATCAAAGGGATAGTGACACATTCAAGACAACTACATAAAGCTTGACTATGGAGATCACTGCTGTCGCCAGAACACTCACATGGGCAACAGAACAGAAAGTCACACATGCGATAATCAAATCAGATCATTGCTGTCGCCAGAACACTCACATGGGCAACAGAACAGAAAGTCACACATGCGATAATAAAATCAGATTCCTTGAACATGCTATTGAAAATTGCAACTGGCAGTCTCCATTCTGAATGGATAGACAGCATTCAGAAGTCACACTTCACATTATGCACCCTTGATGTATACATCAGGACACATCGGTTTTAAAGATAATGAATGTGCAGACCAGCTGGCAAATAATACATCAATACATATGGGATGAAGCAAGGACAGAGTTAATATAATCAATGCAGTACAGACTCTCTTGGTGGATACTGACAAGACTCCGATACTAGCCCATTACATGAACTGGGGGTGAAGCCTGATCAGGCACATCAGTGCCGCCTTCAAGGGAAAGAGAGGAGATACCATAACCAACTCCTCGGGGGAGCACTGAGCAGAACCACTTTGGGATCGCTGCTGCATCGGACGACTAAGCATGAATGGAAATGCCCAGTGTGAAGTGACATTGTTCGACATAACATACAATAACATTCATAAATTCCTAGGAACAAATTTCTTACCAAATATGCTATTTTAAAAACTAGTTTTATACTATGCTAAATCAGAACTTAATGATAAGAATTAACCTGGGTAGCTGTACTTCGGAGCTTCTCCAAACCATTCTCAAGACGTATAATGCTAGCCTGCAGCTCATGGTTCTTTTTGTTTAACAGGTTCTGATACAAAGTTATCTGTTCCAGGAAGGACTTTGGTGTTGTGTAATTGTAACGGCGTTCACTGGCGAGGTACTGCTGGGATACCTCATTAACAGACTTGTGCACATAGGACATGAAGAGTGAAACTGATTCCCTCATGTCAGGCTGTAATAGAAGTAACAACATACTGTACAATTGTAGTACAATTGTCAGTAAATGTAATATTTCACAAAGAAATTTAACCTGCAAATTTTAGAATGAACAAAAACTAGTTATCTAACATTAACAACTTATTGAATAACTGTAATAAAATTTTAAATAATTTAATATGTCACACATTTAAACATAAAATTTTAGAATGAAAAATACAGTTATATAACATTTACTGATATTAACACTAGTTGTTTTGTTTTTATTGTAAATTAATATTTATTTTTACATACAAGTCATAATGACTGAAGCAATGTCAGAAAAAAAAATAACAGTTGGAAACTTGGGGGAAAGAAACTAGAGAAAGAAGTTATAAAGCTAAAATAATTACTCATCATAATCATCATCATAATCATCATCATCATCATCATCATCATCATCATCATCATCATCATCATCATCACACAGTGGTTTATCTTGTGCACTGTATGTTCTCACATTTAATTTTACTTAACAGGAATGTATAAAAATGAATTTCATTTGGTTTTAACCTCACCATTTTAAAATGAGCTTTATGGAAAAAAAAAACCAACGAAATTGCATTAGCACCTTATGAAAATAAGTTCAAGTTTCACTGCACATCCCATAGGCATTAAATAAATAAAAAGATGAATGCTGAATTAAAACATTTATAAAAAAAAACTATTAAAATTATTAAGAAAACAAACTGATTTAGTAGAAATCACTGTATCATGCAATATGGTTATCTCAAAAATTGTATCATTTTATCTCTGATGGAAATCTCAACTTTATTTCTGTCATTATTGAAATGTTGAATGTCCTTTGCTGGACGTTTCAGTCAACCCCAACCCCAGGTTGATTTACTGGACATATTCATGTTCAGTAGTTTGCTATTGCTTTCTGAATGAGAGCAACATTAAAATTCAGCAGACCAATGTAGGGATTTACAGGGTTGAATGATTTTATTTCTTTAAAATGGTTTCACTGCATAGTTTTTTCATGAAGCAAGTAGCATCTAGAAATAATTTCAGTTACTTTGTGATAATCAAAGAAATAATGATTGCAATATTTTTTTCATGTGTGTAGTTTGTATTTGCCCATGTGTCACTGTGAGATGAAAGGCAGAAGAAGAAGGAGGAGGATCAGGAGGAGAAAGGGGAGGAGGATGTGAAGAAGAAAATAGTTTTAGCTCTGTATGAGTTTTACATATATACTGTAAAGGATTAAAGAAATAGTGATTGAAATTTTATTTTCATTTTATATATTTATATACTTACCATCAAAAGCTGAACATCTTCAAGAAATCTGGCACTGACAGACTTAAGAGCTTCCTCAGGCCACTCATGAAACCAGTCTATTGAAGTGCAGTTAACAACAGCTGGGAACTTCCGGCTACGCACACGGAGAGTGGAGCCCACAGGAGAGAAGCACAACACCATCTAATGTACAGATATAGTATATTTGGCTTAGTTGATTCCCCAGATGAAATTACACAAATTAACAATAACATCTTGTAAAATACCATTGCAACCAAGCGTAACATTAATATATGAAAAAGTAGAATAAACTAAACATTTGACAGTATAACAAGATAAAATTAATGAACATATAAGTACAATTAATTGGTGTATAAATGTACATGGCTATGTGAGTGTTATTGAGTATTTATTATAATACCAATTTTTAATATTGAATCAGTATTATGGAATTTCAATGCCATATTAAAATTATATATGATTATTTAAGTCTGTTAGTTTGATTGCATTTCATTATTGTGAGTTTTAACATGTTAATACAATTATAAATTCAAAAGATCACAACAAACAGTTTGCTACCCTTGGTTAGAATGTGGCACAATAATTGGACTACTCATTTCTGATGTATACTTGAAGTGGTATTTTGTTTAATGAAGCTGAAGTACGATTCAACAGTTATGGCAATGTTTCCAATGTAAAATTAATTATCTTGTAAAATGTATTAATGCATAGTAAGTGACTTTTGTAGTAATTCTTTTTAAACCCAAAACTGGGTCACAATGTCTCTATGGAAAGACATGGTAACATAGTCACTAGCATGCTTGTCTGGTGGCCCTAAGATTTAGAATATATATATATATGCATTAACACAACATCAAATTACCTTCAGTACACGTCTGACTCTGTCAATGAAAAACCTCCAGCAGTTTTCCCTAGTGTCCTCCATACCAAGACCTTTGACCTCATTCTTGACTCCACCAATGATCTCCTCCACTTCATCATCTCCAAACAGATCAGGGATCTCCCCTGAAGCCAGCAGGTCATTAATCAACACAAGAAATCGTTCCTCCGCCACCTGGGCATCAGTCATCAGGAACATGATTCCTACACCTAGAATAAATAACAACACTTCTAAAACATGAGCTAAACCAAAGACAAATTGTGTAACTGTCATACTTGCACATAGTTTGTAACAAATGATTTCAGGTATAACAATCATCTTTAAAGAGACATCCCAGAAATGTATAAGTACACATAACATTATATGATATAGGGTATATTTTTAATGACTGTTGGGTTTTTGAAAATATTGCAGTTCCAAGTTTTGTATTCACCCTGTGTGGAGTTAATGCAACATAAAAGGTAAATACAAAACATGGAACGGCAATATTTTCAAACACCCCACAGTAATTAAAAATACACTCTATTGGGGAAAAAGTTGTATTAACAATTTAGCGGCTAGCAGGGAATGCACCTCTTGGTGGTATCTTGCCTATGGACAAGGGGGAGGTGGTCGTGCGCTTGTGGGACCAGGTGGAGAAGGCGGAGAAACAGATTGAGAACCCATATGTGGAAAGAATGAGATTGCGGGGGATCGGCAGGGGTTCTGGAAGAATCTCAAAACTGAAAGGGAAGACCAGGAGAACATTTAATTAGATAGCGGTGGGAACGATTAGTAGTATGACTCTTCGCTGGTTGTTGAACGAGGAGACTGAGCACGTATGGGAATGTCCTGAGTGCAGTGATGTCGGATTTTGACTCAACTCAACTAACAATTTAGCGGCAAGAGGATGAACTTAATTTTACAGTATTCCATCCCGTATGGCTCAGTCTTCTTTCCGCAGAGCGACCTACCAAAAGTGTCACAGAGAACAAATTCCTTAGCTCCAGGGATAACCCCCAGGGGTCCACTTGTGAACATAATCAAAGAATCTGAACTCACCATCTTCATAGCTTGAGGCAGGCTGCTTAACAATATCACCATTGAGACCCCCAACAAAAATTTAAGAATACAGGTTTAATGGCTTTCAAAAAATACTATAATACTAGACTAATGCAAAAACCACAGTTTAAATCAAACAACTAAACCTTTCTATTTCTAAATATTAAAAACACAAAACCTTGTGAAGCAAATGCTACTGCTCCATATGACTATTAGCCTCATCTCATCTCATCATGTTCCTCCTGTACCTTGCGGTGTCGAGGTGAAGTATAAACTTCGTGAGAGTGCCCGATTATGGGCTTCATGTATTGATATTCCCATGGACTCTGCTATTCCCTCCGTCCAACGTTTACGTGGTCGGCCTCTTCCTCTGTTTCCATCTGGTCTGTACATCATTGCTTGTTGTGGTATGCTGTTGACTGGTAACCTACTTGCATGGCCAAACCATTTGACTTGCTGCTTTCTAATAAAATATCGTGCTGCTATAACCCCCACTTTAGTCCTGATTTCTTCATTTCTGATCTTATCTCTTCTTGATTCGTTGAGTATTCTTCTCAGGAATCTGATTTCTGTTGTGATTTTTCTTTTCTCTTTTTCTGTCATTGTCCAGGTTTGGCATTGGTAGCATAGAGTTGGTAGGAAGATTGTGTTGTAAAGTGCTTTGTTAGTAGTTATTACAGAGTTTCACATACCTTTCAAGCCAGCTTTTCTATAGAGACCAGCTAAGTCCAATTTGAGGTCAGGGATGGCGTAACCTTTACGTAGTGTGATCTATGCAGTGAAATAACAGGCCATTATGTTTTATGGTAAAGGCAGACTACTATAAATTTAAAGTAAAACATAATAATGATATTGTCTACATTTGACTACTTTACTACTTTTCTTTAAAATGTTCTTTATTGTCTGTTTTGAATTTTCAGCACCCACATGTATGTGGTGCTCATGCACACACACATGCACACACACACACACTCTTCCATCTTTTATCTTTACAAAAAACAAAAAACAAAATAAGCTGAATCCTTTCAGCCCACAGAGTTATTCAGCACTCAAAGAGGAAAAACTAACTAGTGTGAAAAAAGCACTAATGCACTATTTTCAAAGATATATAAATACCTTGCATAAAGCATACAAAAGAAATGGCCGCTTTGGAAGCCAGATTGCTTTAGTATTATCTAACCTGATGTAAACCAGTTAGCAACTAGAATTTAAATTAAATTGTAAGAAAACATAAATTATGGTCATCTCCAAGAAGAAAGAAATACCACAATGTAACATACAAATAAATGGAACAATTTAAACAGGTGAATGTAGGTTAGCATGGCCGAATGGATAAGAATGCATGTTCTAAAACATCCAGTGTGCTGATGCTGAGGTAAAGGGTTCAACCCCTACACCGGACAGTTGGATTAAACTGATGACCTTCGTCCTTGACTTGGGGATGTAAATTACAAGTATCTCTGAAGTCGGAGTGGGTTCACCTAATGGCAAGGGTCACTGTTAATAGGGAAAGCTAATCCACACACAAAATTCAGTCCAGCACAACTAGAAGTAGCTTGAGTTCAAAGCGAGCGAGAACAAACAAAAAAAACAGGTGAATTACTAGAACTATTTGGAGCAGGCATAACATGTGGCAGAAGATGCCTTGCAGAGACTGTGAAGAACAAGAACTGCCAAAGCAAAAGTAGATTACCAATAAAAAGCTGTCAACTGCAATTAGAAAAACATTTAAGATACTATTGTATGCACGTGAAACAGGGATAATAAGCAGACAAGCTGAGAAACATCTACTAGCAGTGAAAATGTGGTTTCTGAAGAAAGTGTAAAGAATACCATGGATGCAGAGAAAAACAAATGAGAACCTTAAATTGAATTTGAGAAATTATGCATAGATAATCAAAATTTTTGGGCATATTATGAGGAGAAATAAACTTGAAAATTATGAGATAATTAGTAAAATGGATGGCAAAGTGCATGAGGAAGACAAAAAGATAAATACATAGATGGCTTGCCACAGGCCATAATTGGAGTACAGAGATAAGAATGGTAATCATGTGAGATAAAGTACAATGACTGCTCACACCTGTCAGTATGGCACATGTTGATATTCAGCCAAATGTAAAAAGTAAGACATATTATGCTATCGATGGGATTCACAGGCAAGAGCAAATTACATATTAGAAGTGCTTGGGACTGAAAGACTTGATGACATGTTTCTTTTGATTTGAATAAACAGTTACAATTAGCTGTATGACTAAAATGAATGCTTCCTGGTAAGCCAGTAGAGATTGTAGCATTTTTTCAGAGGTCATCTGGTGAAAATCCAGTTCTAAAACTTAGACATGTAAATGACATTGTCCTTCTATCAAACAATGTAGAGGGATTAGAACAGTTAATCCTGTCTGTCATGAGATACAGTGAAGATGCAAATCTTGTTTCTCAACTGAATAAAAAAAATGTCTGCAGATAAACCTACATGTCAGCTAAAGATTACAATGAACAATAAAGAAATTGAAAATGTCACAAACTTGAATACTGTGAATCCATAATTAACAACAATGGGGACTTCAGATGTTAAAAAAGAGACTGGCTTAGCAATAAGGAGGTTAAATTGTATTAACAGCATATGGCACAACCCAGCAAACAAATTAAAGTAAAGAATTGTATTCACTAAAGAAGAAAATCGGGAATTTTGAATTTAATATTTCAAAACAATTCTTAGAATTCTATGGATCAAGAAGAAGAAAAAGGCTGACATTCTATAAAATCTTAAGAAATTTAAGAAAACTGGCTCATAAACAACATTATGTATCAGAAACTGAAATAATTTGGCCACATTAAATATCACATTGATTAGGACACAACAGTAATTAGGACACAACAGTAATGAAAGTATGGTTCCTGGAAGAAGATGTATGTGTTGAGCAGCATTAAAATGAACACAGGGCATTAAAGACACCCGGGGCATAAAATTGCACGAAATGAGGGAATTGGTAAAAATTGAAAGCCTTTCTGGCAGGTCATGATCAGAGCAATATCCTGCAATGAACTTGCCTCATTAACAACATCGTACCTGAAAGACTTCAAGCCCACTGATAGAGGCAGCCAAGCGGGACAAAGACTGTTTGCCACTTCCACCTACACCAATGAGAAGACCATTGCCCCTTGGGGACTCCAAGATACGGTTGATGCGACAGACATGGGACATGGCATCTTCAAACAACACCAGGTTCATTGCAGCATTGAGCTCATTGTAGTTGTCCAGAGCTTCTACCAAGACTTTGTTCACATCTTTCCAAGTTTCTATGGGGAGGTACTTGGGGTCACCTATGCCCTGTGCAAAGTGACTGTAGATAATAGGTGACTTGAACACCACCTCTTCTGGAAGTTCCTGTAAAATAAGAACAATTCTCAGAAAACTATGAGGAATAAATTAAATGAGGTATATTTAATTAATTGATGACAAACTAATCACTAAAATCTTTTTAAAAGATATACCGATAAACTACAACATAAATGAATACATTTTATAATAAAGATTTAATAGCTAACTACCCCAAATAATATTAACTTGACAGTGAACTGCGCTGGTAATGTCATGAGCATGGTTGAATGCACACGTTGTTAGACGACTGGGCTCATCGCTGATCATAGTGAGGGAAATATTGGCCACCTATTCCTCATTGCTCTCAGACTTACAAAATTTAATGGTACTCTCACACCACAGATCCATAGCAAAAAACTGCTTTGGGCAAATTATTATGATTACCAAAACAATGGAATTGTGGTAGTGCAGTGGCCAGCAAGTTTGCTCTCTGGCCCAGGGTTCGCATGTTCAAATCCCCTTTGAAGTAGGGAATCATTTTCAGTGACCTTGGCTTCCATGTTGATCTAGCCTAAAATGGGTACAAGGAAATTTCTTTGGAAGTAAAGGCAGAAAGCCTGATACAGACCACATCACACATTTAGTGCCTCGTTGTCTAAAAATAGGGGGAAAGAAACTTATACTAATAAACCTCATTGTGTGAAAAGGGGTCCATTAATTTTTATCCCAAAACAAATTCTCAAAATATGAATAAAGGACACAGAAACTAAAAAGTATATGAACACTGGCAATTACATATAAGGAAGCTGGGCATTGAAAACTGATGTCACAGACACAAACGCTACATAACCAGTCCGAGATAGGACTTACTCGTAAGAGCGCACAAGACAAGAACTAGGGTGAATGAACCCACAAAAACCACGGATCTCAACAATAACCACAGCTGAGGAAGCAGGTTGAACGAGGCCGAATTTGGAATTTTTGTTATGAAAATTGGAATTGGAATTGGAATTGAAAACTGGAGCGAAATCACCACAGACAGTAATAAATAAACTTATTCTCCCCCCACCCCCAGTAAACACAACGTTTTCAAAGCTAAGAAAGAGAAACAAATAAAAATCTTCAATATGAAAATGGGTAACAAGGTTGTGAAATGGCTTCCCATTGCTTCACTTACCAAGGCCAATCTGACTCCATGCTTCTGAAAGTTAAGAATGGATAGCTATGGCATGAGTGGATGCCAATTGTGGTGACCTCAAGCCTTTACACACAACTTGTGTGGATCTATTGATCAGGCCATGCAGAGAAGGGTGAAAGCAAGAGCGCGGTTATGCTGGCTTTGAAAGAACCAATTATTGGGACACTGAAAGTGGACAAAGAGGATATACTGCTTGGTGATACACCTCTTGTTGAATATTTATGATTATGGCTGTTGGAGTGAGGAATCGAGATGGTTCTGATATGCTGGAAGATAACTTGCAATACAAACAATCAGCATCCATATCCTTCTACTTCTGCTGGGAGAGACTAATCTCTTATGAGTGAGCCCCAAGTGCAAATAACATATAATTTTCATTAGAATCTGAATCATAAACCCATATCTGCTATGAAATTACCTTTTAAAATTTGTAATGACAATAGTTAATTACTGTGTTAATGCACATGCAAAGTGTGTATGAGATGGTAGTGAAGACTATGGAAAGAAATTACACATTCAGAACTACCTCAAAAGATTTCTTGACAATGTCTTTCTTCATTTTATCAAATGTTTCCATGTCATTCTCATCCACCAGCTTGTCTCTGTAAACTCTTTCAGCCTCATGAAGCCATAGTCGCACCAGGTCAGCTGGTGTCTTACAACATTCACTCTGGGCAAACAGGATGCCCTAAATTTGATAGATATTCATAATTTGATGGTAATTTAATAAATTCAACGTAATAATCATGGGATATTTAAAAAATAGATTATATTGAAGTGTTCTTCTTCTTTTACTATATAAGCCAGCTGAAATCAATAATTACATCCCTCCACAACATGAATTCTTCAGCTCTGTTTAATTAATTATGTTGTTAAAATCTGCTTGTGCAAAGACAAAAGACTATCTAGTATATTATCTCTTTGTCATCTGTTACACTGTTTTAATTTTTTTAAAATTGCAACTTGATAGTTGTTGCAATGGATTTCAATGCTTGCTTGCTTGTGTTCATTGGCTTGAGCTCCAATGCGGATGAAGGCATCCTGTTGTCCAACATCAGTGTGATGTCATACAGGACCTGAGGTTTGCGTGAGTATCCGTTGTCCCATGTCTGGCTTATTGGTGTGCAGACTGGTTGTTCCTCGCCGTACAGGCAGACAGTCTCCGACTTCGGAGGAATCGGCAATCCTACTGACTTTAGCCAGGACCCCGAAGGGACCTGTTTCCCAGGACGCTCGACGAGAATGCGTCAATAGGTCTTGGCCAGTATATAACCCGGCCCTGGTGCCTTGGAAATACCTCTGCGTCCCTGGATTCCAATGAACACATTTAATGACATGGTCAAAGATGCTGTTTCCTTTTTATATCTGTGATAAATGTCATTTGTTTTCTAGTCATTTTAGAACATCCACATTGCTCGTATTACTGTTCATGGGAATACTAACATTTTTATATACATTATTTATGTAGCCTCCTGGCATTGCTTTGTGTGTTGGCAAATTATTTACAATTTGCATTCATTATAAAGATTTATAATAACACTTCATCATTCTTTTTCTAGCTTAAAATTATATGGATTTGTTGTAAACTCTTTATATTATAAAATGTTTTATTTGATTACAAAGTGCCAACTCTTCATGTCTGTAGAACATCTTCCATCTATTGTTATTAATGAAGATATCTGCATTTCTGGACTTGCTTAAGTATATTTTTAGTCATTTTAATTTCCATCAAGAATAATCTTCCATTACTGATTGAAAGAAGAATACAAACAAGAACTTGAAACAGCATATGTTTGGCCAAACTAGGCAATGGCTTATTTGCTTTTCAATCAAAAATAACAACTAACAATATAAATCAGATTTTTAAGTTAGTGGAAAACAAGGAAGCTTGTGCCATTACTAATTTCAAAACCTGTGTGTTGTTTTCTTGGAGTTTTAGTATTTTGTCTCAAAAGTAAGTTGCATTTTGTTTTTACATATATTTATTGACAAACCATAGTAGTTGTTATACAGTGTATAAAACATTAGCTGTTCTTTTATAAACAAATGTGTGCATTTTTTCTGCTACTGTTTATAGTTTCTTAGAATCAACATCATAACATTCTGGACAAACCTGTAGATACTCCATCTCGCTCCATAAATGTTTTAAAGTGTAAGAGTGGATCATACAGTAATACACTAGTTTTAAACATATATTTTTTTACAGTGCATCAGTATATTGCGTTGTTCCTTTGTATTGTTTGGAAAGCTGTGTGCAACTAAAAATTTAGATCATAGAAACCTCTTTGAGGCACAGCACTGTAAGGTGAATATTTGAAAAGCCAATTAATTGTACCATTAGCAAGGACAATATTTTCATTACGATCAATTTTCAAGTGTTTAATTATTTGATGGAAGATAGCATCATTCAAACAAACTGCTTACATGTTAAAATGTTGCTAAAAATAACCTGCATAGTGACAAATACATCTAGAATATTTTAACAAAACTGTTTTATATGAAATTCAGAATTTTAGTTCTGATACTAACCATTTGTATGGGCTTTCTGTGTGTATGTTTTTTTTTTTTCATTTGCTCGCTTTGAACTCAAGTGTAGTCCATACATGTGCTACTAATAATAGCTGTTACTACTAACAAGTGCCATGGACTGATGTTTACATATGGATTAGCTTTCCCTATTACCAGTGTCCCTCACCATTAGATGAAACAACTCTGACTTCAGAGATGCTTTGAATTTACGTCCCAAAGTCAAAGATGAGAAGTCAACATTTTAATCCAACGGACTGGTGTAGGTGTTGAACCCACTATCCTGCTAAAAGCACACCAAAAGTTTAAGAGCAATTGCTTTTATCCTTTCGGTCATGCTGACCTCCAAATTTTCAATAATTTTTTAGGAATAGAAATCCAGTTATTAGTATATTATTTTTTCAGACTGAAATGATTGAATGGCAAATTTGGAAATTACATTGTTTTTTAAAAATGTATTTAATTTTCTAGCAATTCATTAAAAAAAAATATTATATCCATCCATCCATTGGCACCTTGCCGTCTTGACAGACGATAGTTTGTGCTTTAAAAAGGCATAATAACTTTTAACTATGGCGGTAGCGAGTGTGACTGATAAGGCCAATTTGCGCTGTAAATGTCCGTTCACAGTGGGTGCATCTGAACACGTGGTAATTTTTCAAAAAAAATATTATATCCAATTCTATACTAACCCCCTTAAGCAACACATCATAAAAATAGAAAATAATTTATAAAATTAAAACTAACATCTTTCAAGGTACAAAGAATTTAGTGTAATAGCCAATTTAAGTACATTCACATAGATTTCAGGTAAATAAAACAAAATGAAACACAAATAAATATAAATAACCTGGAAGATATTGGAAATGTCCCTGAGATTAAAAACATAATGAAACTTGATAGCAGTCGGTAGGAATGTTGATGTGATCTTTGTTTGCAATGCCAAAGCTCCATGTACAAGATTTGTAGCAAACTTCTGAATAGGCCCAAGGAAATTGCTCTGAGCCATGTGCTGGGACAAGATACTTGTATAGATGGTGACAAGGGCATCGTGGCTGGGAAAGCTCATAGCAAACACACAGAAGTGACGCTGTAGAAAACAAAATGAACTCTCTGATGATTTTACTGCATATTTAAGTAATTCAGTACCAAACAATTCATGATACATTCATTATTAACTTCATACATGATAAGGGATCTCTGTGGTAATGTCGTTAAGCTGCCTGCCTCAATGCTCAGAAAGTCATGAGTTCATTTTCATACTCTATTATTTGGTTAACGAGAATTTATTTGAGGCCCCTGGAGGTCATTGTAGCTAAGGAGTTTTGGCTCTGTGCAACACTTTTGGCAGGCGGTTAACTGCTCTGCAGAGAAAGATAAAACCTAGTGCAATGATTCGATTCTCTTGCCTTTTAAGACCTTTTCCGTGATTTACGTTTCTTAACCCTCTGTGCCTTCTCCAGCTTTAACCCACACAATCCAACTGTTACTTTAAATCCGTTGGTCCAGTATGGCTATTATTTGAATTCCTTAAGCCAGCGTCTATTAATTTAAAATAGCAGTTGCTTTGGGTGGAATGAGTTAAAGTTACAAATGCCCATAACTGAAAGCATTACTTCACAAAGACATGATTTGATGATATTGGCGGTTTCAACAATACAAAATATTACATGTTATTGAAATATATCGGGTTTCAAATGTCAATAAATATTTTAAAAAAAATAGGTGCTAGAGAACTTATATAACCCCATTCTTTTGTACATGTTGTAGAAAGTGATACACTGGGTTCTCCTTTGGGAGACCCAGGTTCAAATCCTCGGTAAGGTATGGATTTTTTTCCGCCGGGGACAAAAAGAACATCCTAACCTGCACAGTTCGTGGCGACTGCATTAGCCAGGCAGCCTTAATTCCTCAGCTCAAGACCCCCCCTCCCCTCCCTTGCCCTACACTGCAAGGTACTGCAGGCAGTAGATGACAAATGACAGTAGAAAGTAATGAGTTTTGTAAGAAGGTAGAAACCAGGTAGTCAAAGGAAGTATTTCTACAAGTTTCAGATTTTGTATAAGTTTTTATATAGGAACTAAGCACTGTTACAGCCACTTGTTGAAGTAAAGTAATCCCATGGCAGATTATGCTATGTCAGGCTTTCACATATACTAAGCTATAGAAAAATTATGACGTATGACCAGTTTCCTTTCTTCAAAGAAAATTTCCAGAAAATGGTTAAAATTATCAGGCAATCATTTTATAAGGGTGGGTTTATCCCAGGGCCATCCTGCATGGCAAAACATTCTGTCCCTACTGGAGATTGAACACAGTCTTGGTAAGCATGCACACTAAGTTCAATGCCAGAGTGACTTCCATACTTGTCCGAAGACATCTAAGCAGTAATGGTTAATTGCATTATTAGTCTATGCACTCATAAAACCACAATTTGTTACACAGACTCTGGACATTTGGTTTTGAAGTTTGAATGCCTTTGGTAATTATGCCATAACAGTTTGTTGATAAAATGAGGACACAACTTAATATATCAAAGTATGCAGAAATACTGGGGCTGTTGAGCCAATTGCAGTTACTTTTGCTATTTGTTAGGCTGGACTAAGTGGTATTTAAAGTGGCTAGTATGTTGAATTGAGTTGAGTTGAGTTAAGAACCGACATCACTGCACTCAGGACATTCCCAGGACATTAGTGGCTAGTATACTAAGAGACAATGTTTTTCTGTTAACGTGTGTTAACATGTTTTCTGTTAACTAAATACTTCTCAACTTATTCTAAGAACGTTGTTTATTGAATGTAGAAAACATACTGATATTTTTCTGATGTAAATATAATTAAGGAGCATATTACAATACCCTTTCCCTTCCTGTTTTCCAAAATAAAGAGATAGAAATCAGAAACAGAAAAAGTAAAGCAAGTTTGATCATTCTTAATTACAAACTACGAGGTCATCATAAATTGTTAAATATTTTAAACTAATAATGAAATATGAAATCTCCATTTGCCATGAATGGCCAACAAATTAATTACAGATACCTTTGGAAAAATCACCATAGATAGGAAAACTGGAAGTAAATAAGGACAAGAAAATACCATAAACTGACGTCTCAAGATGGAGCATACAATGAACTGACTGGCTTCTTTAGCAATGCAGTGCTATGAAGGTAAGTAAGTAAGTGTGGCACCTTGCTGTCTTTGCAGACGAAAGTATGTGAACTGGAACTGGGCATGAAATAAGAGAACATCTGTTGCCCATGCAGCATGATCCCTCTCTCGGCCTTGCCTTGTTATCTCCAGAGGAAAGGATAACCAGTACGTCTGGGACAAGGTAGGCTGCAGATGCTGGCGGCTCAGCATCAAACCTCCAAGAGCAGGAGGTGGGTAGTGGCCAGGCCCTCACATCCGAGGGATTTGACTTAGAGATGTTCAGCCATATCCCTCAGCTGAGTGCCTTATGCCAAGTGTCTGGACCGGTATGAGTATCTGTCATCGTAAATGTCTGGACCTATAAAAGCGTGTATTATCATCAGATTCCCCGCCTGACAATGTCTACAGTGTCGATCCAGATTGTGCTTGTGCTCCCACCTATGCTACACCCTTCATGTGTCTTCACAAAGTCGGACTAGAGTCAAGCTCAACAGGGTCTTCTTTCCCTCTCGTACTGAGCATAGCAATCTTCACTAGGCTGACTGCTTAATAATACATAAAAACTAAAGTGACCTGGTTGTAACAAAGGCATTATTGTTGTGATGTCTCTTGTATATCTGAGCTGCCTAGATAGAAAACAAGTACATCAAGACATTGCTATTATCAATTAGTGTGAAAGAAATCCTGAAGCTGATGAAGTAAAAGCAGTGCAGAGTGTTTCAAGTCATTAGATGGAGTGACCAGATCTTCTAATTGCAAATCAGAAAGATCATGAATGCAGCAAGATATAGCAATACAAAATGAAGCAAAAAAGGTATTCTTTTGGTACATTCATACTAGTTACATTTCTAAGTGGGACTTGTATCCCTGTGATATTCACCTGGAATAATGATTTTGTAAGGTATAATATATAAGTTTTTATTTGTTATTTCTCCATAGGATCTCAGCATATCTTTTTTTTAATTTCATACTCTAATTGCAACCTCAAAATGCAACATCAAGCTAAGTACTGCTTTTAACAATGCATCAATGACCTCATTTTCAAATAAATGTCAAGGTCACGTTGGCTGTTTTAAAAAAAAAGTGGGGTGTGGGGGGGGGGGGGGGTGGCGGAGACCCTCATTATAGCCTTCTAAGTCAAGCAACATAGGAAAGAAATTAACTATGAAGGACCAAAGAAGAAAAAGAAGACACACTTTAAACACATCTTTTGTAGCAACCATCACAAATCATGAAGGTTGAGCAAGATGGAAACTAGGTTTATTCTGGAAGAAATATTTGACTAAAAATCTGCTTACCTGCAGCCGAGAATCAATGGTAAAACTACCAGCAGTTGGGTTCATGCAGGCAACATACTGTGTATTGTGAATGTCTTTAAGTGTTAGTTTCGATCGATCATACCAATGGCCATGATCAATGTGTTGTCTGATCAGGGTATGAGGCTGGACTGTGTAATATTTGTCAACCTTTGCAGAATAAATTTAGTAGAATTTAGAAAACATTAAGATATCATAGTGTGAACACAATTAGGAAATAAATCTTAAACATTGTCAGATTTTATAAAAGAAAACAAAATAAATATAAATTCAAGCAGTTTGCAGAACACTTTAACAATCTTGTAAATATGTAACTTTCATTACAGAGAATTTGGTTAACTTTTCTATGAACAGTTATTTGCTATAATCATTCAATCATGTGCCATGCCAGAAAGCGTGGGCGGTCATGACTCGCCATTTCACTCGATCACCAGCATCATGGATCAGCTCAGTGTTCCTGTCTCATCCATGCCATGTGGCCAAGCCATCCAGGTATTTTCCTCTCAGTCTTCCTCTTGGTCTGTTCCCTTAGATCTTGCCAGTTGTCACTAAGTTCTCCAATCCATTTCTACTCATAACATGTCCAAAATATTTTGACTGTCTACGTCTAATTTTTCTAATCAATTTACGATTTTTATTTGTCTCCTGTAGTACTTGATCATTGGTTTTTCTGTCTGTCCATGGTATTCTTTGCATTTTCCTCAGAAACCACATTTCTGCAACCATCAGATATTTTTCAGCTTGACTGCACATTGTCCAAGTTTCACATCCATACAACAGAACAGGCTCTATGTGTCCCCTCAACACTCTTTTTCTCGTTTCAATTGACATCTTTTTATTGGTCAGAATGTTTTTCATCTTGCTAAAGGCTACTTTCGCCATGGCGATTCTTGTTCTAATCTCTTCAAGGCATCTCCCATCAGATGTTATGACTGTTCCGAGATAATTGTACCAATTCACTTGTTGAAGAGTATTCTCATTTACTTGTATATTACATTGTGGTACTACGTTCTTCCTAGTGATAACCATAACCTGTGTCTTCTTACAATTTAATTCCAACCCCAGCTGCTCACTGTGTACAACAACTGCGTCTACTAATTGTTGTAGAACTTGTGCATTGTCTGCAATCAATACTGTATCATCTGCATATCTAATGTTATTGATGTTTCGTCCTCCAATGCTGATTCCATTTATATCTTCTACATTCCTGAAAATATTTTCACTGTATGGGGAAAAAAGATCTGGAGACATTACACATCCCTGCCTAACACCTCTCTTAATAGGTTGATATTGTCCCACTTCATTATCAATCCTTATGGCAGCTTGTTGTTTCCAATATATGTTTTTTATAAGTCTAATGTCTTTCCCATCAATTTGTAAATCTGCAAGCATATCTACAATGTTGACATGTCTAACTCCAAAAGCCTTTGTGTAGTCAATAAAGCAAAGGTGTATATCCTTGTTTACTTCTATAGCACGTTCAATAACTGTTCGCAGCATATACACAGCATTTACTGTACCCTTTCCTTCTACAAACCCACATTGTTCTTCCTCTATTTCAGGTTGTATTTTCTTCCTCACTCTTTGCATAATAATTCATAGCAAAATCTTTGTGATGTGACTCATTATACTAATTGTTCTATGTTGATCACATTCCAAGGTTCCTGATTTCTTTGGGATTGCAATAAATACAGAGTTACATAATTCAGAAGGTATATCTCCAGTATCATATAATGTGTTCAGCAGTCTGGTGACTTGCTCTAGTCCAAATTCTTCTAAAGCTTTAATCATTTCTGTTGTGATGTTATCTGCACCGGGGGCCTTGCCAGTTTTCACATGCTTAAGAACATTTTGAACCTCCATCTTTAAAATTGGTGGTCCTTCATTATTAAATCTAATATCATACTGTTCCTCTCTGTTATCATTATACAGGTTTTTCACATAATCTGCCCATACATGTAGAATCTTATCTTTTTCTATTATGATTTTGCCATCTTTAGCTTTTAGACAGCCTGTTGATGTACTTGTTCTTTTATTAGTAAGTTCCTGAATTCTTTTGTGCACTAATTTGGTATTTTGACTGTTGTGTTGTTTTTCAATTTCTAAGCACTTTTCCTCAAGCCATGCTTCTTTTGCCTTCTTACATAATATTCTGACTTGTCTGCGAATTTCTTCATATTTGGCAGGATTATTTTTGTTGAGTCTTCTTGTTTCCATTCTTCTTCTTCTTCTTCTTCTTCTTCTTCTTCTTCTTCTTCTTCTTCTTCTTCTTCTTCTTCTTCTTCTTCTTCAGCGTTCCGAGCCATTGAGGTTCTTTGCTGCAAATACAATCCGTCTCCATTCGTCTCTCTGGTGGACCTTCTCTTGCCAGTCGTTGATTCCAAGTGCTTGTAGGTCTGTACATGTATTATCTCTCCATCGCCTTCTTGGTCTACCTCGGGGTCTGCTGTCATTTATTTCCTGATTTATTTCTTGTTTCCATTAGGTGTAAAATTTCTTCAGTCATCCATTTCTTACGACCCACCTTCTTTAATTTTGGAATAGTTGTTTCTGTAGCCAAACTGATTGAATTCTTTAACATTTCCCATTGATCATTTACATCCTGGAATAATATCTCTAGATCAGACAATACATCAAATCTGTTCTGTACTTCTATGTTGAATTTGTTTTGTATTTCCTTGTCATTACTCAATGTACACAAATCATATTTAGTGTTTCCTGTTATATACTTGACTTTCTTCAGCTTTATCCTCAATTTTCCTGTAAGTAGTCTGTGGTCACTATAACAATCAGCACTGGGAACTGTTTTTGCTATTGTTAGTGCGTTTCTAAATCTTCTGCTAATCAGAATGTAGTCAATCTGGTTTCTGATCCTGCTATCAGGACTCCTCCATGTCCATAATCTTCTAGGGTGTTGCTTAAACCAGGTGTTTCTTACAATCATTTCCTGTTCTTTTGCCCACTCTACGAGTCTGTATCCTCTTTCATTTCTCTCTCCTAAACCATAGTTTCCTACTGTGTATCTATCACCTTGATTTCCTACTT
The DNA here is from genome assembly GCA_963921405.1 of Cepaea hortensis. Classification (NCBI taxonomy): domain Eukaryota; kingdom Metazoa; phylum Mollusca; class Gastropoda; order Stylommatophora; family Helicidae; genus Cepaea; species Cepaea hortensis. The sequence continues at coordinate 38,449,121 of OY992880.1, forward strand.
TTGCATTGAAGTCTCCTATTATGATGTTTATTTGCTATAAACTGGCTGTTAATATTAGGTAACTTTGAATAATATCAGGACACACTTGGTTAAAACTGTGTCTGATTCTCAATCTCTTCTTGAAAATGTGGAGCTGATGTTTTAACAAGTCAGAAGGAACTACAGGAAATGATAGATACAATGGTTGTTGAAAGTGAAAAAAATTGATCTCAGCACAAATAAAAGGAAAACAGAAGCAATGTTGATATCAAAGAAACATACTGGTATTAATTTGGGGCAATTGCAGAATTCAAATATGTGGGCACATGAATAACATCAGATATAAGATATATCACAGAGATAAAGAACAGAATAGAACATGCAAACACTGCAATATATAAAATGATGAACATTTTATGCAATAAATCCTTGTCATTGGATGTAAGAAAAACAATTCTTGCATATTACATAGTTTTAACATATGACAGTGAATCCTGGGACAATTAGTAAACAAGCCAAAATGATTCCCAAGAAACTTCAGAATTGTGATTTTACAGAAGAATACTGACAATTCTTCTTTTTTTTTTTTTTGCATATCCCTTACAGGACGTTGCAGTCAACATCAGCATTTTTAAGCTGCTGTTGATGTACTAGGCAAGATTACGCTCAGTAGTTTGCCATTGCTTTCTGAGCGACCGGCTCACATACCCCGTAAGTTACCAATGCGGCAAGAAATGCTACCGATTCTCGCGCAGGTTACATTACTCACGAGAATATACAAGATTACGGAGAAAGACATTAACCTCTAGGCCAGGGAGACCGGCAATTCTTTGGGCAGCCAAAATGAGTAATCTAAATATTTTGAAAGAGGCTGAGACACAAAAACAATATATCACACATATTAGAAAGAGACACTAGTCACTTTTTAGCCATAACATGAAAGATATAAACTATAAATATTGTGACAATTGGAAATATTTATAGAAAAAGAGAGACAGAGGAAGACAGCAGAAGAAAATTCTTTAGTCTTGTGTTATTGCATGGAAGGGTGCCAATAAATGAAATGATACATCATGCTGTTGGAGATTGCAAATGGGTAGACGCATGACCACACATGCCATTTGGCAAGACACTTGATGAAGATGATGGTGTTCATATAAAATTAAATGTCAATCATTCATCATTCACATGAATATTTTGTCATAACTTCAATGCTGAAACTGAGACTTTTAAATGAACATCAGAAACACTTATTCAAAAAAATCAAAAAAATCAAAGAGACAAATAGTGATTTTTACTAATGAGCTTGTGATAATAATCACTCTACACAAAAAACTTGAACCAGAGGACTGAATGATATGATTCTCGCTCTTGAAAACTTGATCCAATTGTTTGACTAATGCACCATTCATGGTATACTAGTAGTTCACTGCAAAATACCGGGCAATGAAGAAACATATTAACTAGCACAACTGGGTGGATTGGTACAACAAAATGAGTTAAACACAACTTACAAAAGTGCAAAACCTTCCACAAAGGCTCCTTCCAGTACAAAAGACTGCTATTTGAAAAATTGCTCTTATCATAAACTTTCAAGAGAAGATCAAGTCATAATTTTACAGTTTAGAACAGGACACGACAGACTGAAATATGATCTATTTCACAGATTTAAAACACATTTGTCAGATCTGTGTGTGTGTGGCAATTGCTCTATGTTGGTCAATAAACCTTCTACAGGTCTGCCCAGCTTACAAAACGAATGTAAATAAATATGGTATCAACAATCTTCCTTTCACCAAAAACTGTGCAGGAATGTCATGAATCTTAGACTATTGCTTTTATTATAGACGTCAATATGGTGGTCTGAGTACCAATAAAGAAAAATAATTTATGCTTCAGAAGTTAACAATGGTTGCTTATAACATGAGTTTTCTCATGAGTTCGCCTTTTGTTCCCAGCTCCTGTAGAACTTCTACAAGTGTTCGCTTTTGTTTCCAGAAATGTGACCTATTCTTAATTTTAATATTTTAAAAATTAATTATTAAACCGAAGGTTTTAAAGACAAAATGCAAGATTGTTTTATAAATCTATAATATATAGACAAAAAAAACAACAGGATATTAGAAAACTGAGTAGAGGTAATTGAAATGTGAATACATTGAAGAATAGTTCACATTTCTAGAAACAAAACCAAATGACTGTAGAAGTCCTATAGCCCGGGAAGGTTAACCCGGTCAATATATGCCCGCAGAAGTCGGATGTGTCGGCCTAACAGCGCAAGAACGCAGCTCTGCTGTAAACAGGCACAACGCAGTCACATCCGAAAAAAGAAAATCCGGATGAACGAAGAAGAAGAAGAAGAAGAAGTCCTTAGGACCTGATTTTATTAGGAAAAAAAACTGTAAAATAAAAATTAGTTTTAAACTGCAGATAAATGATTAAAAATAACTGAACAGCTATGTTACAATAGTAAAACACACATAACAAACTTGAGTCTAGTTGCATACATACCTCTGGCATATTCATGTCATCCACAAAATAGATGAGGCGACGAGTACCAGGAGGGCCATAGTTGCGGCCAGCTTTCTTTTCAAGTGGCTTTTCAAGCACTCTCTACAGAAAATAATAATAATAAGGTGTCACATAAAATGTATCTACGATTACTTGCAAAATAAAAATAACCATGAAAAACTAAAAACAAACACATTTTACAAGCAGGTTTTGTCTACACTCTGTGGCAAAGGGGTTAAGGACACAGTTCGTAATCCAGCATACTTACTCGAAACACAGCTGTGGACGATTTGGCAGCAGACTGCCCTCTATTGATTTTTATAAAATGGTATGAGTGACAGTCATTCAGAAAGCAATGGCAAACTACTGAATGTAAACTTCCCAAGAAATCACGAACAGCCAAAAATGCTGGGGTTGACTGCAATGTCCTGTAAAGGATATGCAACTAGCTATATCTAAACACATTTGACATAAAATAATTAGATATGTTATTAACAGAAAGTATGAAATAAAAAAATTGCTTTTATAACAGCTTATTGAAAAAGGATTCTTTAGCATGTGAACACATAATAACCAAGCACAACAATTAGTTTCACCATAACAAAGGAGTGCATTTTAAGATTAAAATAATTATGATAGACTAAAGCATAAAATGTAAATCTATTACAATATGTGGCAAAGAAGTGTGAAGACACGACTTTCAGAGTAACTGATTCCATATTTTCCAGTGAGATCAAAGTATGCAGACTGCATATCAGGTATCACATAAAAAATTAAATTTGCATGGACTAAATAGAAAATAACAATCAAGTGTCAATAAATATATTATTTCACATACAGACTAAATCTTCCGTTTAGTGCAGTGGTTCTCAACCGGTGGGGAATTTTAGGGTTTCCAGGGGGCAATGAAGACCATTTCAAGATCACATTAATATAAGAACCGATTACTTAATATTGTTTTTCCCTTCATACTTTACAGTTATGTACGCCTCATCCTTCTAAAACTCATTTTATAAAGTAAGTAGACCCGAAAATCACGTTTTATGTGGATGTCTAGACTTGTTTTAGTATATGCTATTACATTTACCTTCCATTTTTACGTATACTGTGTAGGGGTGGGGGGATATTTAGGTAGGAAATATGAAAGGGGGGAATGACGTTCTGAAAATATGGTGAAGGGTGGCACGGGCCAAATTTTTGATAGGAAGGGGGAATGACGTTCTGAAAATATGGTGAAGGGGGGGGGGGCACGGGCCAAAAAGGTAGAGAACCACTGGTTTAGTGGATCTTAATCTGCTATGACAATTTTTTGATTTGAGAAAAACCCTCACAGAACTGAAATGCTGGAATGAGACAGTCATACTGAAACAGGTCATAAAGAATGTAGGTTGGGGATGGTGTCCCAAGGATCTAGATTATGGGAGAAGGTCATGAGGGGCGAATGTATTAACTCAAAATAAAGCAATGCTTTATTTGTGGATTCATCTGTTGTCTTACAGACCTGTCATGAAAGTTGGTCTGAAGGGCTGTCACAGCCTGTGCTTATAAGGATAAGCTCCAACTACAAGTAATTGCTCAGTCTGTGCTTATAAGGATAAGCTTCAACTACAAGTAATTGCTCATAAAGTGTGTACAAGCTAGAGCCACTGACAGCCAAATGTAACTCCTGGCATTCACATGTGGTTGTTTAAAAAAAAACGGCAGAACTATTTGTACTACCAAGAGAAGGTGTGAACGGTGAGTCAGTGATGCTTCAAATATCCTGGTGCTTCAAATGTCTTGGTAGCCATCTAGGAAAAGGTCTGATTCCAAACCCCTGCTGCCTTGTAGGATACGTGGATACATGAAAATAATTTCAGGAGTGACTCCTGAGAGAAAATCCAGATGTTGAGTCCTGAAGGCAGTTCTGATTTTAACACTATTCTGGCAACTTCTGCAGTGTCACTGTTAACAAACAGTACTGGGTATTGTCCTTCCTTTCTATCTGTCACTGATGTTGAAAAAGAGAATATGCAGCATAGGCAACAACTTGTTTACCAAGCTGACGTGTCCAAGTTTGTGCCGAGGAGAGCACTCTAGCTTCAGTATTGGTGTCAATGCAACACAGCGAGTGGCTGTTACCAGTTATGAGTCAGATGTTCAATTGGCAAAGGGTATGACACCAGGGGTACTTCCAAGAGTGGCAGAGACCTCACACTTTTATAAACTGCTGTAAGGTCGCTTCAGGCTGGACAGTGAAAGTCAAAAAGGTGCTGTCTCGTTACCATCTGCTTTCCTCAATGTGTGCATGATAAATAGTGTAAATATTCAAACTGTGCATTGAAACTATAGTGCTAGTCAAAACCAAGCATCTCATCTCATCTCATCTCATCATGTTCCTCTTGTACCTTGCGGTGTCGAGATGAAGTATAAACTTCGTGAGAGTGCCCGATTATGGGCTTCATATATCGATATTCCCATGGACTCTGCTATTCCCTCCATCCAACGTTTACGTGGTCGGCCTCTTCCTCTGTTTCCAAGCATAAAACACATAATATAAAGTCAGAACCTTACAGACTGGCATCTCAGAAAACCTACAATAAATTGATGATGTCAGGACAACAGCTTTTATTAGTAACATGTTTAAAAGACTACAGGTGGAAAAAGCTTTTCTGATATAAAATATTTGAAACATTTATGTTGTTCATAACACTAGCGATATTACAATAACTGATCAAGAACATAAATCCTGCCTAATTTATTTCTTAAACAAAGATCTGAAATGCCGTATTTATAAAAATTAATTCCTAATATTAGTAATGTTACAATAATTGAATAGGAACATATGGTCAGACAAATTTATATCTTAAACATAGATCAAAACTGCATTATTTTAAAAAATACATTCCTTTAACAACCCAGTAAATGTTACAATAACAGATCATAAACATATAAACAAACAAATGTAACCTAAGTAAAGAGCAGACCTGCAACATATCACTGCTCGTGTAGAAGTTGAAGGGCACGTTTGCAACCATGAAGTCATCACTCAAATTGTTCAACTTATCCTGCATGAGGACAGTCTTGCCAGTTCCAGCACTTCCCACGAGCATGACCGGGCGACGTGTTTCCACCAACAAGTCCAGGAAGTATTTGATGCGGATGGACTCAGCTGTGTGCACCAGAGTTGCCTGTAGTTTAATCACAGGACATCATTATCAGATTAGAAACCAGGTTTTATAGACAGATTTCACAGTTATATAGGAATTTTCTGGGAAGAAAAGCAATGAGGAAGAGAACTGACCACTCTATCTCATATGTTATGACCTAGAATATGAGAAAGCCTAATACTTCCCACCCCAATTTCAGTACCCACTATTGAACTACCTTTACCTTTTCATCAGGTTATATAGTAAATGTATTTCAATGTTACCCACTGCAAGTTTTTTGTTTTTTGCTGTTGTTTTTTTTGCATATCCTTTTACAGGACATTGCTGTCAACATCAACATTTTACATAATTACGTTCAGTAGTTTGTCATTGCTTTCTGAATGACCGGCTCCTATACCAATTTGTTAAAACCCAGCGCAATGCGGTCTACTGCCAAATCGCGCGCAGCTGTGTTTCAAACGTGGGTAAGTGGGATTACGAGCTATGTCCGTAACCCCTTCGCCACAAAGACCAGCCACTGCAATTTAGATGTGAAATAATACTACATTGTGAGCTGGAGTGTTCAGTTCCCTTCCTTGCACTATTCTTTCACATAAAAATCTCTGGTACCAATACTATTAAACAGAAGGAATAATGTGGATCCTGCCACGACTGAGGATTGAACATAGAATCTTTCCAATGACAATTTAGAATATAAATACAGAAATAAAAACATATAACAGATGGGGAAAAGAATTACCTGCAGTGGGATGTCTGAATCATACTCAAACCTGGGGACTTTCTTTGTCCATGGCTCAAATTTCTTGGTCTCTGGATCAATGTAGTAATCAAAGACAGTACCAGCTGAAGGAAATTTGATGGTCTTGAAGTCTGTTACCCACCATTTTGTGAACTCTACTCTATGGTCAACCAGCTAGAAAGATAACAAGTCATGAACTCTTATAATTTAAAAAAAATACAAACATGTAGGTCACTAGATTATTTGAAACTGTTAGCAGTTAAAATAAAAAAGGTTGGACTGAAGAAAAGTTTATAAACTGCTAAATGAATGTGGACATAAAAACTATAAAATATTTTCCATTGAAAAAACTTTTTGAAAAGAAAAAGCTTTAAAAATGTAAATATAAAGTCTCTTACTTTCATTTACATGATAAATTTAAATATTGAGCACAACCCACTACTGGCAACGCCGATCACATTCTGGTATGAACCTAAGGCCTATCCAGGTCAATATGGAAGCACTATACTCGAGTTTCGCCCTCATTTGAGCTCGTCAGTAGTGCATATCCCTGACCGGATCCGGAAACAGTCCCGGATCACGCGTGTGAAGCGGGTGTGTAACCACGCGGCACACACTGGACACACCAAATTATCACAACAGAACATCACAACGCTACCCATCGTAGGCTATGCTCAAGATTGCCCAATCGCCGCGACCGACGTCCGTCAATCGATGGGACCCGAACGATCAGGACTTCTCACTGGCAAGGAACACCAGGCCTCCTAAATCCAGTGAGCAACAATCAACTGATTATGTGGTTGTTTCGGGATTTGAAATTTAAATATTGAGCAGAACCCACTACTGGCAACGCCGATCACATTCTGGTATGAACCTAAGGCCTATCCACGTCAATATGGAAGCACTATACTCGAGTTTCGCCCTCATTTGAGCTCGTCAGTAGTGCATATCCCTGACCGGATCCGGAAACAGTCCCGGATCACGCGTGTGAAGCGGATGTGTAACCACGCGGCACACACAGGACACACCAAATTATCACAACAGAACATCACAACGCTACCCATCGTAGGCTATGCTCAAGATTGCCCAATCGCCGCGACCGACGTCCGTCAATCGATGGGACCCGAACGATCAGGACTTCTCACTGGCAAGGAACACCAGGCCTCCTAAATCCAGTGAGCAACAATCAACTGATTATGTGGTTGTTTCGGGATTTGAAATTTAAATATTGAGCACAACCCACTACTGGCAACGCCGATCACATTCTGGTATGAACCTAAGGCCTATCCACGTCAATATGGAAGCACTATACTCGAGTTTCGCCCTCATTTGAGCTCGTCACTAGTGCATATCCCTGACCGGATCCGGAAACAGTCCCGGATCACGCGTGTGAAGCGGGTGTGTAACCACGCGGCACACACTGGACACACCAAATTATCACAACAGAACATCACAACGCTACCCATCGTAGGCTATGCTCAAGATTGCCCAATCGCCGCGACCAACGTCCGTCAATCGATGGGACCCGAACGATCAGGACTTCTCACTGGCAAGGAACACCAGGCCTCCTAAATCCAGTGAGCAACAATCAACTGATTATGTGGTTGTTTCGGGATTTGAAATTTAAATATTGAGCACAACCCACTACTGGCAACGCCAATCACATTCTGGTATGAACCTAAGGCCTATCCACGTCAATATGGAAGCACTATACTCGAGTTTCGCCCTCATTTGAGCTCGTCAGTAGTGCATATCCCTGACCGGATCCGGAAACAGTCCCGGATCACGCGTGTGAAGCGGGTGTGTAACCACGCGGCACACACTGGACACACCAAATTATCACAACAGAACATCACAACCCTACCCATCGTAGGCTATGCTCAAGATTACATGATAAATAACAAACTGATATTCTCTAATGTAAACAAGCACAGAAAATGGAAAAAAAAAGAAAATGGAATTTCAAATGAGTGAAATAAATAAAATTATTTTCTTGTTGTTTAAATGATAACACACAAAAAAAAGTCCCTTAAAAGTCGACAGGGTCGACTTCATTGCACCGGGTTTTATCCCATATAGCTCTGTCTCTTTCCACAAAGCACGAACTCCAAGCTCTAGCGATGACACACAGGAGTCTCCATAAAATTTCACTCGTGAACTGTTGTACGAGGCCCGGAATCGAACCCACAACCTTCGGAGCCAGAGTCAAACGACTTGACAACTTCGCCACGGGGACTTAAAAAAAAAAAAAAAAAAAAAAAAAAAAAAAAAGCAGACCAATACGTAGACGAATTATAACACAAAGGAGGAGTATCTCAGAGGTTACAGCTTCCATCTCTGGTGACCAGGTTTGGCTCACATTGTTGACTGTTTGAATTTGTATTTTTTTTTTTAAAAGGATGATATAGTAGTCTTCACTGATCCTAGGATTATGGATAAGGCATCTAGCTTTCTCAGACAAAGGCAAAAAACTCAGAGGACCCATGTGCATGCTGCACATGATAAAAATCTCTCGGCAGTCAGGAATAAAACATAGCAGGCTAAATAAACCACTACCCATGCAAAATGTCCACATTACAAAAGGCTACCCACAAAAAATGTATATCATATGTGATTCTTCTGTACACACATTCAAATACTCGCCGATGCTATGGAGTTGATACCCCGTGTTGAGATCTTGTTGTGTGACCTAAAAAAGTATACTGGAGTACTTATGTGTGCAATGAAACTGATCCTTTATAAACCAAACCAAAGTAAATGATAACACACTGTCACACAATTAAGAGCATCATCATGTTTGTTTTACCAGAGTGGAAAAGCTTCAAAGTTAATTAGTTAAACTATAACAAAATAACAAAGAACTTCATATGTTTACTGCGCTCTTTCAAAAAGCCGACGAACACTGCAATATGATTAGAGTAACTAGATATAGACAAGCCAGCTTTTTTGGGCATGTAATAAGGAGAATCTAGGGAGAGTCATAACATTAGTTGAAAGATACCCTGTAAAGATTAGAACAAAAATTGGCATGACAATGGTAGCCTTTAGCAAGGTGGAAAACATAATCATAAAAAACAAAAACTGTCAGCTGCGGTGACAAAGAAGTATTAAAATGTTATATAGAGTCACTTATTAAAGAAGTATATAAAAATATCAAGTTGATTTAGACAGATAAGATTTTTAGGACATATGAAGAGAAAAAAAACTTGAAAATCTTGTTAAAACTGGCAAAGTTAATAGAAAAATAGGTGGAAGACAAAGAAAACATCTGGATGGTTTGACCACATGGCAAAATCAGGAAAGAACAGAAACATGATCCTAGATTAGTGATTGTTTGAGACGACTAATCAAGATTGCCCACACTTTAGGCATGGCACATGATGATGATGATGACGATGATGATGATGATGATGACTGATTTCAACAAAAGTTGGCAATACCAAAAGTTGGAAAATCATGAACATACTTGATCCTGGAACATGGCTCCTCCAAAGGCCCAGACACAAGCAAACACAAAATAGAGTTCATACAGCTCCTTTGGACAGTCCGGTGGTGTGTTTGTGGGAGTCAAGGATATTTCCAGCAGGTAGCACAGCATCTGGATATGTGCAATCTCAGCAATGGGGGTGATCTTCTTGAAGCGTGTTCTGAGCTGCTCCAAGCAAACTGGCACATACTTGTCAAACAGAATGGTCAGATTAGCACGTTCAGACTGAATCTCTCTTGTATCTATCCAGCTCTGTACATATCTGGTATTGAGCAACAAATAACTTGAATTACACTAACACACTTTAATAGAATGCTACTGATTGAAGAATTAATCTTTAATCAAATTAAATTAGCATTTCTATTAAGCTGTTAAAATGTAATGCTATCATAAGGTTGAGTTGGGGGCCATGGTAGTATAGTGGCTAGATGCTTGCCTGTCAGACTGGTGATTATGGGTTCAAATCTACATCGAACAGGATTTTGTAAATTCACTTTGGCTCCCACTTCAACCAAGCTTAAAATGGGTACCTGAATGAACAAATGAATGAATGAACAAACTTTTTTTTTAAAGGGTTAAGAATTGGGCATGCAGGCCCATCCGACATTCTGCCCTTCTTCTCTATTTCCTCTCATACATTGGAAATATCAAGAGAAAGTTAAGGTAGTCGACATGATATTGACTACATCACCCATCAAGTACCGAATAGTCTATACAAATATGGGTCTAGCACCTTATACCCAATGCACCTTAATGCATGTAATAGGGCCCTTTACCTACTTTACTATAAGGTTGAGTTACGATTAATACTCCTGGATTGAGTGTAATTAGTTTTACTTCCAATGTTCATCAATCTATTCAATTGTGGAAATTCAACTTTAGGAAAAATAAATTATTCAGTCATGCCTACATCAATATCGTAACCACTATTATCACAACATACTTTGGTCACATATTTATATATAAACTAAAAAAAAAAAAAAAAAAAAAATTTGTTGCGTATCCCTTACGGGACGTCGCAGTCAATGCCAGCATTTTTCAGCTGCTGGTGATGTACTAGGCAAGTCTTACGTTCAGTAGTTTGCCATTGCTTTCTGAATGACCGGCTCCCATACCAGCACGTTATAACACAATGCGACACGGTCTGCTGCACAAATTGGTTGCAGTTGAGCTTCGAACGCCTGTACTCGGCTCACGAACCGCGTTCGCAAGCACAAATAATACTAACTGATAATGCAATGAATTTTCAAAAAACAAAAATGCCCTAAATGATACAGGTAAATAAAAAAGGCATCACCATCATCATAATGATCATTGTCATTACTGATTGGTAATGGAGAAATAAAACGAGGCAGTCATTATTAGGAAATATAGTCTATGTCAAAGCCTTTTTCATATATTCAGCCCAAAACTGATCAGGCCAATTCACTGTTTCTTATAAAATCATTTTAATATTCTGTAATGTTACTTCTACTTTTGTGACTTGAAGAGTCATAAAAAAATTCATGAGTATTTCTAAACTAGGACACATTACTTACGGGTTCCAACCCAAGTCTTGTGGGTTAACATACAGAATACCAGCTCTGGAGACTGTGGCAGGAGTTGCGGTTCTCAAGTGACTGATCTCAAAAAGGAGTCTCATGGATGGATTGAGTGGGATTCGCTCATTACTGGCCAGTGTTAGAACCTAACAATAAGTTTACAAATTAGCATTTATGCTGAAGCAAAACTGTGACAGCCTATTTAAATACTATAAATAAATATGTAAAGCAGACTTCATATTAAAGTAACTACTGTAAAGATAGGTACGTGTAAAGATTATTTAGTATTTATCATGTTATAATATTTTAACTGATAAAGGACAAAAGACCATTGTAAGTTTTACACATTATTTATATCATCTTGTCCTGGTTATACATTTTTAATATCCCATTTATAACCACTGTTGGCATTTATATAGAGGTCAGCATGGAGGATAGGTTTATCACATTCACACTTACACATCCTGTGTCGTGACAACAAGATAGTGAGTTCATTCCACACACTGATCAGGTGGATTTAAACACTGACTTCTTGTCAAGAAAGCAATGGCAAACTATTTAACTAAAATTGCCAAGAAAATCAATATGAAGTTAACTGATTAATCCTTTAAAACAAATGCCATATATTTTAGCGTGAGGGTTTGATGCCTGTGAGCTTTGTCCACTAAGAAAAAGAAAGACTGACCACCTATTTCTTTGTGATTCGGGCATACAAAATGTGATGGTCATACATAGATCCGTAGTAGGTTCCTGCTTCAGGACTTGCTTTCTTTTGTTGTTGTTGTAATGTAATGGCCTGGTGCTGGTGCAACAGAATAGACTGAAGTTTGTCCTATGTATATACAGTAGAACAGTCACAGAGCCATTTTGAAGCTGATGAAGGCATTTATTAATTATGATGAATACTGTGTGTTTCAATGAACATAAATGTTGTAATGGAGAGCAGGAGACTACCAACCTTGTTGTCATCCATGACAGTGTTTAATGATTCAATCCACATGGGATCTATATCTCCATCCAGCACAATCCACTTGGGTCCATCACCTGACACGTTTGCCAGATCTCTCATGATCACAGAAAACAGACCTTGCAAAGTAAAGAATCAGCACAATGTAGGCATGTAAAATTATTAAATATGATTAATAAATTGTAATATAGTACAGAAATTAAAACATGTTAATTGTGTAACTAGACAATCTTTTCTCAGGAATCCACAGAACAAAATAAATAGACATGGACAAGAGAATTAGAGACATGTGAATAATATGAGGAGGACTTAAAGAGAGCTGCAGGACATAACAAAGGATAAGAAAGAATGGAGTGAGCTGGTGGAAGACCTATGCTCCATTGGAGAATAAAAGGCAGCAGAAGCAGAATAAGATAAATGTTCGAAAACAAAATATAGGAATATACTAGTAATGAAGCCATAATCAGCTGCTGTTAAGGAGTGTTAAATGACAGTTTATTTAACAACAAATAAAATAAAAAAATTAGTAATGACATGATGGGGAAACTGGACACTGTGGAAATGTTTGTTTTTTAGAATAATTTTGAGAATATTATGGATAAAAATATAACTTAGTATTGACGGTGCAAATATTACTAGATCACTCACCAGAACCATAAGAAAAAGACAAACAACATACATATGGCATATATGCAGAAATGGTGGAATAAAGAAATTAGCCTATGTGGACAAAAATCAGACAAGAGAGGCAGAGGAAGACAAAGGTATATATGGAAAGCTTAAACAGCTGAGCAACAAATACAAGGGAACGTAATTAACATGAATTTTATTATAAAGTGTATGGAAGCATGAGGACAATGAATAATCTTATGTCAGGACACATACCAGCCCTGAAGCAATATTCCATGAGAGGGTCATAAGGATTGAGCAGATTGTGCATGCACAACAGCAATTACAAAATGGCTGCCCCACTGTTGACTTGCACTGTGGTAGAACAATGAGGCGTAATTCATGTTTTGTGGGCAGAGGGTATGAAACCATGTGAAATCTACAGAAGAATAATGGTTCAGTACGAAGTTTGAGTCAGGAGAGAGTGCATGAATGGGTAGAACTATGCAGTGGAATCACCCGTTGTCTCCAGTAAAGAAAAACATTCAAGATGCAGGAATCCACTGGGAAAGTCATGATTACTATCTTTTGAGATATCAAAGGCCATAAACTGGTGCATTTCCAGAAAAGTGAAACCATGGCTTGTGCTCAATACAGTAACATCCTAGTGAACAAACTGAAGCCCATGAAATGATCAACATGCTGGCGACTTCTCTCAAATGTAGTATTCTTGCTGCACGACAATGCTCGTCCTCATGCGGCTGCACATACAGTAAAATTTAAGGTCTTGAAACATATAGCATACAATCCTGACTTGACAAAATTGGACTTTCACTTGTTTGGATCCTTCAAAGAACATGTGTGGGGTCAGAGGTTTGCGGATGACAACGAGATAATGGAGGCAGTACAAAATTGGTTTTAAGCACACCCAAAAATTTTTTTCCTAGAAGGCATCAACATGGTAATGGACAGATGGACCAAGTGTGTTCCCAGACAGGGGGAACTATGTTGAGAAACAACACACACACAATTTCTGGTTCACACTAATGTAAAAATGTTATTTGTAAAATTCCTGTTACTTAATTAATTCCCCTCATAATAATAATAATAATAATAATAATAATAATAATAATAATAATAATAATATAAGCAACATCAATCTCATTAAAATATTAGTTGAAAGAGAGGATTGGAGAGTCATGATCAGCAATGTCTGTTCCAGATCAGAAAAACTTGAACAAGAAGAGGAAGAAGTTGATTACACAAAGTGTTAAATAAAAGGAAAAAGCTCAAAGAATCAGTAATATACAAATAATAGAACACTAAGACAACTGACCATCCTTCCATTCTCTTGTAGAAGGGTTAATGACACCAAACAGTTCATCATTGGTAACAGCCTTGGGGTCAAGGTCAATAGCAATTGGTTTGCGGTTCATGTTCTTGTAAGTGCGCTGTAATGTGTTCCATACTTTGCTTTTCCCTGTCCCAGCATTGCCTAGCAAGAACACAGAATGACGTACTTCGAAGAGCTCCTCCAGCTGTACCACCTGGTCAGGAGTAAAACAAGTGATGACTGCTTACAAACAGAAATAAACATGGTGCTAGTGACATCTTATTATTCTTTGTTTCTTTTTCAAGGGGGTGCATCACACCCAGTTATGCACTTCAAAGTTCAATGTGTCTAACTTCAGCATGCATTTGTGTAAGATTTGCTTCTTCTAGACAGATTTCATCCAAGGTGACTCTATCTACCCGTTGGTAGGTTTTCTTTCCTAACAATTTTGCCAGGACAGCTGCATTATGGCATATTCTTTGTGACTTTCAACTGTCATGGGATTTTTAACTTGCACAATGGCCCTCCAGTCTGTTGCCCTTATCTGAGAAAGCAAAGTATCAGATGTCATAACTCAAGAGATCAGAAGGTAATAGTGGTTCTTGAAATAGTTCCTAGCAATTCTTCAGAGTACTCTTATTTAAAAAAAATAAATATGTAATCACATTTTCCTTCAAGACTGCTGGTGAACAGCACAAACAATTTTGTGGGCTGAAGTTTCAAAGCTACTTACATTTACTGTCACAATACACCGTGCAGGTTAGCTTTTGAAAACAAAATTACTTTTTATAGATAAAAAACTGTGTCTATATATATAATGCAAGTTTTCATCTCATCATTATGTTACTACATTTACCTTTAGAATGAAATTTTCCTCAGCCTGTAACTTTTGGTCAAGAGTGGCCTGCCTAATCTGTTTCTCAAATTCCAAGTTACGTTTTCTTGGCACATCCAGAGATGGGAACAAGTCACCAATCAAGCCCATGAAAACTGGCATGTCATCCACAACAATTTTGGGAATGTTGAAATCTCGCAAGGCTCTCATGAGCACCTGTTGTTGGATAGGAGAACAAATAATTTATTTATGTGACGAAGACAATAAACATTAAATAGGCCTGACGGAAAGTGTGTACATGTGGGATAACAATTTAAACCTTTCATATTCATTGTAAAAATAATAGTTTAACCTAAGACTGTTCCAACAAATAATTACAAAATAGTAGAAGCAAAATAAATTGGTAAAAAAGATTAAATAGACATGTACTCATACATTTACAACAATATTTAAAATCCATTGATTCATTGTGGACGAACATTCACTGCACAAATTGGTCTGATCAGTCACATTTACTATCGCCATGGGTTATAGTAATTCCTTCTTTGAAGCACAATGTAACAAATTATCATCTGTCAAGACAATATTTGATTATGTGGTTGTTTCGGGATTTGAAACTAAATTACTAAGTAACTAAATAACAAAGACAATATTTATTTTATTATATTTATTTTTAATTATGTATCAGCATATTATATACACAGCTGGCAAGTTGGACATTATGCTGACAATGGCATGAGTGCAGTCAGATAAGGGTTTGATGCCAGCTCACATCATTTGCTACGTAAGGGAAAGACTGGCCACCTACAGGGTGTATTTTAATTTTAATGACTGCAGTTTTTGAAAATATTGCCGTTCCAAGTTTTGTATGTACTTATTATGTTGCATGGTGTTGCATGAACTCCACAGTAGGTATATACAAAACTTGGAAGAGCAATATTTTCAAAAACTGCACAGTCATTAAAAATACACCGTGTATTTCTCCATGCACTCAGACCTACAGAATGGTACTAACACTTTACATACCCACAGCAGGTTCCAACTATGGGGGAAAAAAAAAACATCATACAGAGTTTAAAAAAATATTTGCAGGTCCTTTGCAGCATGTTGCAATCAACATCAACCCATTGGCAATTTTATGTTGTTTGCCATTGCTTTCTGAATGAGGAGTCAATGTTGAAGTCTAAATGACCTGTGTAGGGGTTGAGCCCACTACCCTCTAGAAAGCTCACCAGAAGTTTAAAAGCTAGAGCACCTTACTCTTTTGGCCACATCAACTGCCATCCTGCATAACAACTGACAACAAATAAAAGACAGGTTTCACAAATAAATAAATATATAGCTTTTAAACATAACTTATAACAATTCTCTGCTAAATCTCACCTGGTCTTCAGGACGACCTCGATCATTTCTCTTCAGAGCTCCAGCAACCACAAGCACAGACTTGATAGCTCTGAGACCCCAGTCATAATGGTCCTAACATAATGATTACATGATCACAAGCAGTGTTACTGTAGTAGTGATACATAATTATATATAATTTAAAATTTAAATCAAACATATTTTCTTAATGACATAGTTCTGTGTCTGGTTAAGTAGACAATTTAATTTCTTGCTAACAAGCAAATCTTGAAGTGCCACCATTCAGTCCATTTATTCACTAACATACTTCAAAATAATTTAATTATATTTATGTCATATTTAAAATGTATGTCTGACAATCTGCTCAACTAATGTCACCTCACTGAGAAGTGTTCAAAAGTCATTCAGTCCATTTATTCACTAATCTAATTGGTTTACTTCAATATAATTTAATTATATTCATGTTATATTTAAAATGTATGTGTGACAATTTGCTCAACTAATGTCACTTCACTGAGAAGTATTCAAAAGATTAGAAGCAAAAATCTACAGAAAGAAACCAGGCTACAGAGGATGACAACTGTTATGGCAAATTAAGGAACACATATTTTAGAAACACTGTTTAAATAAATAAAAACTTTGTTGACAAGTACAATTTTTTCATTTACCAATATATCAACTTCTCAATAGTGTTAACAGATACTTGTTAAATGCACTAGATTTCTATTATATTGGGCATAATTTACCATTTTAGGACGTGTAAAATTTCATGTTTAGAATGATTAGAAACAACAGTACAGAAGTTGTAGGCCTCCTCACATACATTTATATCTGAAGTTCATAATTTTAATCCATGAACAATTACATATGTATTTTGATTTTCATGTAATAGAAAAAAAAAAAAAAATTATCTATTTATCTAGTTTAATAGAAATAACATTAAAATGTTTGATCTCATATACAGTCTTGTCCTTGTTATCTACTCGTGAACTGAAGTCAGCTGCTTAGGTTATCTTCTGATTCTTGCATGTCATTAAATATTGTTTGGAGTCTGTGAGTTTCTCTCAGGTTTCATATTAAACTGACTTGTCATAAAATAAAGTCAACTTGATATTTATTTCAAAAAATGGAGATTTCTCCTGCCTGCAATCTACAACACCAATGTACTAAAATAAACTACAATTATGCATGTTTAATCGCTTAATAGGATCTAAATAACACTTTCAGTGTTTTTAAAAGTTTTTTCTAAAAGAAGCAAAATCTCAAGGCATCAGTATAACTGTTATTTTATTGAGCTGTTACAAATATTTCGGACCTGAAACATCTTTTCTATGTAACTTCACACCTGTGTACAGTGGCTAACATACTTGCTAGCCAGCCCAGTAGTCATGTGTTTGAATCCTAATCAAGGCTGATTCTAACAAAAACTGACCTGAGCTCCCAGGTTGTCCCAGCCTAACATGGGTATCAAGAAATGTCTTGGAGAGTACATTTGGCCCGGTGTGATTTTGACACCAGCCATCGAGTGTTAACTGCTCTATAAAATATGGGACTAGGACCATATACCCAATAAGCCCCAAGGCCTACAAAGAGTCATTTACTTGTACATACCTGTTTAGAAAGTAGCTCTTTGCACAGACTGTACAGAGTGATGAACTTTCTGGCCAGGAGTCTTGCATCGATGAAACCCTCAGCTACCAACATAATTTCACAAATGAGCTCAAAGTCAGGCACCACCATAGCACATGGCCTGAGAACAAAGCATCATTGACAGGGCTTTTAAATAAATATTTTGACGATGGCATGTGTCTCATTAATGTAGTATATTTATGTTGATGATAATTCATAATACTTATTATTATTCACTTTATTATCCATGTTCCTAAGCATATGCCTGATTACAAGTATGATCTTTTTAAAATGCCGATTTACCACAGATGTAATAATTAGGATAATTTAATTTATTGATTTGATTGTTTAACATATATGGCATTACATTTCTTAAAAATATCTCTTAGCTGCCATCACTTACGTATATCACATGCTTACATCCTTTTTGACATCACCTGAGTGAGGCTAATCCAAAAAATTTTGTTATGTTAGTTTCAAGCGAGAGATAAGAATGTTATAGCACTGCTGATGAACACACTCTTGAATGTTTTCAGATGTCCTGCAATTCTGTTATTGGATAGCCATTACCCTTACCATGGGCCACAACTGACCACTTAGGATTTTGCCCACTAGCCCGTTGGCTATGAGTTTGAATTCATGATAAGGCGGATTTTTAAAATTTATCTGGGCTTTCAGATCAACCAAGACACAAATGAGTATCAGGAAATATCTTAGGAAAGCAAAGGCAACTGGCATAATATTGACCACATCACCCCAGGAGTGCCAAATAGTCTATAAAAACGGCCTAACACCATATGCCCAATAAACCTTAAGGTATTTATAAGGGTCCTTTTTTACTTTACAATTGGCCACCGCCACAGGAAAATGTTTTAAATATTGTGAAAGCTATCCACAATAGAATTTATACAGTTAGTAAATCTTTTATATGGATGTGGAAGGTTCATGTCCCAAGAGCAAGTTTATGCACAGTCACCAAGCTATTTTTGATGGAATGACAACTTCATATCAGTCTTCTTTCCAGATAACCCTACATGGCACTACCTTCACATTCATGTTGCTTATGTTATCATTTCACAGCTTGCTTATAAATCAAAACAAAACATACAAGTTATGAGAAACAATTCGACTTACCTGAACAAAGCTTTCAGATTTTCAGGCAGTTCAGTACGACCAGCATACCCAGGGTTCATTGTGATGAAAATGCCCACTGTGGATTGCAGTCTGATTTCTTCTCCTAAGAAATTAAATCTCTTTTTCTTATCCTTGATTGCATCCTGGATTGTCTTCACCTGCAAGTGAAATTATATTAGCTTTATTTATCTCATATGCATTTCAGTTATAGCCACAATCTTTATAAAATGAGTGCTTTTGTTTCTTTATACATTGTCTTATGTCTCAACAAAATTTGCTTGAATTGTGTAATAAACTAATGATTATCTGTCTTTTTCAGTGTGATCTACTTATTTACAAGTTTTAAACTTAACTGATTCAGTGCCAAGCAAAACGTAGGTTTTGACCAAACATGATACACAATCAAATGAACAAGTATTATAATGCAAATATCCGTTCACTGAGCAGTGAAATTGCAGAAGATACCGCATAATAAAACATATAACATGAGATCCTAGTATCATTCATTCATTCAGTAGCATGTCCTATGCAGAACCTCGCTCCCATAACAATCTTCTGGAAAACTTCTCGATCACAAGCAAGACGTCCCGCATCTGATACACCCATCTGGAGATCATAAGCCACATCCTGCACCCATCTTCTCTTTGGCCTTCCTCTTCCTCTCTTCCCAGATATATATATCCATTACTGTTCTCTCCAAACTTTCATGACGTTTCAAGTGACCAAAATATTTCAATTTTCTTTGTTTTATCGACTTTAATAGCAACCCTCTTCAATATTAAGCTCTTGAAGTATGGATGCATTTGTTCTTTTCTTTACCCAAGATATTCTTAGAACCCGTGTATAAAATTTGTGTTCAAAGGCATTTATGCGCTGTTCAGCTTGTTTAGTAAGTGTCCAGGTCTCACAGGCATATGTTGCAATGGGAAAGACGCCTGCTCTTAAAAATCTAACTTTTGTAGTTCTATCTGTCCCACTCAAAATATTAGGTTCATGTATGTCATTCATATCCTCACAGTCATTCATATCATACATTCCACTGCAGTATTCCTGCCATCTTTCTAGAATTTGTCTAGATTCTGTTATGGTATTTCCCAACTTGTCACAGATAACATTTAATTGAGGTTGAACATTTCTTGACAATAACTTCATTTCTTTGAACATTTCGTAATCTCTTCCATTGTTATGATATTGCTCTATTTTAATACAACAATCTTGTATATATTTTTTGTCCTTTCTTGTGATCTTTCTTATTTCTCGGGTTAAAGATTTATACTTCATCTTGCTGTTATCAGATTCATCTCCTTTCTTTTTCAGTTCCCTTCGTTGTTTTATTAATTCGAACGTGTCTGATGTAATCCATGGCTTATGTTGCTTAGTCCTGGTTGGAATTAAATCTTTGGCTGCTGTTATCAAGATATCTCTAGCTTGTACTGCCAGTTCATCAGGTGTCATTTCCTCTTGTACAGACATCAAGACCCCAAAACGATTCCTCACTTCTACGTTGTGTGCATCCGGTATTTTTGTGAGATCAAAATGAAGTGGCCTTGTCCTCGGGTAAGCTTTTTGAGTTTCAATTTCAGATCTGCTTCTAATAACTGATGATCTGTATCACAGTCTGCACTTCGTAGGGTTTTTGCAGATGTTATGCTTGATCTCCATCTTCTTTGTATTAAAATATAATCTGAATAACGAAGACACAAACAATAGATTGCATGATTTATTGCCTGGCATGGCAATAAATCGTGCAATCTATTGTTTGTGTCTTCGTTATTCAAATTCATCACGGGAAAACATTGTTTTGAAAAATAATCTGTCTGATTGTTAGATCCTAGTATGGAGATATATTATTCTTCTGTCCAAATGGGAGGTACAATTTTGCGATATATTATCCTTCGGTATTTAATCAGTAAAATTTCACATTCAGATTATAAATTATCTATTATATCTTAGGAAACTTACCTGTACAGCCACAACTGACAACACTTCCACTGCAATACGATTGAACTCATCAAAACAACCCCAGGATCCAGACTGGGCCAGCCCTTTGTAGATATTGCCTATTGACTGCAAATTAAAATAATAAACAATAGACACATGGTTTTAAGTTATTAAGAAATGCTGTTAAAAAAATGTAAAGAACCCTTGTCATGCCTTGAAAGAAGGTATTGTATGTATGGTGTGCGCCCCCCCCCCCCCCCCCCCCCCCCCCGCTCCTGTTTCCTCCTCCTCCTTCATTTACCTCAGTGAAGTGTTGGGGGAGATATACATAACTTTTATGTACTCTTCCTAATGTCTTGCTCTTTGTAAGTTGGTATTAATTTTTCTAAGGTTGTTCTTGATACCATTACTCCATCTTTTATGTGGTCTTCCCCTTGTTCTGTGTAGCTAAATACAAATATAAGTTCTACTGCTATGGCAATAATACTTTAGAATGGTCTATCAGAAAACTGGTCATTTTCAAATCACAAGTGACATTATCTAAATTTGCACTAAAACAAAATAAGGTACACCTCTAATTAAATAGCAGAACAGGAAGTACTTACACATTAATATTTTTAATGGAAAATAATTGTGAAAACACATGAGAGCCATAGAATATCATCATCATCATCATCATCATCATCATCATCATCATCATCATCATCATCATCATCATCATCATCAAGTGCCATGCCAGCTGGCGTAGGTGTTCATGCCTCTCCACATATCTCAGTCTTTTGTGCTCTGGATCAACACAGCTTGCTGATTTTCCTCCATGCCACCGTCTCAATCCACCCAGCATCATTTATCTTAGTCGGCCTCTGCCTCTTTTCCCCTCGATCTTTCCAGCCATCACGATGTTCTCCAATACCTCTCTTCTCATAACATGACCAAAGAAAGCTATTTGTCTCTTTCTTATTGTTGTATATAATGTTCTAATTTCATTAGCCTCTTTCAGGCAATCGTCGTTAGTTACTCTGGCAATCAAATTAATTTGCAACATCCATCTTAGGAACCACATCTCTGTTGCTTCCAAGTTCTTCCTTACTTGTACATTTACATTCCAAAATTCACTGCCATACAGCAAAACAGGTTCTGTATTTCACTTCAGCACTCTCTTTCTTACATTCAATGATAGTGAGTTATTGCAGAAGATACTCTTCATTTTCTGAAATGTATCTTATGCTTGCCCTAGTCTGTTATTAATTTCTGTTGTGCACCTTCCATCTCATGTTATATCTGCCCCTAGGTATTTATATAGACTTAGACTATATGAAAACTAATTCATCTTTGTCACGTGGATCCAACAAAAAGCATTTGTAAATAGACTATTTAGAAATCATCCTCTTCATATTTATGTTGCTTAAGCATAAACTAATTACCTTCCCTCTCTTTTTCATTCACTTTCATTTTCTTTCTTTCTCTCCCTCTCTTTCTCTAATTATTCTACTGCATACATCCAATTCTAACATCATCATCATCAAGTGCCGTGCCGGCTGGCGTAGGCGTTCATGGCTCTCCACAGATCTCGGTCTTTGGTGTTCTGGATCAACTCTGCTGATGATATTCCTCCATGCCACCGTCTCAGTCCGTCCAGCATCATTTCTCTTGGTCTGCCTCTGCCTCTCTTCCCCTCGATCTTTCCAGTTGTCACGATGTTCTCCAATGCCTCTCTTCTCATCACATGACCAAAGAAAGATGTTTGTCTCTTTCTTATTGTTGTATATAGTGTTCTAGTTTCATTAGCCTCTTTCAGGCAATCGTTGTTAGTTACTCTGGCAGTCCAAGGAATTCGCAACATTCGTCTTAAAAACCACATCTCTGCTGCTTCTAAGTTCTTCCTAATTTGTTCATTTACATTCCAAGATTCGCTGCCATACAGCAAAACTGGTTCTATATAGCATTTTAGTACTCTCTTTCTTACATTCATTGATAGCGACTTATTGCATAAGATACTCTTCATTTTCTGAAATGCTGTCTTTGCCTGCCCTATTCTGCTCTTAATCTCTTTTGTACATCTTCCATCTGATGTTATAAGTGCCCCTAGGTATTTAAAATTATCCACTTGGTTGAGAATTTCCCCTTCTATTTCTATGTCACATTTTGGCGTCCCCATTTCTAACATAAGAACAATAAATAAAGAACCTGCAGATCTGTGGTGACCAAATCAGTTTTATTCACAAATGAATGTTTCCTTAGTTTTAAAAAATAATTCTTACTTTGTAGTCCATTTGCTCGGAGCAATTGAAGACATATACCATGATGCCAAGGGCCCGACCCAGATCTTTTGTGGTCTCTGTTTTGCCAGTGCCAGCCGGGCCAGCAGGAGCTCCAGACATGATCAGATGAAGAGACTGAGTTAGTGTGATGTAACATCTACACAGAAGAAATAATGTGAGTTCAGAAACAAGGGCTGGGACATTCCTCAACATCATGTTACTGCAGTACGTATTAAATTTTAAATAAGTAAGGTCAAGTAAAGAATCCTTTTCCACCCCTTGGGGAATATTGGGTATATAGTGCTAACCCAATATTTTTACAGAGCAATCAACATTCGATGGGTGATGCGGTCAATATCACACTGAGAATTTTAAATACAATAATAATAATTATATAAATTCAGAAGCTAGTATTTTACGCATGAAGCAGACACATTTTAAAAGCAGCAAACACAATAGACATATTTATCACATGAAAAATATATGTATTTTAGTGAGAAAAAATTATAAACTATGAAGGCATTAATTTTTTCCCCCAGTCATTTGTCTTTTCATCAATTAAAGCTGAAGTGATCTTTAATGGTTTATACACACTTTTAAAAATCCCTGCAGAAATGTGCAGTATAGCATGTTTATTATGGCTAGGAGACACATAATTTTACACACATAACTTAAAACTTGTTCATTAACTTTCCTGTAAGACACAGCAACTTGGTGATTTTCTTAAAGTCTCAGTATCATTTGACAATCATACTTTTTAACATTTTCTTAAAATATCAGTATGGCTTACCAGCCAAGCTTTGTTAATTTTCTTAAAATCTCAGTACGGCTTTCCAATCATACCTGTCAGTAAGAGGTGTAATGACAAGTCGCGGCGTGTTGCCAAGGTATTCATGAGCGTAGCGGAATTGAGCATCACAGATGTTGGCAAAACAGTCACGCTCATTATCATCCCAGCGATGCCTCAATTGTGACAACCATACAAAAGCTTGAGAGTTATCCACCTATTGACACATGAAAAAATGTTATTAAAGGTTAAAGCAAGAGAAATGACTTCACTGACTTGATTTTACCTCATCTGGCTCTGTCTCTCTCTGCAGAAATAGGCAAGCCACCTGCTGAGAGCATCACACAAAGCACAAACTCTGTAGCTTCATTGATGACACCAAAGGTCACTGTAAACCTTATACTCATGGTCTGAATGATCCAGTACAAAAATGAACTAATGACCTTCCGAGAACGAGGCAGATGACTTGACTTCTTCACCACCGAGACATCCCTAAACGTAATCTCTAACCCCCACTGTGTGAGATTGAGGCAAAGTAAAAAAGAAAGTAAAAGTAATCCCTTGGATGATAACCCCATACTGGTATTATATGCTAAGGTGAGGTCTGCATAGCAAATGGATAAGAGCACTCACTCTTAAACTTCTGGTGTGCTGATGGCAAGGTAGTAGGTTCAACCCCTACACCAGTCAGTTGGACTAAAATGTTGACTTCTAGTCCTTGACTTTGGGATGGAAATTACAAGTACTCCTGAAGTTGGAGTGGGTTGCGAGGGATACTGGTAATAGGAAAAGCAAATCACAGGCACAAATAAGTCCAGTGTGGACTACACCCCAGTTCAAAATGAGCAAACAAAAGACATTTAACAAAAATATGCTAAGGTTTCAATATGAACTAAGCCATGACTTTATAAGCTAAGATACCAGCTCACAACCTCACAGTCTTTTCTTTCCTTGAAGCACAGCAAAGTCAGATATCTATTTTACAATCTGTTGCAGGAAAATAGAGTAGTTATATAATATATAAAGAGAAAATCACCACAAATTTGGGACTAGCATCACATTTTATAGACCAGCTGGATCTCAATGGGTGTTGTGGTCAGTATCTTACCAGCCACCTTTACTTCCCTGAACATTTCCTGGTTCTCATTTTAAATTGGGTCAAGCTAGAAGCTCAGTTCATAAAAAAAAAAAATTCCAACTCAATGGAGATTCAAACACATGTCTAGCTGGCCAGCGGACAAAAATTGTGCTAGCCATTGTACCTCCTTGGCTCCCATTAATATATACATTATTAAACTAAGCCTATTTCATATTTCTCTCCCTCATTTTAAACTTTTTCAAGGTACCTAATATTTCTTTTATTCTTTAACACTTATTATCTAAATAATTTTCAAATTTTTTGGGGGAGAAATTATCAAATAATTAGTAATTGTCATAGAAATGACAGTGGTGGAGAGATATGAAGCTCAGCATGGCAGATGACATGATATACAAAATTTCACTAAATTGTTTTTAACATATATTTAAAATAAATTGTCTATAAACATAGATCTATTGCAAAAAATTAGACGGAAATAGCCTTTAGCCTCCCAAAATTTGCAGGTAAATGATTTAATGTGAATTGTAATTATTTTGTCTGATTATATGGAAAAAAAAAGGATTTCAAGTGCGTAAAATGATACTAGAAATAAACATTAATAGCCATTTTAAAGACGGCACGCACAGATTTTAGAAAGGCTGCTTCAATTATGTTACCATATTAAATTAGTTATACACCTTCTACCAAAAAAAAACAAAAAAAAAACCAAGCCCTGAATCATAAACCTGCAATGGGTCTGTGATGTGATAAGGCCATACTATTTTGTAGGCCTGAATGCATGGAGGAGTCTCCGTGGCAAAGTGGTCATTCGGTTCATGAGTGCATTTATTCTGACACTCCTGGGGGTCATCACTGGAGCTACGGAGTTTGTGCTTTGTGCGACATTTTTCACGCTGCAGAAAGAGACCGAGCCATATGGGATAAAAACCCAGTGCAATGAAGTCAACCCTGTCGACTTTTAAGCAACTTTTTTATGCATGGAGGAATGGGTGAACAGTTTTATCCTCACTTTAGCTAGGTACTTTGGTTCCGGTTTGCCGTATTTTACCGGAAGTTTTCTTGCGGTTACATTCAGTTATTTGTTTTTTGTGTCTCCGATATGGGGGACAGTAAGCATATTCATGAATAAATTCCACAATTATTTCAACATCGAGTTAAAACAGATACTAATTACTTGATATAGTTTTTCCCACCCCGTTTTGCGTTCTGAATTTCTGGCAAGTTGGGAACCCTAGTTATACCAGAGAACCAGGCTGCCTATTCTAAGTGGTAAGTAAACCCGTAAATACCATTTTATAAGACGTATTACATTGTTATGTTATGTATTATTAATTATAGCATCCATTTTTATGTGTATGTTGTAATTTTCGACCACTTAAGTTGGCATTAAATCTCACACTAAAATTATGAAGATCACATGCTATAATGCAGTATTTTTATGGCGGGGGATGGCAGTTTTCATTGTCATACTCCATTTAATTATTGTTATGGATTATTCAGAGCGATTAACATGATAATGAATGCATGTGTACATTCAACACCCATTATTGTATGTATGTGTAATTTTTCCTCACTCTTCAAGGACAAGATCATTGATAAGTTTGCATCTTTCCAACGGGACTTTTTTTTGTTAAAATGCATCTAAGCCAGAGGCCTTCGTGTTGACAAGACAGCGTGAGCAGTCACGCACTGCGTCTGACGTCATCACATCATGGCATGGAGATGTGTATATCTGAGTGTGTGTGTGTGTGTGTGTGTATATATATATATATATATATATATATATATATATATATATATTATATATATATATATATATATATATATATATATATATATATATATATATATATATATATATATAAACTGGCAGAGTTATCTGCCCTTGAGTTAGACAATGACAGTGGTAATATCCCTTGGCGACAGTGTAAACAACAGTTGCGTGAGTGTGTAGGTAGGGTCACAACAAGTGAAAGGTCAAAATCGTTTTTCTTCTATATGTTTGTTTTAAATGATAAACTGACACACAGACTTTAATATCTCGGCTTAAAAATGACCTACAGACTTGAATAAGGTACCGTTGGATTTGTTTTTTCAAGAGGTATCCAACTATGCAAGTTATATACTTAAAAAGAAATTTAGAAAATGATACTAAAGTGGCTAACTTTAGCAGATGCGAATGCAAATGTCAAATTCTTGTCTGACTATCGATTACACTAAAGGGACGACCACAAACCTTGATTATGTAAATAAATATTCAAACTGCACATTAAATATAATAAATATATGTAGGAGTTATAATTTTAGCATAAGTAGCAAAATCTTCACTCTGACCTTCTGAGCAATCATCTTGCTGACAACATCACGAGCATGCACATCAATTGTACAGATTGTCATGATCTTCTGGCGGTCACCACTGGAGAGGTCTCCCAGCAACATAGTGATTAGAGAGTTCAGCTGTGAAATCTGCTTTTTGTTGTAGTCTTTCAAAGCATTTTCATAGCCTTCTTCCAGTCGACCAAATGCTATGTTAACCTCAGTCGTCCACCAGATTTGTGTGCCACACAGTGCTACCTAGAGAGTGTCAAGTACAGAAAATATACAGTTCGTCAGTTCTTGCTTGTACAATATGAAGTAAAGGCTGTATTTTTCATTCATAACAAAAATTTATACATAAATGGTAGTTTTACAAAAATTAAATTATAAATTCAGACAAAAAGAAGGAAGTGTTATAAATTGCCAGCTGTAAAATAGGAGAGGAAACAATAATTGATATACAACCAGTGCACATTTATAGATTGAGAACAACATTTAAAACAGTGATATGTTCACATTAAAAATAAAAACATAAGAATTATATTACATATACCAATTTATCTAAACATATTCAAAATAATGTAAATGTATTGCAACAAATAAAATATAAAAAAGACAATTACAAAAATACATTTTATAAACAAGAAGTTTTAAAATGTGTTAATGAATATAAAGACATGGTTCAAGAGAAAGACATAAATAAATGTTTATTTAAAAGCAAAACACAACACACATATAACATTGTTTAAAAACATTAAAGAACACCCTGCCCTGCTATGAGAAATATTGGGCATATGGGAAGTAAGTACAAGTAATGATCCTTTTGACATGCCAAAGGTGCATTGGACATATGGTGACAGACCCATGTTTTTAAAGACCAAATATCACTCAGTGGGTGCTGAGGTCGCTATCATGCTGGCCACCTTTACTTTCTAAGAAGTTTCTAGTACCCATTTTAGGCTAGGTCAGCCAAAGTCAATTTTAAAAATTCAAAACCGTTCCAATGTTGATCTAACTCTTGACTACCAGTATGGCAGGGCAGGTGAACATCTAGCCACTACACTACCATGGTTTTCATTGAGCATATGGTGCTATCCCCATAATTTAGACAATGTTTAACACTCAATGGGTGATGAGGTCTATATCATGCCAGCCATCTTTACCTCCCAAAAAATTTCCTGGTATGCACTTTAGGATGGGTAAACCTGGGAGCCAGATCCATGAAAAAAATATCTGCATCTGGGGGATTTGAACACAAGACCATCAGGTCAGTGGGCAAGCATGCTAGCCACTGCATTATATAATGAAGTAGTTTGAATTGAATAATAATTCACATAACAAATATAGATGAACTAACAAGACCTATAAATATGTTCGAGTATTACATTTTTTTACAGATAATTATGCGAACAATCTCATGAAGAAGAAATAAGGAAGAATTAATATATGAAATAAGAATTTTATGGCATAGGATATAATGAAGTTATCCAAAAAACTCTAAGAAAGAACAGAGATTGGCAGTTGTGGAACAAAATAGTCAAAACAGTTGCATAAACAACATGTTAGAACTATAGCTACTGAAGATGTCTGATAGCATACATGCTATGATGACATAAAAACAACATCACACATGAGTATGTTGTATGTATAGAGTATGTTGTATGTATAGAGTATGTTGCTATAAAAATCAAAGCCAGCATCAGTGTGTAGACATGAGAGACACAGATACACACCTGAGCTGGGAAATCAAACAGCCATTGATCTCTAGGTTTTTCTTCATAACCAGACACAGCTTCTGTCATCTCATGTCGAACTGTGGCCTTCATAGAATCAAGCAAGTGATTTAACCAAGTCTCAACTTGACCATTCAGATCACAAGGCCTATTAAGGTCCACATATTCTCCATCTTTACTGAACATTCCCAGAGCATTCTTGATGGGCTTCTGGTCATCATCCAGCTCAAATTTCAGTTTGGCCATAGAGTCAAACAACTTTGTGAGATGGCGAGCCACCTTTCAATAGAAGATAAGGTGAGTTACTAATTAATATTGCAAACAAGGTAATATGAACATAATGTTAATATAACTATAAGATATAAGTTACTATGGTTATAGCTTTAAAACATTTAAACTGTTTCATTTTATTCTTTTTCCTGGTTCACACACGTACCTCCATGCTAATGTCTCAAACAAAGGTTGTAGTTAATTTCAGGTTTATGACATTACTGTACAGTGTTTTCAATAGAATCATTCTGACCAATACCATATTTATTTACACTCATTGTTGTATGTTGGACAGGTCTGTAGGAGGTGACTGACCACCATGAAGCTATTGTCACAAACAGAGATTCAAAAAATCAATCTTAAACTAGTGATGAAGATGATATTTCAATCTGTTGTGTCCTGTCTGCAATCTTAAAATGATGAACTGATCATGCCTTATGTATGAGTTCTAATTTAGTCGGGGTGGTATTTCAATATTTTAATACGATACATCAGCTGTGGCCTTATGAGACTGAGAGTTTTAAAGACACGTATTTATGTCATAAAGATTAACGTTGCTTGAAATTTTTAGCTTTGCAACAATTTTAATCACAAGTATAACAAAGAGTACATTTCTTGGCCAGAAGAGATGTCTCAGACTCAGCAAGATATAACTGAGCTACCGTATGACAGTAGATGGTACTACCTGCTTTCTGTCAGTGCCGAATGTTGGGCGGCGCTCACCAAACCCGACACCCCACATTGTAGCAATGGCTTCGCGCAGAGGAGTGCAATTGGGAGGGTACAAGCCTTACCCTAGTGCGAGGAAATGTAACCTAAAGACTAAATGTCATGGCAGGGCAGACCAGGCCCCAAGCCTTGGTTGGCAATTTGTCTAGGACGGAAGCTCCCACAGGCAGAAAGTTAGAGTATTGCTTTGTTGATTTGGCAGCTTCTGCAGCTTGTTTTGTTCCAGACGTATTTGTGTTACCTTTCCTCTGTAGTAAACTAGACAGGTCGATAGAGGGATCATGCTGCATGGGCAACATATGGTCTCTAAATTCAGCCCATGCTTTGTGTTATGGAGAGGTATAACTCCATTTTATAAACTATCGTAGGTATAACTCCATTTTGCAAACTATCATCTATAAAAACGGCAAGGTGCCAGTGTCTCTCTCTCTCTCTCTCTCTCTCTCTCTCTCATACACACACACACACACACACACACACGCGCGCACACACACACGCACACACACATATATATATTGCAACAAAAAAGTACACACAAAAATAAATAATCAGCTAATGTAAATTAAACTACTCATAAATGCCTCATTGACTTGCTGTGGTCTGCTTTATGTGGTAATGTCTTAGATATGGGAAGCTGTTTGATTTATGCCTTCCTGGCACTGTTTACATGACTTACTGCTGTCACAGTGCAAGAATAAACAAGTGCAAGTAATAATAAATTAAACACTGATAATGACTCAAAAATATGGCAAAACATTAATTATTATCAACTAATATATCAGACATGAATTATGTTTACATTTGATTAGAAACAACATACAACAGGAATTTACTGTACTATTGAATGCGTGCTATCTCATCATGTCTTGGGAATAATTAAATCAGAATTAATATTCATCAGCTGACAAGTTTAATGGGGAAAAAAAATCTGGTTAATAGAGAAATAAGAGACTGGACACTGGTGTACGGCACTGATAAACATAATTATATAATTAATAATCATCCCTAATGGCAGAGTTATATGTAGTTGTTGAAACTTGCACAGAAAGCACTGCATTTGAAAAGCAAGAATGATATTGATAAAGATAATTAATATGAAATAAATAGAAGATAAAGATTAAAAGGGGCCAAAGTCAAGAGGTTTGCTTTTCTTTCACAGGGCAGCCTGTCAAAAGCGTGGCACAGAGTATAAACAACATAGCTCCAGCGACTACTCCCAAGGGTCTCCGAAAAAATTGCACTCATTAACCAAAAGAGGGTGTCAAAAAATGAACCCACGACCTTTGTAGAGTGAAGCAGGCTGCTTGACTACTTTGACATGGAGACCCCCCAAATATAGGAGATGAAATACGAGTTAAATCCAATCAAAAGGTGCTAAGTAAATAGGTAAATAGTACATACTGTTACAGGGTCATTTCCATTTGACAAAATGTCTAGTAAGTCAGCAGAAGAAACAAAGTAGAATCTAGGGAAGGCAAGCCTCTTTGTTTCCAAATACTCTGCTAAAGCTTTCTCACAGAGCGCCAGCTGCCCCTGCAGTGTTTCAAGTCTTTCATACAAGTGAGTCTGGTTAGTTGAGGCAACAACATTTGTTGTTTTCTCCACTTGGTTTACTAGTTCCTGAAAGAAGACATGGGAAAATTAATCAAATAGATAAGCCATGGGCACTGAACTGAATTTAATGGGCACAAACATCAATGTGTCATAAACAATACATCAGTGTGTCATAAACAATACACCTGTGTGTCATAAACAATACATCAATGTTTCATAAACAATATATCAGTGTTTCATAAACAATACATCAGTGTTTCATAAACAATACATCAGTGTTTCATAAACAATACATCAGTGTTTCATAAACAATACATCAGTGTTTCATAAACAATACATCAGTGTTTCATAACAATACATGTGTTTCATAAACAATACAGTCCGACTGGATGTCGGATGAAGACATCCTGTTGTCCAACATCAGTGTGATGTGATACCGGACCTGAGGTTTGCGTGACTATCCGTTGTCCCATGTCTGGCTTATTGGTGTGCAGACAGGTGGTTCCTCGCTGGTAGATACTCTCTGGCTTCGGAAGAATCAGAGATCCTACTACGTTAGCGAGGACCCTGAAAATACCTGTTGCCCAGGACGCATGACTAGGACGTGTTAGTAGGTCTTGGCCAGTATACAACCTGGCCCTGGTGCCTTGGAAACACCTCTGCATCCCAGCAGTGTAATATGACAATATACTAGGGAGCTTCAAATGAAAGCTAAGGTGTGTTTGTTAGAGTTTGTGTGCTGGATCACTTCCTTGGAGAATGTTTTATTAAATCCTGACTTCTTGCTCAGATTTGTGGTTATTTAATTTTGCCCCTCAGTGATTTCCCATCACTTCAGCAGGCTTTAGGATCACTACTATGCCTGATCCTGTAGACAATAGTCAGTGACAAAACTCGGCTATTTCAGCTTGTCCTACTTGTACACTTTCTAGGATGGTAGGCAAGCTTCGCTATGAAAAAAAAAAATCAAGGACCCTAACATGCTATAAGGTGGGTCGGACATATGGTGGTAGCCCCATGTTTGTATAGACCAGTCGGCACTAAGTTGGTGATGTGGGCAGTGTCACACCGGTCACCTTTATTTCCCAAGTCATTTCCTGGTGCCCAGTTTAGGTTTCCAACTGCCAAGGGATTTTTTTACGAGCTCAACAATACACACGGGCGTCCGATCTCACTACCCAGAGACCAGGGGAAAATGTTATTACTAGAAGTCCACGTGAAAAAAATCGTTGTCCTCATCGGGGCCAAAATTTTGAGTTAAAAAATCTACCCAAAGTATTTCAGGATCCTCGCCGGTGCTACGGAGTTCGTGCTGAGTTTCTCCAGACTCAGGTTTGAGTTAGGAGGAGAACGGAGCACTTATGAATTACACCCATGTGCCGTGATGTTGATCCATCAACTAAACTAAACTAAACTTTGTGAAGACACATGAAGGGTGTAGCATAGGTGGGAGCGCAAGCACAATTGAAATACCACTACTTTTATCGTTTCTTTACTTATTCAGTCATTCAGTCTGGTCACGAGAACCGCACAGTGGAAGGATGGGAGATTTTCTTGCACACAGACGAGCAATATCTCCGGCGATATCTCCGGCGGGCCTATTCCCGGTGGTCGCGGGATCCGCAAAAGTCAGGTGGGGAGTCTGACGATAGTGCACGCTTTACACAGGTCCGGACACTTGTGTTGACAGATATACGTGCCCTACGATTCAGGCGCGTACTAGGCCTTCACCTGTGAGACTTGACTGAATGCCTCTAAGTCAGGTCCCTCGGGTTCCAGGGTCTGGTCACCACTCGCCACTTGCTCATGGTGGCGAGGTCTCTGAGGTTTTGACGCTGAGCCGCCAACGTCTGCAGCCTACCTTGTGCCAGACGTATTGGTTACCCATTCCTCTGGAATACACAAGGCTAGGATGAGAGAGGGATCATGTCATTTGGGCACCACATGTTTCTCTGAAGCTCTGCCCAGGCATTGTGATGGAATTTTGGCCTGTCAAGTCTGCAAGGTGCCACTCACATCAGTGTTTCATAACAATACATCAGTATTTCATAAACAATACATCAATCTTATATATAAAAGAGAATGTATGTATGTATGTCTGTATGTTATTTATGCGTTTGCGAATGGTCCATCCGATTGAGATTAAATTTTCTACACGTCTTCCTCTCATTCCCGTGCTGCCAACTGTCATAGCTTTTTAGTGTACAAACAGTTATTTACTTAATATTATTTAATATTTCAATTTACATTATAATGTATATATAGCGAGGGGACATAACTTCTAATAGCATTGCCATATATGTAAAATTGTTGCATATTTCTCAAGTAGGTGGACCCTTTCACTACAGTTATCTACAGGCATATGCGTTATACTCCTCCACCTAAATCCTCCTACCTCCTCCCTCTCCCTGCTCCACCCTTCTCCTTCCTCCCTCCCCCTGCTCTTCCCTGCTCCGTCTTCCTCCCTCCTCCTAATCCTCCCCCTACTCCTCCTCCTCCTCCCTCTTCCTCCTCCTCCCTCTTATTCCCCCTCCCTCCTCATCCTCTCT
Source organism: Cepaea hortensis (assembly GCA_963921405.1). Taxonomy (NCBI): domain Eukaryota; kingdom Metazoa; phylum Mollusca; class Gastropoda; order Stylommatophora; family Helicidae; genus Cepaea; species Cepaea hortensis. Next base: position 38,483,635 of record OY992880.1, read on the forward strand.
CCTCCTCCCTCCTCCTACTCCCTCCTCCTTCTTCCTCCTCCTCCTCTCTCCTCATCCCTCCTCTTTCAAGTGCTCTTTCTAATGCTTTTTGTAAGTTGGTCTTCGCTTATCTAAGGTTGTTCTAACTGCAACCAATAAATTATTAGACAGACAGACAGACAGACAGACAGACGGGAACGGGAACGGGAGCTTATATGGCTACTTATATGATTTAAATGAGATGCTCTCCACCAGGGGCTGGGCGAAGCCGGGTCAGACAGACAGACAGACAGACAGACAGACAGACAGACAGACAGACAGACAGACAGACAGACAGACAGACAGACAGATCCCCACCAGGGACTGGGCGAAGCCGGGCCGGGTCAGCTAGTGTTTCATAAACAATACATCAGTGTTTCATAAAAAATACATCAGTGTTTCATAAACAAAACATCATTCATTCATTCAGTAGCATGTCCTTTGCAGAACCTCGCTCCCACAACAACCTTCCGGAAAACCTCTTGATCATAAGCAAGATGTCCCGCATCTGATACACCCATCTGGAGATAAACCGCCACATCCTGCACCCATCTTCTCTTTGGCCTTCCTCTTCCTCTCTTCCCAGGCATATACTCCTCCATTATCGTTCTCTCCAAACTTTTGTGACGTTTCAAGTGACCAAAATATTTCAATTTTCTTTGTTTTATCATTTTTAATAGCAAACCTTCTTCAATATTCAGCTCTTGAAGTATTGATGCATTTATTCTTTTCCTTACCCAAGATATTCTTAGAAATCGTCTATAACATTTATATTCAAAGGCATTTATGCGCTGCTCAGCTTGTTTAGTAAGTGTCCAGGTCTCATAGGCGTATGTTGCAATGGAAAAGATGCATGCTTTAAAAATCTAATTTTTGTAGTTCTGTCTGTCCCATTCCATAATTTATTCAGTTGTTTTAGTCTTTGAAGAGCAATTGATAGTCGTCGTTTAATTTCTTTCATTATGTCAGTGCTTCATAAACAATACATCAGTGTTTCATAAACAATACATCAATGTTTCATAAATAATACACTAAAATTGAAGTTATGTTTGTGTCAGGAGAAGTATCTTCTTCTTTTTCTTCTTCTTCTTCTTTTTCTTCTTCTTCTTCTTCTTCTTCTTCTTCTTCTTCTTCTTCTTCTTCTTCTTCTTCTTCTTCTTCTTCTTCTTCTTCTTCTTCAGCCTTTCATCTCGCAAAGGTACATAATCCTTCAGTCAACTCACACCAAGCCCTTTTGTAGACTTATTTATGATTGGTTGAATTTTGCAGCTTAAGTTTTCTTTACTTTTAGCCAGTCTCATGCTAACCTTCCACAGTTGCCTCTTATGACATGCTTGATAAGTTACATTGTTTCTAATCTTTATTTCCTTTCTGTGTCCTGGTAACACACAGGAGAATAAGTATATTCATTTTGTATTAACTTTTTCACGTTTACTTGTTCCTTACATAACAACTTGTTTCATTAATTTCATATGCATTGTATCTAGTCATCCTGACAATGTCATCTTAATTTCTGTAATAAGACCTCATACTTTTTCACTAAATTTGAGTTGATAGTCACTCTGTTTTCATCCTAAGGGTTTCAGTTCAATTCATTTTTGTTTATGGATATATTTATATTTTATTTAAAACTAAATTACATTATGGAATGTTCAAGTTGGTACTTTTAACATAAATAGTTGACACACAAAGAGGCATCACACGTACAAGAGCTGAAGTAGTTCTTTTATCCAGGCCATGCTGCTGTACATGGAAATGAAAGTGGTGATTGGATGGTCTCCAGGGAAAATACAGAGGCTGAACAAGGGAGAATTGATATTGTCGATAAATGGTTGCTTGTTGCACGATGAAACACAAATCAGTGACTACATGCAGCTATGACTGATGCAATCAGGAATCCAATTTGGCACTAGCAGGAAAGATCGTGGTAGAGGTTGAGGCTGAATGTGTAACCAACTAGCCACTGGAACTTAAGCTTATGTACTCTTCGACATCTTCTGAGGGAGACGGAGCATAAATAAGCATGTCCAGAGTACCATGACATCAGTCTTAGATGACAAACTTGTGACCTAATTAAATAAGCCTTTAGTTTCAGCATAAAGAACGTTACAAACATTTACTTAGCACAAATAAGCAATAGACCCTAATAAGAAAACAACAATAGCATGATCTCTAAATAATTTCATCTACTGTATAATGGTGGGGAGCCATGGTGGTACAGTGGCAAGCATATCTGCTTGCTGGCCTGGTGGTTATGTGTTTAAATAACCATCAAGGTGGTGATTTTTTTTTTTTAAACAATCAGGTTGATTCACAATAAAATGGGCACCAGGAAATGTTCTTAGAAGTAAAGGTGTCAAGCACAGTATTTACCACATCACCGATTGCCAATTGGTCTATAAAGATATGGGGTTAGCACAATATTGTAAACTATAATGGTAAGTAACCCTGGCTAAGATTCAACTGACATTAAAACATTAATTAATACAAATTGAAAGAAAGGTTCAAAACAGTGATAGATGGGAACAATCTCAGTGCAAGATTTGATTTGAGAACGTTATATCACATGAATTAACAATACCATATGAAAAACTTCATGGCAAGAAGGCAGTAACAATTCTGATATCAAATTTGAATGTGAATCAAACTGCATGTTATGGTATACATATTTCAAATGCTGCCTGCATATAATTTGTGTATTCACTCAAGAACTTCATATTGAAACAATAAGATTGATATCATTGTGACAAAAACTTTATTTATATAACAGAACAGTTATCAGTGAACTTTACAATGTATACTCGTGATCAAAAGCACTAGTTATTAATAATATAATAATTTTAAGATTAATAAACATGTCCATCCATCCATCATATGCCATGCCGGTAAGCATGAGCGGTCATGTTTTGCCATCTCACTCGATCACCAGAGTCGTGGATAAGCTCCGTGTCCCTGTCTCGACCATGGCACGTGGCCAAGCCATCCAGGTATTTGCTTCTAGGTCTTCCCCTTGGTCTCTTCCCTTCGATCTTGTTGATAAACATATGTTACCATCTAAATGATGTATATAATAACAACTTAGCCAGTTTAAGTAATATAGTACTATGTTAATACATATGAATAGAAAGACAACTACAAAATAACTTACCTTAAAATCTGTATCAATTCCATCAAATCTTTTGGAATCTTCTGGCAACTGTTTTCTGATGTCCTCTGAACCAATAAAGATAGATTCTAAATGAGACCAGGTCCTTTGAACTTCCATGTAGATTGTGATCACCTGATCAGCTGTAGACAGTTTCTTTTGCCACACAGACACGTCTTGCAGGAAGTGAGCAATGTATTTTGATGTCATCATGTTTTGTAGTTGCACCTATAAACATAAAAGCAGCACATGCCTATAAGAACAATGTTCTGATATATCTTTAAATAAAACTGTGCTAGTTTTCAGTTAAGAAGCACCAGGCTAAAATAATTTATTTTAAAGACTACAAGAAATTTCTGTTTTCTCTATAAAAATGACAATAGTAAGGAGCAAATGATGTCAAAATCGACTAGGGATTGTCTCCAAAAGGGTAGTAAAAGATAAATTAGCCAAAGACAACTTGGCAAAGAACTGTTGAAGATGAATTAACAGAATGAATCAAAGTAGGAGTAAAAAAGTGGAAAGTTGGACAACAATTTTGACGTCACTGTGCTGTGAGCAAAGCTACAGGTATTGAAGGCATGCAGGATAACTGTCTCTGAGCATACTAGTGAGTATTGACATCTGCCTACCTCTCAGGTGTTTTTTAAAATTCATTACCACGTTTGATGCTAACTTCAAGCAGCCTTTAAATAACTGCTTCATGCTGTTGTTGTTTGTGGATGCTGTGGAAGACTGAGTTTTAACTCTTAAGGTCAATGAATTGGTGTTCAGGTCATCTGAGCCCCAAAGAAGCTTTGCATCTATCAGAATGAGGCTGGTTTAGACCCATTACTATCCCCATAGATTTGTTGCACAGCTCTTCATCCCCTCTCTAAGCCCAGACACCAGTGGGAAGTGCAAAACACAAACTGGATCTTCATATCTGTGAGGAGGCATATTAGACCATAACCGGGTCATGATTCAGCACAGCAGATACAGACTTGCTGGGACTAGGCCAAGGTTGGTCATGTTTCCTTCACAGGTTTTCTTATTTCATCATCAAATGGCTCCAACTCAAAGTCAAGGGGAAAGAAATTGTGTCATCTTTGAAAATAAGTCATTTACTGTAAATGATATTCCACCCTGTCAATGTTCAGTGACTACACCACATCAGTTACCTTCAATGGTGACATGCCAGCCCTCTTTTTGCTGCTAAACTTTCATGACCAAGAGAATAAAGCCATTGAAATTAATATATACTGGAAGTTTCAAGTATTTTATCAAATATTGCCACAAGCTATCACGTTCTGAACTTTCCGAAGTACAGATTTAGAGTCAAATACAATAACTGCACGCCCATGTGTTACCATGGCCCACTATGAAAACAAAGAATAGAAACAGTAACACTGTAACTTATACGTTTCGTAAGAGGCAACTAAGAAGAACTGGCAAGAGACTTTAGTAGCAACATCTACCCAATCATGAACAAGTATACAGATAACAGGACTTGGCATGAATTGATTGAGCTACCATGCTCTATTGGGACATGAACGTCAGTGGCAGAAGAAGAGACAATACTGCCCGACCCCACTTTATAGAATCTAAACGTCAACTCAGAGATGTAGTGACTTTTGCAATATGCTAAATAATTATGCTACCTGATTATCCTCAAGAGTTTCAATCAGCTCTTCTGAAGTCTTAATGATGGTGATGCCAGTTCTGGGATGCTTTTCATGCTCAAACTCCATAGTAGCCCAAGTTGTGTTCAGCTCTTTCAGAACTTTCTCCATGCTCATCTCTTTCACAGATTTATCCACAATGTTTCTGACTTCATCTTCATAATTGTGGAGATTCAAGTTCAACAAATCTGCCAGTGTTGTGCTTTCGTCCATGACAAATTTCACCTGTTGGGAGAAGCAATCTTATTTTTTAAAATAACCATACAAATCTGCCAAACTTATAGTTCAAATATAATTTAGCCACACCTCTCACTAATACTACACTAGGCAAACCTTTGCTGGTAAACATTACTGTTAAAAATGTTATTCAATTTAAAATCAATTGTCATAAAGTTACACAAAAGATCTATTAATTTTTCCTTGCAAAGAAATGACTGACACTACAGCTTGGAATAGCATATTTTGCTGTAAGAGAAATAAACTGTGCTAAATGTCAGATTAATAATAATATACATTATTTAGCACAGTGCAAGAAATATTAATATCAAAGTATACTGTTGATTGTGTATGATACATTGCAAACAGTCACTGAGAATGGAAAATATGTTACAGATAAATAATCCAGTTAACTGCAAAGAAAGACTAAGAGTATATCACAAGAACAACAATTTCTATACATAGGATTACTAATGTAAAGAAAATACTAATAAATTTAAGTCCTTTATTTGAAAGCTGTAAATGTTCTGACATAATTAGTAGGAATATATAAACTACACAATATGAAATAGCAAAAGCATGAAACTGCACACTGAAGGTGTGTAACACCAATATGAACATTATACTTGTCTGAAAGACATAAATAAATGTAGCAATCCATTAACTAAAAAAATAACAATAAACACTTTACATCCCATTGATAAATCAGAAGAGCTGAACATAAATTTACTGGCATAAATACAATTCAAAACAATCTACCCATTAAAGGAATTTATAATTCTACTTTAAGAAAATTTGTATTTTGAGATATCAGAAATTTTAATAATAAAATACTATTATTTATTTATAAGATTAATTATTTGTATTCATAATATGGGAAAGCATGATTGCTAATGTCAGGCAGCAAGACATTTGATAAAGATGATTAATAAAACTTCAATGTGTACCTTTGTAGCCACCATAAGCTGTTGCCAGTGTCTGTCTCTGATGGCTGGATTCTGCAGTTCATTCACAGCTCTGAGAGAGGTCAGCATATTCTTAACCACATTCTCCAGCCCAATGAACACATCCCAAGATCTCATTTCCTTATCCAGGGTCCTAATATCTTTGGCAAATTTCTTACAGTCAAGGTCCATCTGCTCCACATTTATCTCCTTCCAAGGAGTTGTCTTCCAGTCGTTGATACTGCTACGAACAATGATGACATAATCCCACAGAGTCTTCAGCATTCTCAATTCCTTGCGGCATTGCTTGAGCTGCTTGAAGTCAGGAATGCTAACCTCAAACAGTCCAGCAGACTCTACCAATGCTGCCATTGTTTGTTCCATGTTTTTGATTTCTTCATGATACTGAGGAAAAGAAAAACATGATTAATAAGTTGTAAACACCCAGCTTTACTGGCAAAAAGAACATATTTAGCAGCCAACAAATAAAAAGCAATCATTCAATCTTTCATAACAATTACAGAATAACACAATAACATTATGTATGAATAGATGTTAACTATTCACAGTATTATCACATCATATAAGTTTTTAAAGGTCTCTTATACTGAAAAAATACTCCTGAAGTATAAAAAAGTACATATAAGTCACACATAAACCAATATAAATACATGTGAAGGAAAACTAGAGTAAATCAACATTACAGCAACTATGGTAAACCTATTGTTGTATAATAATTTATGAGAAGGAAAGTTAATGCAGGAAAGACTACATACATTTGGCAAGTCTTCTTTGTAAGCAATGTCTACCTAAGGTTGAAATAAGCCGCACAACCCAAAAGGTCAAAACTGTTGTTCGCTTATGATGTGTATAAAGAGTTCCAATGCAAGCATAAGACAATTGTCATGGCAACTGACCTAGAGGAGGCCTACAACAGTGTAAGCTACACCATGTGTAATAGACTGTGGAGTGAACCCCTGGAAAATGAGCTGCATAGCAGCAGCCATAATGGAGACATCAGTTGCACTCCACCTGAGAACGTGGAAATTAGAACCAATGCACATACACCCAAGACTGCCACAGGGCTCTCCATTGTTGTCTGTGAAAAAAATGTACAGGGCCATTTTCCATGCCTCAAGCCGTATTGGGTATATGGAATTAGCCCAGTAGTTTTATAGACTACTGGCACTCGATGGGTAATGTGGTCAATAGTTGTCATCACTTCCCAAATCATTTTGAGTACCCATTTTAGGCTGAGTCAACCTGCCAGCTCAGATTAATTTTGCAACAAACCCATGTCTCAGTGGGGATTCAAATACATGACCACCAGGGCAGAAGGAAAGTGTGCTAGTTATTGAAAAAGTACAACAAACAAATAACTATAAGAATATGTGCTCTAAAACATCCGGTGTACTGATGCCGAGGTAAGGGGTTCAACCCCTACACCTGACAGTTGGAATAAAATGTTGAGTTCTCGTCCTTGACTTGGGGATGTAAATTAAAAGTACCTCTGAAGTCGGAGTGGGTTCGCCTGATAGCGAGGAAGACTGGTAATAGGGAAAGCTAATCCACATACAGAATTCAGTCCAGTGCTACTAGAAGTAGTGTATATGGACTACGTTTGAGTTCAAAATCAGCAAGCACAAAAAAACAAAAAAACAAAACAATTACCTTATCAAGGTATTCATATGGACTGTCACAGTCATATTTGAATGGTGGAATGTTTCTGAAACTTTCACGGAACTTGAACTGATTTGTGTCAAACACTGCACTTTTTCGGCGAATATTTGCAACCTCATTAGCCTGCAGTGGTGCCACCTGTTGTTTCACAGTAATGGCGATCTTTTTGGTGTTGGTCCACTGTTCTGGCAGTTCCTAGAATTAATAGATACAATTTTTTGTAAATAGATAATAAAAATGTGTAAACAATTTTATAATATTGAAACAATTAAATTATAATGGGTTAATATTGCAATCTTGTAACTGAAAAGAAGTAAATGTAAAAATTATGTTTATAATATTTTATAAACATAAAGGACACATACGGCAGGTGTACTAGCGAAGTTAATAGCGAACTATCGATAATGACATGGATATGGTCAAACGTAGATTTGACATCACTTGTCAAAGTGAGAGAAAAATTGGCCACCTATTCCACCTTGCTCTCAGGCCTACAGAATGTGATGGTGCTATCACACCACAGATTCAAAGCAGGAAACTGTTTTGATAAACTGTATTTTTTTTTAAAAAGATGAAGATTATGGTAGATAAGTATGAAAAAAGCAGTCTTGCTGGTACTGAAATTAAATTTTGTTCCATGTAATTCTTATCAAGTGATGCTGTTTTTCCTTTGTTTGAACTAATATAATAATTTATTTTTAAGTCCTTTATTTTCATAATGTGTATGATTATTACAGATTAATATTAAGGACTGCTGTTGTTTTTGCTTCACAAAAAAAATATCATTTGTTTTGCTTTAATATTATTGTATGAACATATTGATACTCTTGCCTATTGTCCTATTTCAGCTAATGTAGTATATATAGTTTTATATTTTTAGCCAATATGGTGTAGCTTTATATCACTTTATTTATATAAATGATTATGCAAAATGAATACAAGAGTCTTGTATGTTATATTTAACAAGTTTTAACATATGGCTGCAAATCCTGGACAATTAGTAAACAGGCGAAAAAATCCCTAGAAGCCGTGGAGATGTGGTTTTATAGAATGCTGAAAATTCATTGGACAGCCAAAATAAGTAATTTGGACATTTTTAGGAAGGCTAAGTCACAAAGACAACTTATTACAAACATTGGAAAGAGGCAGTCTTCATTTTCTAGCCACATTATGAGAAGACAAAAAATGGAACATATTGTGACAACCAGAAAATTCTTGACTCTTGTGTCATGGCACGGAAGGGTGTCAACACATGAAATGATCCATGCCCTCGGAGACCACAATTTGTGGAGAAGTATGATTGTCCACACCAGCCGGCAAGGCTTGAAGATGATGAAGATGAAATGATTTTACATTAAACACATTTACAAATGTTAGTATTCCAACAGTGTGTAACATTACTTGAACTAATCTACAGTTTGCAAGAAACAAAGTGTCATTTAGTATACATACTTGCAACTGTGTATGAACTTCATCAGGCATCTCCTGGTTATAGGTCTTAAGCAATTTGATTGTTTGCTTCAGTGGCTCAAACATTTCATCAGTTGTCTGCTGTCTTTCCCTCACAGCAAACAGGTGACTCATGACCTCCACCAGGCCACTATAGTCTCCTTCCTGTATTTCCTTCTGAAGGCCAGCATCAGTTGTCTTGATAAACTGCTTCAGGTTGTTCAGGCTAAGAATTAAGTTTACATTAAACATTTATTTTTATTCAAAATCAATTTCAATTTCTTTAGACTTAGAACACTTTAATTACAAATAAGATGAGAGAGCCAGCTGTTGCAAATTAAGGAAAAGGTAATTAGTCGTGTGTCCTTTACAGAACATCACAACCAATCCCAGCATTTTTTTGCTTTTTGTGCTTTACTAGGCAATTTTACATTTAGTAGTTTGCCATTGCCTTCTGAACAACCAATGCTCATACCATTGTTAAAAATCAACACAAGGCGGTCTAATTCTAAATTACCCACAGCTGATTTCAAACCTGGTATGTGGGATTGTGAAATGTGTTCATTACGTATGGGATTGTAAAATATATTTTACACATAGACAACAATTTAGTTTAACTTTCAATAAGATGACACATTCAACATTAGATGACTTCCATTGATCACACTTTCACACTATACAAATATGAGTTTATTTAATCTTTGTAGCATACTATCATCAAGATCATCATCAGCTGGTCGTGAAGATTAATGACTATTCTATTTCATAGTTGTCTGTCTTGTGCTCCTCTCTTTAATTCATTGTAGGTCTGCATGATATACTTTGCATGCCTGTTTTATAATTGTTGCCTTTGATTTACCCTCATCCTAAATTGTCCAGTATTTAGTTTTCTTGTACTCTGTTTGGTGTTTCTTCATGTATTAGGGTGTGCCCAAGCAATAAAAGTGTAATTTACTGATTACACTCTTTTCTTTGTGTTCATAAATTCTTTTGTCTTTCATATTGTATAATGGAGCATTTTAAAAAGATAATTGCGCTTATCTAAATATAAAAAGTATTACAGAATAATGGATAAATCATAACATTAACATGGTGAATATAAGCAGGGAGAAAGAAATAATCCAAAGTACCTGAACAAAAATTAACGGAAATAAGTGCTAATAGACAAACAGATTACATTCACAGAAAGGAAAGGAATCATACAGTTCAAATGAAGAATATTAAATTGTTTGCAAGCATCAAAATATTTCACAAAAAACTGATAGAAAACTTGAAACATAATCAAATAATAAAGTGAAAGAAACCATCCTCAAAAAGAAATGTTAAGTCAGCAGAAAAGAACACTTTTTATATTTTTTGTCGAACAAAGATATGAAAATAAGAATCAGGAGGTGAGGAAAAGATGCTGGTGCTCGATACGACACAGTCTGACAAACCAGAGTATAACTAGAAAGTCCCTCATCTGGAACTCACAGGGCAAAATAAATAGAGGGAGAATTATAAACAAATGGAGAATAGAATTAAAAATAGGGATACATAATATGGAGATGATACTGAAGAAGCTGCTAGAGATAACAAAGGATAGGAGGGTTTGGCATTAGTTAGTTGAGGGCCTATACTCAATTGGGAGATAAAAGGCAGAATAGGAAAAAGGAGGAGTTCTCCATTTATCTTTTACCTTCACTTCCAAATAAAGAGACAACACTTTGCACACAATGGACTTATCTAAATAGAAAAACCACACAGCAGGAACACCAAATAATTCACCTGTTAGTAACGTGATCAATTAGATGTTGCTTGAACATAAAGCTCCAGCGCTTGATGATGTTGAGAAGTGACATCTTAAATGGTTTTGCATCTACCCTGAACCAGCTGTCAAATATCTCAGTGTCTTGAATGAGCAGTGCATCATCATATATCTTTTCATATGTGTCAATCTAAGAAAAAGTAATGTATTTTCATTTACTTCAATGCGTTAATTTAAAATGAGAATAACATGGATTGATCTGTGGCAAGGCTGTGAAAATGAAAGGATTAACCAACACAAATGGAAAATGAAAAGGGCAGCTCTACAAGAATACTATCAGAAGTGACAGAATGGATGATGCAGCAAGAAAGCCTTTATCAGCAAACAATAACGAGAAATATTCTTAGGTTATAACAAGAAATATTCTTAGGTTACCATTAGGTTACATCAGCTAGGATGTGTTCATAATAGTGTATGCATATGTATGCTAGAGGCTATTTGAAGCTATAAGAATAGCAAAAAATAAATAATAAAAATTATAGAAGTAAAAGGTAGGCACCGTAATAAATATCAAATTTGGCAAAATCTTAAGCATAAAAACAATCAGGTCTCAAAACTTGATATTGGAACCCTGCCCCAACAGGCATGCTGTCTGGGTCTATATCTAGGGTTTCCTATGTTTGCAGTCTGATGATATATGACTCAACACGCATTACTCCGAGGAAAGGCCAGACACACATTATCAGATTGCAACTGGTACCATTAGTGCTGGGACAATTTGCTGGTTGTTGAAGATAAGAATGGAGCATGTATGGGAATGTCCTGAGTGTTGCGATGTCAGTTCATGAATTAATTCAGCTCATTCATGCAGATAATCAGTGATCTGGCATTAGAAGACACTCATGAGCCATTAATATTGGCTACTCTAAAATTGGACATTAACTTAGGTAGGCTTTTGCAATTTTGTTACTCCTTCTTTAACTAATTGCATTTGATCATTAACCATTTCGTAAAGACAGTCACTAGACAAACTTTTAAAATTATTTTAGCTACCAGTGTCTATCTTAACGAAACACATTGTATGTGGAACTGGAAACTAGATCTCTTGCACCTATGAATAGTTTGAGTGCATGACAGTCTTGTTTCAGACTGTTGACGAGATCGCTGTCCTTTTTCACCTTGATGATGTGCTGCTCCGCAGTTCTTGATAATTACGGTTCAGCCAACTCAATCAGCATACACTGATGAGTCTATGAGGAGTGCACTACGATGCCTGCCTGGTCTTTTCTAAGACTTTCAGATTATGTCAGGATATCTGCTGTGGTCCTTCAGTATACTGCAAACTCCCAGTCCTTTGCTCTATTGAAATAGTCAGAAGTGGGACATGTGCCTTATATTCTTCTTCTTCTGCATTCGTTCGGAATGTTGTTTTGGATGTAACTGCGTTGTGCCTGTTTACAGCAGAGCTGCGATATTTCAACCTTTTGGCCAACACATCTTACTTCTTCAGGCATTTGTTAGCCAGGTTACCTTCCTGGTTATGCCATATGTCATTCCAAGGTGGGGGATTTTGCAGTCACTTCCCATGACACCCATTGGTTTTGTGGGACCATTGCTTGGCTCTTTCCATTCTCTTAGAATTTTCCACTTCACAATTTCCTGGACCATCTGTGCTTCCTGGCCAATGTCCACCACCGGATATAACCTTGTCCAAAATTCTGCTTACTGAACTGTGTATACCCCATCACTTCCTCTAATTTCAGGGATTCCTGGGCAGAATTAATATTATAATACAACCATTCACAAATATTTAGTTAGCAACAGTATTAAAACATCAATTCTGGGTAAGCACATGCGTAATCTACCTGCTCTTTGAACTGAGCCAGTGTTGGTGGACTTTCTGGCACCCCTTCATCAGCATGGGCTTCGATCTCCTCAGTTGTAAGAACATGGTTGTAGAGCAAGAACTGTCTCATGAACTCATTCCGATCATCTACCCACAAATAAGCATAATTATCAAATGAGTTTCTGTACTCATTTGCCTTGTTCATGACACTTTGAACCCTATCCATAAGTTCCTGGCGCATCTCACTCAACTCTTCCATGTCTTCAAGATCAGGCTACAAAGAGGAAATAATAAAGAAAACATTTACTAATTAAATAAAATAATGTAAAAATATCGAAGCTGATTCTATTTAAATTAAAATTTCACATCAAGCAACATGTAAGAAGATAGAAGAATACAAAATAGACTATAAATATATTAACTGCTACAATACATTATAATATCCAATTTTGTATTATGGTCACGTAAGCACATATTCAAAGCTTAAGTATAAGTTAAAAAAAGTAAAGTACTCCAACTTGACCAAGGGTGTCCTGGACGCTAACAGAGAGAAGAAGGCACCTTACATCACCTTTGTTAGGAGATTTCCCTACCCCCCCACCCAAATCATGTGTCAGCTTTGCAATAATGGAAGCCTCCGTGAATGATGGAGAATGCCAAATGAGTTATCCCTGTTTTCAATTCAGGGTTTAACGGCATACATACAGCTGTTCTGGGGTGCACCCCTTGCAGATAGAATGGATGTATGTGATGGTACAACAATGAGACAGTTGAATGTTCTAAGAAGCTACCTGCAAAGGTTAACTCAGTAAATAAATGCTAGGAACAGGTTGGATGTGTCAGTGAAATGGCTCAAAGTATCACAGCTCTGATGTAAATTAGCACAATGCAAATGCTAGTCAATAATAAAATCAAATAGCGAAAAATTTAAGAAGAAAAAAAAAAGGCAACTGACAGCATTATAAAACAGGCAGATCCAAAAACATATGGCAAAGATAATTTAAAAGATATATGGAGAATATGGATGATGTGGAGATACTTAAATGGATGATGATGTACAAAAGGACCAGAATAATGTTCTGATCCATCACATATGTACCTGTAGACTATGAACATGTGATTTAATCTTCTGTCCATTAAAATATTTTTAAATGTTATCATGTATTATTTTCAAGCAAATTACTCATACTAATTGTCAGGTTTCCAGCATGGCTGACAACTGATTATTGCCAAATTGGTTAAATTTTCAAAAAATTTATACCTGACACATTAAACTATATAAATATGCAGTTTTACAGCAAAAGTAAAAATAACCTGGTAATGCTGCTGTCCTGAATGCTCTGCCAGTCGAGGGATTAGTGAAGCCTGTTTGTACACATCTCCAACCAAACCATCAACTTCATCATAGAAGCCGTCAGCCATGCCAAAGTCAAGAGAAGGCACAAAAACCATCTCAGGTACATGGAGCTCCAGCTTGGCCTCAAAAAGAGATCCTAGGTTCAGTTTGGAATCTAGTGACCAAATATAAGATACAATGTATCTGTTAAAATATTTTTTTTAAATTACACATATGAAATGATGATGATCATGATTAGGTCTATGTTCTCCAAATTATGCTATGTGGCCAAACTATCACATAATTATCTCTTTGTTTTCATCTTGCTCTTTTCCCATCAAGATCGCCAAATGTCACTAAGTTTTAACTGATTTAAATGCCATGGCATAATTAATCATCTTATGCGACTACCTCTATCTGCCATGATCTTATATATCTCCAACTTTTTGTTTGGTACTGAATCTGTTGAAGTTTATTTTTCTTCACCAGCTCTGTGACGAAGGAGGTTACGGACGCAGTTCATAATTCTGCATACCACATTCAAAACACAGCTGCAGGTGATTTGGCAGCAGATGCCTTGCATTAGATCTTATAAAATGGTATGAGTGCTGGGAGTTCAGAAAGCAATGACAAATTACTGAAAGTAAACTCGCCAAGAAACCACAAACAGCCAAAAAAATGCTGGGGTTTACTGCAACATCCTATAAAGCAGTAACCTTTTTTGGCCCATGCACCCCTTCACCATAGGTTCAGAACATCATTCCCCCCTTTCATATTTCCTCCCTATAAATCCCTCCCCACTCCTACACATTTTACGTAAAAATGGAAACTAAATTTAATAATACATACTAGAACAAGTCTAGATGTCTACATAAAATGTAATTTTCGGGTCTACTTATGTTATAAAACGAATTTCAGAAGGACAAGAAGTACAGAACTGTAAAGCATGGAGGGAAAAACAATATCAAGTAATCGGTTCTTGTATTAACACGATCTTGAAATAATTTTAATTCCCCCCTGGAAACCCTAAAATCCCCCCCCCCCCCCCCCCCCCCCCACCGGTTGAGAACCACTGCTATAAAGGATATGCAACTAACTTAACTTTTCCTCAAAATGTGTCCAAAAAATTGTGACTATCTACATCTAATTTCTCATAAATTTATGGTTTCATTCTTCTTAAGAACAGATACCATGAGGGTGTAGTGTGGTGGTGGTGTGTGGTGTGTGTGGTACTAAAATGAAAACAAAACAGCACATACATTACTTTTAACGAGGCTAAATACTCAATGGAAGTGGCCACAGGAAAATCCAGAATTCTTTGTGTATTCTTGTCATATGTAAAAAGTAAGAGAATCTATTATACACTATTTGGGATTCAAGCTGAAAAACCAATAACACATCATGTATTGCTTCGGACTCAAAGAGTTAAAACCAAAAATACACTTTTTTCTTTCCTTCGACTTCTTCAGCATTCTAGGCATGTAAGGCTTTTTGGTGCAAGAAAATCTAATTGTCATTTCTTCTATCTCTGATATTGCTCCAGTCTATGAAAATCAGCACTTTTAGACATAGTTCTATAGTGTCTCTTTATCTGCTTTGTGGTTTGTGTACCTTGCATCTGCTCAACATTTTCACCTTTGTTTCGCTGCTACATAAAATATACTTTCTAGATCATTTCCAGGTGACGTGTCCTAAATTAGTACACGAGGAATGAAAATACAATGTCACAAATATGTCTAGAAGAGTTAACAGCCATGAAAAGCTTTGTAAATTAATAATAATTACCTGTGTTGTTAAGCATGAACTGAAGACTACAACGAATGGTGTTAAAGAAACCATCAACAACCATTTCATCAATGTAATCAACATAAGCCTTCCAAATATCAGTGTTGACATCAGCTTTTAAGTACTCCAGATTTTGCTGTTATTGGATAAAAATGGAGACTGAAGAATGGAGACATAAACATAATTTCATATTGTAATATTTCACATATCAATATTTATAAACTGACATAATTTTTATTTTTGGAGCTGTGTTAATGCAGTGGCTAGCATGTTTGCCAGCGGGTCCGGTGGTCGTGTGTTAAATCCCTATCGAATTAGATTTTAAAAATTAACGTAGGCTACAAGGTCAACCTAGTTTAAAATGTGTACCAGAAAATTTCCTAGGAAGTAAAAGTAGTAGGATTGGTACTGACCACAGCACTCATCGGGTGACAATTGGCCTATAAAAATAAAGGTTATGCACCGTCTACTCAATATGTCTCAAGGTGTGTAAATAGATCCTTTACTTTTCACTTCCATGGTTATTATGTCAAGGTTTATATATTCTTGCTGTCTTGTGTGTGTAAGTGTTTGTGTATGTTTGTTATATTTACATACACTCTATAGTTGAGAAACAAAATAAACAAATATAATCTTCATCTCAAATCTTCATACAGGCTAGAATATACTGAGTACTTTCACATTTCTGTTCATATTTGAACAGATTAACTGCCAAATTCTAATTTAAAAAAAAAAGGTTTAAAAGGCAAGAGGATAAATTTCATTGCACTGGGTTTTATCCCATATGGCTCGGTCTCTTTCCACAAGGCGTCACACAAAGCACGAACACCGTAGCTCCAGCGACGACCCTGAGGGGCCTCCGAGAAAAATGCACTAGTGAACCAAAAGATGTAGACTGGAATTGAACCCACAACCTTTGGAGCACGAGGCAGACAGCTTTATCACTTCACCATGGAGACTCCCAATCCAACCCAATTCTAATTAATACACAACAATGTGCAAATCAGTACAAAGACAACAATCTACACTGACATAGTATAGAAACATACCTTGACCAGTTTATGGATGCTATCTCCAGCCAATTTGATGTCAGCATATCTTTTGTTGATTCTGTCATGTCTGTCATCTACTTGCAGCAGACAGTCATACTTCTCATCTTTCCTTTCAAACAGCGGAGTCTTAGACCAGGTGGTCATGATCTTCTTAATCTCTTCCACATTGTCTTTGGACTTTTGAACACAGGTCTCCAGATCATGGACATGGTCTCTAGTTTGCTCTATGTATTCCCACACACCTGTAAACCAATGTATTTGTATGAACAGTTAATAAGACAACATCATTAACAACAACAACAACAACAACAACAACAATAAAACCAAATAAAGAAAGACACGGTACAGATTAGTGAAGGATTATTTACTTCAACTATAAATTTAAAAACTAAGATTTAACTCATTCTTTACCAAGAAACTCATTAGGCCTATATATTGACCAGTTATTCCTTATGTTATCAAAACATTGTATCTATATAACTGTATCTATCATTTCCTGTAGATCCTTCTGACATATTGCTATCAAGACGGAATCATCAGCATAACGTAAGTTATATATTATATGTCCACAAACCATGATCCTTATCATATTTTCTGTAGATCTCATTATATATTCATTGTACTATATATATATATATATATATATATATATATATATATATATATATATATATATATATATATATATATATATACTTTGTAAAACACAAATAGATTGTCAGATTTCTTTAGTCTGCTCCAACTAAAGATAAAAAGTACAGTCATGCATGGCACACTGATTGGTGCACCTGAAGAATAGGCAATCACATATGATGCATTGCTTGGGACAGAAACAGTTAACACTTCAAATGTACATAACACTACAAGATTTAGATAAAATACAAATAAGTGTCTTTTTATATAACTATATGTCTAATTAGCCAGCTCTGTGGCAAAGGGGTTAAGGACACAGTTTGTAATCCTGCATACTGCGTTAAAAACACAGCTGCAGGCAATTTGACAGCAGACTGCCTTGCGTTGGATTTTTTATAAAATGGTATGAGTGCCAGTCATTCAGAAAGCAATAGCAAACTACTGAACGTAAACTTGCCAAGAAATCACAAACAGCCAAAAAATGCTGGAGTTGACTGTGACATCCTGTAAAGGATATGCAACTGACATTTTTAAATATGTCTAATTATAAGCAACCCATGAACTAAGTTTACATAGTGTAATTGTTTCCCAGATCTCTACAGATTACATGCTAGATTCTCATTCCACTCACCATCACTTTCCCAGTTTAAGAGTTTCTCTGCACGTTGCAGTTGTCTGTCAATGTCTACCAGCTGGCTTTCAATCAGTGGATACTCAACTTCCAAGATGGTTGTTCGTACCTGATAGATTAACCAATGTTAACAATTAAGTAAAAGTATTAATATAACTCAATGAAACATATTACTGTATCCATAAGGAACAATGAAGCTCTTTCCAAATTAGAATTTTTATAAACATCAAATAAGACAAATATGCATGTACCACTTCAAAAATAATTGAAAAACAATTTTGAAAGACACAGAAAAACATGCCTGCAGATGATAGTGTGAGAAACTTACTTAAACAACAACAACGACGAAAATAGCAGCAGCAGCAATAACAACAACTCCAATTTTAAGTTACAAATTACAGCAAAACATCATTTTACCTTGTTATACCACTGTACTGTTAGGTCAAGGTTAGCCACATACTTTCTGAAGGTGTCATTGTTAGAATACATAGCACTGGCACTGCTGGGGACCTGCTCCTCCTGACGAATTTCCAAATACTTCACTTCACGAAGAACAGCAACAAGCTGAAACATTGAAGTTTACTATATTATGACTTCATGAAGGACACAAACAAGCTGGAAAATTTCAGTTTACTATATTATTACTTTATGAACAACAGAAACAAGCTGAAACATTTAAGTTTACTACATTATGACTACATGATAAACAGAAACAAACTAAAACACTGAAATTAATTATATTTTATCTTATGGAGGACAGAAACAAGCTGAAATGTTGAAATGTATTATTTAAAATATCTAATAACCTCCAAAACTTTTAACATTTACTTGGACAGCCAGGTTGAACCAGCCTAAAATGGCTACCAGAAAATTTCTTGGGAAGTCAATGCGACCAGCATGATATTTAAAACATCACACCTGGTGTGTCTAATGTTGTCTAATGGAGTAGTATGTAATGTTGTATTTAAGACGTAAATATGGAATGAACTGGTGGAATGAGAGGAATGATTCGGAGTATAATACTATATGTGGGTTACACCGCCCACCTCATGACATCACAAAATTCTGCTTCATGGTTAAAACTTAGGTCAAAAAATTTAGGTCAAGGGAAGTAACTCTTCTACTGTGATATATGAAACCATGAGTGTGTGTGTGGGCGGTCGGTCAGGTGAGAAGGTTGGGCAAGGCAGTTCGAACTCTCAAACCGCGACGGGTGTCAAATGAAAACCGTAATAAGTAAAAATGTAAATATGGCGGTTATATGATCTGTGGAGGATCATAGTGGCTTATACACTATCATCATATGGGTTACAGATCTTCAAATAAAAACCGTAATAAAGTAGAGATGGTGGTTAGTAGTGAGTGTAGTGGTTGGGATGTGTGTCAATATGCATGTGAGCGGGTGTGGTAGGGTTACTGTACTCTTCCTCCAGATGAGAGAGTGGCTGTGGAGTGGGTGTAAGATGGGGTTTCATTGTTAAGGAGGTGGGCGGGTCGAGTCATGGAGTGGATGTAGGGTGGAGACGAGGTGGCAAAGTGGCCATCAAGGAGGCCAGTGTAGCTGAGGGTATGACACAGTGGTCACTGTGGCTGAGTGTATGACACAGTGGTTGGCGTGGCAGAGGGTATATCACAGTGGTCACCATGGCTGAGTGTATGACACAGTGGTTGGTGTGACTGAGTGTATGACCTAGTGATTGGCGTGGCTGAGTGTATAACCCAGTGGTCGGCATGGCTGAGGGTATGACCGAGTGGTCACTGTGGCTGAGTGTATGAACCAGTGGCCGGCATGGCTGAGTGTATGACCCAGTGGCCAGTGTGGCTGAGTGTATGACCCAGTGGTCACCGTGGCAGGGTGTATGACCCAGTGGTCGGCGTGGCAGAGGGTATGACACAATGGTCACTGTGGCTGAGTGTATGACCCAGTGGCCGGCATGGCTGAGTGTATGACCAGTGGCTGGCGTGGCTGAGTGTATAACCCAGTGGTCGGTGTGGCAGAGGGTATGACCCAGTGGTCGGCATGGCAGAGGGTATGACCCAGTGGTCGGAGTGGCTAAGGGTCTCTAAAAATAAACACATCCTTATGTTAATACTTTTTCACATTGTGTCATTAAAGAAGTGGTTAATGAAACAATAAAAATAAATATATTCATTACATGTACAAGTTATTCATGTTTTCATTGAGAATTCATTAAACTAGTCACACAGTCTGAGAATAGTTTAGCCAAAATTAACTACATATCAGAATCACATTTGAGGACAAATATTATAGAGATGTCAACAAGCTCAAGCTGACTACTGCTTTCTTTAAATATATTCAAGTTGACATCTGAAGGTGTATGAAAAAGAATCACATAATCAGAGAACCTAGCTACAGTAGTATAATAAATATCTACCTGAGGATCAAAGTTGACAGCAATCAAGTTAGTTTCATCATTTCTTGTCAAAAGTGGCTGTTTCAAATTGAAGCTGCAAGCATCATCCACTCCCTTTGTCCAGTCTCTGTACACATCTTGATTCCATCTATTGGTACAAATGCAAATCATGTACAACATAAGACAAAAGAAAACAACAGTTTTGCATTAATATTTGAAAAACTGTTATTAAGACATACATGGTCTGAAAAGTTTAGATGGTGATACTACATGCTATGATCTATTAAAAGAGTTGCAATCCACCTGTATTTGAAAAACAAACTGTATTTCAAAATGAAAGATTTTTTAAATATTTGTTAATCTTGTATTTTAAAATGAAAAATTAATTCAATATTTGTCAATCTACATATCTTTTATCAATCTATGGACTATCTATTCCATATATCTATTTCGATGGACAACGCTGATTGCCTGAAAAAGATCCTCAAAAGTAGAATATTATACATGAATATAAGAAAGAGACAGTGTTCTTTGGTCATATCATGAGAAGAGAGGAATTGGAGAACACTGTGACAATTGGAAAGATCCATGGTAGAAGAAGCAGAAGCAAACCAAGAGTCATTATGTGTCATACTGTTGAAGGACGCCATGGAGGAATGTCATCAAAAAAATTGATTCAGAACAAGGACTGAGATCTGTGAAGAGGCATGAATGCCTATGCCACTTTGCAAGGCATATGATGATATGGACAATAGATTAGGGTCCATATTTTCCATTAAGTACAGAGATAGTTGAAGTTTTCAATCTGGAGCCAAATGTGTCACCTCGCCTATGCTAAATTTTTGCAGTATATTCTTCATAGAATCAATTAAGCTGATTCTTAGTCTCCCTCTGAGTGTCTAGACAATTCATTTTTAATTATAGGCACATAGCAGGATGGTTTGACTTCATTCCTACAGGAAGTCCAAACTACTTTATTTTTGCCTCTTTATAAATGCTCTGCATGGAGTGATTCTTACAATATTTCTAATATTATAATTTCTAATTGTGTCTCTTTCAGAGAAGCCAGCAGCTTTCCTCATTATTTGTGACATAATGAGTTAGTTGCATCTTCTTAGACGGTGTTCGTGTATTGGCACTAGCAGTAGAATATCTTCTTCTTCTTATAGCCAATGCTGTGTGGCATTGGTGATCATGTATGTCCACTGCCCTTTGTCTTGTGTTCTGACAATCATTTCTGTAACTTTAACTAGCTACGTTCTGAATAAATGGTAAATTTATTGTTTTCAAAATTAAGAATGTTTCCAATCAGAATAATTTTCATACTTTGACTTATGAAAGCTAAACCATATCTATAGCATATAGCATTATGCTGATGCATCATATTCAACACACATTTCTTCATATATATATATATATATATATATATATATATATATATATATATATATATATATATATATATATATATATATATATATATATAAAACAGAGTGTATGTTTGTTTGTGGGTCTTGGATGCGTTCGATAACGGTACATCCGATTGAGATGAAATTTTCTACACGTCTTCCTTTCATTCCTCTGCAACCGACTATAATAATTTCTTAATGTAAAATCTTCTACTTATTTAATAACATTTACTTTTCCATTTTCATTATATAATGTCTATATAGCAGGGGGACTTCACTCTAGAAAAGTTATTTCAAGGGGCATAACTTTTAATAATATTTCTATATATTTTATAGTCATATTGTTGGACTTACTTGCACTATTGTTAAACTCTTTGTCTATAGTTATTTTCAGGCATATGATATAATCTTTAAGGCATTTTCAAAGTTTGCATAAAAATAATGCATAATGCATAACATTGTAACCCATCTTTTCCTGCTTACAGAACTTATCAACTGTCATGTCGGTGATTAAAAACAGTTTTCATTAAAAATAATGAATGGTGTGTGGAAGGACATTCTTTTAAGTTACTGTTTACCGGCGAAACCACGCCGGGTCAGATAGATAGACAGACAGACAGATAGTCGGGAACGGAAGCTTATTTGACTACTTATATGAATGAATTAAATGACATGCTCCCCACCAGGGACTGGGTGAAGCCGGGCCGGGACAGACAGACAGACAGATAGACAGACAAACAGATAGTCGGGAACGGGAGAGGTTATATGACTACGTATATGAATTAAATGAGATGCTCCCCACCAGGGACTGGGTGAAGCCGGGTCAGACAGACAGACAGACAGATAGACAGACAGATAGTCGGGAATGGGAGAGCTTATATGACTACTTATATGAATTAAATGAGATGCTCCCCACCAGGGACTGGGTGAAGCCGGGCCGGGTCAGCCAGACAGACAGACAGACAAACAAGCAGACAGACAGACTGATAGATAGATAGATCCCCTCCAGGGCCTGGGCGAAGCCGGGCCGGGTCAGCTAGTATATATATATATATCTTCTGATTTTAATCTTTAACTGTCAGACACTTCTGGTACTATACTTATTGACACCTTGCTTATTGGCAAGTTCATTTTTAATTCTGTATTAGTGATTTATGAGCCATAGTAGTGCAGCAGTGCAGCATATAGCATGCTTGCCATGCTAGTGCAGTGGTAGTGTGTTTGAATCACCATCAAGACAGATTTCTTTCAAAAATTGACACAAATTTCTCAGGTTGACAAAACCTAAAATGGAGACCAGAAAATGTCCTGGTAAATAAAGGTAACCTATACGATACTGATCAAATTCCTCATCAAGTGCCAATTGGTCTATGAAAACTCTCTGTCTAGCACTACACGTCCAATACACTTTAAGGCTTGTAAATGGGTCCTATATAATGTTAAAAATAAATAGTTATATACGTTTCTGATTTATGTTTCTTTCGCTCCTTAGATAGTAATCTTCTTACATATAAGGGCAGTATAAAGAAATAACTTACTGTCTAAGCAGGGCCATCATTTCTTCATACTTGGTAAAAACAAGTTTAGCATGATCACTTTCCATAATTCTGAAGGAATAAAAGCAAACAAGTCTCACAGATTAATTTGGCAACAAAATGCTGAAAATCTTTCAAAATAAAATGTTACTAATTATAATTGTCCAAAAATATTACAGCAAAGATATTACAAACAACTCAGTTTTTAATCATGTTGGTACATTTATATATATATAGCAATTTAATAAAGCATGATGACAGATAATAAATAGTTCAGAAATCATGTTCTATAGATGGTTGTTAAAACACTGTTCATACGAGGGGGCTTCACATGAAAACCTTAAAAATGTGATAGAAATTACAATAACCATGCCATTGTCTTGTAACCTGTCAATATTGTTGTTTAGGATGTCAAGGGTGTTAAGCACATGACATCATGGTGCAAATGAACACTGTGACATCATAAGGATAGTGTAAAGATGGCCACCCCACTTTTGACATGCACCAAAGAGGAGCAGTATTCTGTTATATCTTTTTTTTATCAGAGTGTTCGCGACCGGATTGGGCACACCAATTAGTGACCCAAGAGTTGATTTTTCTACAGGAATCCAAGCACTTTATCAACACTAAATAAGTTGCACTGAACGCAACGGTGACTACATCAAAACATGTTACATTTGTTCTTTACTTTTTCAGAATATACTCTCTCTCTCTCTCTCTCTCTCTCTCTCTCTCTCTCTCTCTCTCTCTCTCTCTCTCTCTCTCTCTCTCTCTCTCTCACATGCACGCACACACACACACACACACACACACCCCCCCCCAAAAAAAAAAAAAAAAAAAAAACCATTTATGGTTTTTATGTAAAGCCCCCTCATAGAAAGGGAACAATTCAGAAATTGCAACTTTTTACCGCAAAATAGAGACACAGACCAAATGATAAATGTTTATATATTCTACTGTCATCATGTATTTACTGATATGCTTAAAAACATAAAAAATGATTTGTTACTTTACATAATGCTTTATACATGAGCTGTAAAAAACGTAAATATAAAAAAAAAATCAGAATAACAGACACTTCTGAGATTCACATTCAATCTGTCAAATATTACCAACACCTTGTATTAGGAGACAAAGAGTTTAAGCAAATTGACTAAATTTTAACCATCAAAAAGTTAAAGAAGGTATACAGCAATACAAGTTGGTGTTAGTTTAGAAACACAAAAGATAACAGACACAATAAAGTCACCCAGAAACACATGATAATAGGGGCCAGAAACAGATGAAAGAAAGAAAAAAAATAATCAGTAATGATTGCAAAAACATACAACACTAAAGTGAATGCCTATACTCAACTGTGACGGGAAAAGATTATGAATACAGAATTGTCACCATATGATGTGCACTGTAAGCATTTTATTAAATCTATGACGGGAAATAATTATGAATACAGAGTTGTTACCATATGATGTGCACTGTAAGCATTTTCAGGAAACTAAAATAAGTATGATGCTAATATGCTCACGGGTGCTCCAAGCGTCTGTAGTTAATCATGGGTACTGAGATCCGGTCAGCCATCTCTTTAGACCATTGAAGGCTTCCAGTCATGTCTGGCATGTTTTTGTGAATTGAAGCTTTGCCATTTTCTTTCTTGAAGTTCATCTTTTCCAGAAGATCAATAATAGACAAATTTGAACAATTTTCAATGTAAAAATAAAGTTAAATAAAAAGATGAAAGTAATAGCATTATAAATAGTCATATAAAGCAAAATTAACTGTTAGAATATTCAAAATATGTGCACCAGATCACATCTTGTAAAA
The DNA here is from genome assembly GCA_963921405.1 of Cepaea hortensis. Taxonomy (NCBI): domain Eukaryota; kingdom Metazoa; phylum Mollusca; class Gastropoda; order Stylommatophora; family Helicidae; genus Cepaea; species Cepaea hortensis. Next base: position 38,508,918 of record OY992880.1, read on the forward strand.
TGTGACAATAAGTTCTCATCCTTGTAAGATTTGTCTTTTATTAGTGTAAAGTCTGATGTCAGTTTATTGAAACAATAACAACATTATTTGAAAGAACAGGCAAGGTCACACAGTCACTGCAACAGAACACTGCAGTCAACCCCAGCTGTTTGTGATTTATTGATTTATTTGTTTTGGCTGTTTGGTGATTTATTGACAGATTTCTGTTCAGTAGTTTGCCATTTCTTTCTGAAATCATACCACTGAATGAAAATACAACACATGGTGGTGTGCTGTCAAATCGCCAGCAGCTGTGTTTTGAACATGGTATGCGGGATTACGATTGCGTCCATAACCACAGAGCCAGCAATATCACATTGGCAGCCTGTACTTCTCAAGATGATTCCTGGTACACAATTTGGCTGGGCTGATGTGGAAGCCCAGGTCAGTTTTTAAACTCTGCCTTAATAGGTCAGCAAGGCCAAATGGAAAAGAGTGCCGAGGTAAGGGGCTCAACCCCTAAACCAGACAGCTGGACTAAAATGTTGGCTTCTCATCCTTGACTTGGGGATGTAAATTACAAGTACCTCTGAAATCAGAGTGGATTTGCCTGATGGCGAAGGACAATGGTAATAGGGAAAGCTAATCCACACGCAAAATTCAGTCCAGTACTATTAGAAGTAGTGTGTATGGACTACGCTTGAGTTCAAAGCGAGCAAGCACCAAAAAAATCTGTCAGCAAAGCGTAGATATATGTATGTGATTACATAATGCATTCATTAGGTCAATCAGCCTGAAGACTGGTGTCCAGGGTCATCAGACCATGTCCCTCCACAGTCTCCTATTATTAATAACTCTCTTCAGCTCAGCCTCAGTGTCTGTGCTCCATTGTCCTCTCATGCATATGTGGTGTAGTTTTTCTTAGGATGTCCTCTTTTTCTCTAGCTCTCCAGTATTTTAAATCATAGACCTCCCTGTTTCATATTGTGAACAAGCCAAGATAATCTGTTTTGTATGATGTTACACAGTTGTCTATTTTCTTCAACGTTGTATAATTACATGGGACATGGCAGTAGCCTAGTGGCTAGACACTTGTCTGCGAACCAATTGGTCATGGCTTTAAATCCACATTTCCGCAGGTTTTAATTTTAAAATGTGACCTGGTCTCCCAGCTTGATCCAGTATAAAATGGGTGCAAGGAGATATCTTGGGAAGTAAAGGCAGCTGGCGTGATGCTGACCATTTAATCCACCAAAAGTTGATAGATCTATAAAAGTATAAACTAGCAGCTTATGCCAAATGAGCCTAATACACGTAAAAGGGTCCTTAATACGTAAAAGACATAATGACAGCTTCAAATTACATACAAACATGAACTAATCTGTGAGTGAAAGACAACTCATATTAATTATTCAATAGATATTCATTGTGCACATTTCTCAGTAGATTCATATTTTAAAAACTATAATTACTGTAATTACATACCTGCACATTGTACATAATTTTTGCATCATCCAACATTTCATGCATTTTGTCCACTACAACTGGATACTTTGCATCAAAATCTTTTTTGATCAGTGGTCTTTCCAAAAGTGATCCCATAATGTCAATCAGCTATAAATTTAAACAGAACAGTTTAAGTGGAAATCATACACTATGTATTGACATTATTAAAAGTCTAATAATTGTTCATTTGACATGCTTGCCAGCAAAAAAATCAGCATTATAATCATATGATTTTTAAAAATACTGTCTTGCAGTAAAACAAGTTAAATTAAAATAGGAGCTAAGGCATTCTTCTACTTCTGCCCTTTATTCTCTATTAGGGCATATACCTCAGCCAACTCACACAAAGTTGTCCTATCTTTCGCAGCTCCCTCGATATCCTCGCCATATTATTCATCTATCTCTAATCCTCTTCTTCATGTATCTTTATGTCACCCTCTATTTTGTTTGTAGGTTCCAGTGAAAGGTCTTTCCAGTTATATTATTCTCAGATTTTCTCAAAGTGTGTCCTATCTAGTGTCATCGTCTTCTCTTCGACACTTCTTGATTCAATGGAATCTGTCTCCTACTTTCCATAAACTCCGTTTTATTAATTTTGTCATACTATTTTAGTCCTACTATTCTGGGCAGACACCAACTGATGAATGTTTTTAGTTTTTTTTTAAAAATTCATTTAGTTGTTATCCATGTTTCTGATTCATACAACAGTGTATTAAGTATATAGTACTAGTCCAATATTTTTATAGAACCACACCCAAGAGGTGATACGATCAAATCACATCAGCCACCTTTACTTAACAAGGCATTTTCTGGTACCTATGTTAGGCTACATCAAGCTGGGAGCCCAAGGACATTTTTACATATCCAGCTAAATGCGAATTGAAACCCATGACCATAAGGCAGGCAGGCAAACATGACCTTGATACAGGATCAGGAGGAAAGTCTTCCACACTAATCTCATTCTGATAGATGCAAACATTGTCAGCACTCAAACAATCTAAAATTGGAGCAATGGTTAAAGCTCAGTATTCTAGAGGTTTCACCAATCAACTAATATCAATCAATGGTAGTTTTCATGGAGTGAGCAGATAATTATGTATTATGTTTGTATTGGCTAAAAAATGAGAGTTAAAAGGCAAAAATCAATAATTTTATTGCATCAGGTTTTATCCAGTATAACTCAGTCTCTCTTAGATTTGAGCAGCTAACGTGTGGCACAGAGCATGAACTCTGAAGCTCTAGGAACGACCCAAGAAAATGGAGTCCAAAAATGAATCCATGACTTTCTGAGATGAGGCAGATGGCTTAACCACTTTCCCACAGAGACTTCCCTCCCCTTGTTTGGATAGCAAAAGAATCTGAATTTTTGACATCTGAATGAAGCATATATCTAAATTTATTGATCCCTAACTTTTTCACATGCTATGCTAGTATGAGTTCTTATAGTCTTCCGCTCTTTTTCAACTCCCTTTAATTAACTTCCTCAATGTACACATGATGCACATATCATTCTGATAATAATCATATCAATCAGAGGTATATTAATTACCTTATACATAGACTCCAGGCCTGAACAGTCATCAAAGCCCTGACAGATGATGGTGGCCACACGACGATCAAAGTCAGAAACTTTCTCCAGTAGAATATTGTAGTCATCCATAAATTCCTGTGGTCAGAAAATAAACATAATAGAACATTACTCATGTCAACAATGTGCGAATTCTAGCAAATTGAAAGATCTATATGTGTTTGATTAATAAATATTGGATAAATCTCGACAATTCAGTCACACTGAATATAAAATAAAATGGTAATATGTGTATTTATAACAGTTTGTTTTAATTGAAGTTTTCTAATACACACACAGATTAAAGAAAATCTGGAACTTTACACAGAATGCAATTTCACCTCTATATTTCTTACTGGGGCCCAAATAAGAAGCAAAAATAGTAATCTGTAACCTACTATGCATGCTGTAAGAGATAGCTAACGGGGATTGGCATGTCTCATAGACAATTTTATTTGAAAAATCCAACTAACCATGACTAAGTTTAAATAAAGGGAAAGAACAATATCTCAGCCAACCAAGATGCAAGGATGCTCTTCTCCTAGACAAAGTAAGATGTGATGCGGAGAAAGACGTAATGAGTTTGGATTGCTGTCATACCCCCTTTATGGAATGTTAAAATTATGTATGAATTGGAAAAGCAGCACAAGTGGTAGGGAAAAAAAAATATTATAAAATTTGCATTTAGGGATTATGCAAAAGAAGGTGCAAGGAATAAGGCAAAATGCTTCTACACAAGTGAAATGTACTGATCTAAGGCAATCTAGAGAACAATACTTCTCACAATGAAGACATAGCCTTAATGACATCTAAAAAGACAGAAAAAGCACTTAGCAATGAGTTTTACAATATTAAAAGCAACATTTATAACCACAAAAAAGAAAGTAAACATGAACGTGATTCAGTGGCATAAACATATTATTTGGATGAATCAGTTAAGGAGGAATTTTACATGAAACTTCACAGGTAATCTAAGAAATGTAAAGATCTAAATTTTGATGGGTGTCATGATCCAAGATAGGATCAGATAACATGGGTTAAGAATAGATCATGAGGAATCAGACTTGGGGTAATGCAAGCAAATTGATAATTATTCACCGATATTTGTGCAGTGAATCAATATATCATAGGAGGAAGTGTTAAGAATATGTAAAGCAACATGGGTATCACCAGACCACAAAACAGAAAATCAAACTGATCATATTTGTAGTAACAAAAAATTTAGATCTCTATGTGACGTACATATCTTCAGAGTTATAGATGTAGATTCAGATAACAATCTGCTGATAAGTAAAGTTAAATTCAAACTCAAGAGATTCATAACATCTTACCAGCATGAAAATCAATACAATGTAAGATATCGCAGAAATAAAGAAACTAAGCAACAATTTATAGTCAGTCTGTAATAAGTACCAGGTCCTGAAACAGTTTGTAGATGAGCTTAGAAAGGAAGGCTGCTGGAACCAGGTTAAAAGCATTTGGAACGAATCTTAGAAAGAAAGAACACAAAGATAAAACATGAATAAAACCTGAAACCCTTACAAAATAGAATAAATAAAAATAAAACAATATGCCGTGACACAAGGCTGTCTAGAATTTTCTCTTATTGTCTTCCTCTTTCTCTCTTTCCACAAATCTTTCCAATTGTCACAAAATATTCCTGTTTTTGTTGTGTCATAATGTGGACAAAAAATTATGATTGCCTCTTTCTGATGTTTGTGATAATATTTTTCAGTGTCTTAGTTCTTTCAAAATGGTTAGATTACTAATTTTAGCGGTTCAAGGAATTTCCAGCATTCTTCTATAAAACCACATCTCTAAAGCTTTTCGAGATTTCTTTGCTTGCTTACTAAATGTCCAAGATTCACAGCCATATGTTAGAACTGGTTCTATGTAACATGCAAGAATTTTAGTTTCTAGTTTCCAATGACAAGAATTTATTGCATAAGATGTATTTAATTTTTAAAAATGCAGTTTTTGCTTGTCCTATTCTGTTCCTTACTTCTGTAATTCAACTTCCATCTGATGTTATTCACATTCCTAGAAATTTTAATTTCTGTAAATCCCCCAAAATAATGCAATTTGCTTTAATTGTGCACTGTTGTTGACATTATAACATATTTAAAAAGGATTACAGTTCTCAAATTACTTGGATTCAGATATGGAGAAACTTACATGACTTCTGGTGTCAAGGCAATCATAAGTGCGCTCTGAGAAGACTTTGTACTGCTCACAAAACTCTGCATGGACAGCAAGAACTTGAGTACTCAGCTGCTTCCCTTGAATGCCACCAAGTTCAATCTTTTCCAACTTATAAAACTCAAGTGCAGTTTCCATCAAATTCTACAGTAAAAAGATGATTATAATTTATTTATTTCTTATATGTAAGCATCTTGAATATTTTCATATGACAGTCTTTTGTAAGAAACACAAATATATATATATATGTGTGTGTGTGTGTGTGTGTGTGTGTGCATGCGTGCATGCGCGCACGCGAGAGAGAGAGAGAGAGAGAGAGAGAGAGAGAGTGAGAGAGAGAGAGAGAGAGAGAGAGAGAGAGAGAGAGAGAGAGAGAGAGAGAGAGAGAGAGAGAGAGAGAGAGAGAGAGAGAGAGAGACAAGTAACATTATACATTTAAATAAAAATAAAACCAGAAATACCAGTAGCAGAAAGAAAAACAGATGAATCAGTTTAAAAAAAAAATCCTAAACAAAATTTTTAAACCATAGTTATGGATTCAGGTGGATGTTAGACCTGGCTAACAATGACATCTTTTTAAGAGGTGCCTAGTTGACTCTGTGTCAAAGTACAACGTGTGTCCTTCTTCAAGGCAGCAGTCCGAATTCTGGTGTGCCTATAGTATTCAGTTTTTATATTCTTTTGAGTGTCCTTTGATCTCTACTTCTTTTCTTTTCCTTACATGAGTGCCAATAAAAATCTTTGAATTTGTTTCTCATTCTAAGCACGTTTATAATTACCTATTAATTTATTTCTTTTCAAATTCCTCATCAAAGCAGTAAGTTGTTTTGTTTTTTAATTCCATGAATCAATTTATTCAGGAAGTGTATCACACAATCAATTCAAGATATATGAAAAAAATTAATTTACTGGTATCTTAGGCATTTCACAATTCAGTTGTGTAAATCATAGAATATTCTTCACTGTGGATAAATAACTATATGCATGAAAATAATTCATTATTTTATTTTTCTTCAAATATGACAATGTCTCATGAGGTAGTCGCTTGGCAGATACTGCCATATGACCTTCCCAGAAAATTGTGAACATTTTCCGGTACCTATTTTTATAAGACTGGAACGACAAACCTGTGTTCATTTGATTTGGCTGGAACTTAGTTAGTTAGTTAGTTAGTCACAGTTCCAACTTCACAGCAATGGGTTGTCCCCATTATGCTCCGTTCCTGTGCCAGTGAATATCACACAAAATGCTCCCCACTGCCCAATGTGAAAAGTGAAAAAGACAGGAGTCTCGACAAACAACAGCCCGCACAGATACACTGTGCATAATGCCGCCACCAGAATGTCAACACACCAGTCCCTCACGAAACACCCTGTTCATCTCTGTTGGAATCGGCAGTCATTTTCCTATCTGAATGTTTCCTAGATGTTCACCCACACAGTCCACGAAAATACAGTTCATCGCTGATGGCAGTGGCAGTCAACCAGAAGCCCAGCATTTCTGCATAAGGCAAAAACAGGTCAACTCTGGGACATAGCCACCTGCCATCACTCCGAACATGCAGTCACGTTCCAAAAGCATTTCACACGAAACTCACAGCTCACAGTGTCGCGCCACGCACTCACTCAGTAGCAGGGCGACGGAACCATCAAGCCTCCTTAGTCACCTCTTACGACATGCGTGGTAGGCTACAGTGTTGCTATTCTTTGCTTCCCTTATGGGCCCCGGCAACACACGGAAACTACTTCCAGCTAAACGGTAATTAATAAAACCTTTCAAAGTATAATTGCCAAAGATATACACATCAAAGAAAACTGACTCATAAATAGTATCATGTCTTGGAAACTAAAATACCCAGGCCACATCAATCATCACAGTGGTTTTAAGAATAATAATGGAAGGAATGGTCTCTGGAAGTAAAGCAGCAACTGACAACATGATGGTGGACACATGATGATAAAGACACCCTGTGCATGAAAATGCAGGGTAACTAGCATAGAAGTGAAAGTCTTTTTGGCTGTCTGAGATGAGAGTGATGTTATGCAAAGGACTTGCTTCATGATAATATTTGCCACATCTCTCGTTAATCTCTTTATTTATTATCGAGTGTGAAATTTTGTTGTAAAATCAACATTGTTATTGTTTGTAATGTTCAGACAAAACAGGTTTGGAATTCACCTGAGATTATTTTATTGACTTCCTATGACATATTCATAATTTTACGAACTGTTGTGAATTTGTCATGTTCTTTTGCCTATTCATATTTTGTGTTCACAGTACAAATAGGTAATACACATGTATATTAGCTGTAATAACATGCTCCTCTTAAAATGAATAACACAACATCTATTTAGAACAACATCACAGTAATAAAATGGAGCTTTTGCTGTTTTCTTCTTCTTTCTTTTCTTCCATCCTCCTTCATAGGAAGTGCATACACCCAGTTATGTACCCCAAAGCTCAGTGTATCCGACTTTGGAATGAATTTGTGTGAGGTTTGCTTCCTCTAGACAGATTCCATCCAAGGTAACAGACTCTGTCTACTCGTGGGCAGGTTTTCTTTCCTAACAATGTTGCCATGGTAGCAGCTTTATGGCTTACACTTCATGATTTCCAACCACCATGTATTTTTAATGTGTAGGACTTGCACACGCAACCTCCTATATGGAGTTTAGCCTTATAAATATGCATACGCTTTGCATACTACTGACAGTGGATGCTGAATACTTAAACAGTATAATGTAAAATCCTTACCTTGAGAGTTTCAACTCTTTCCTGAAATTTGTTATACCTGGCAAACACAAGCTCTGGAACAAATTCCCATTCTTTAGGCTGCTTCCCGTTTTTAAAGTACGTGGACAGTTTTGCTTTGTGTTCATCATAAGATAAACGGAAAGCACACAGGATTTTGTGAGCTGTATGGACTTTTCCAATAACTTCCTCAACTTCACTTTTCAAGATGTCTTCAGGAGAAAGGAAATTTTTAGCCTATGTAGAAAAAATAAATAATAGTAAATTTTATAATGGCAATTATTGCCAATTGTTACATTTCTGTAATTTCCTATTGTTAACAATTTTTAATATAACTCTTAAAATTAAGAAAATTATATTTAATTCATTATATTACAAATATTTTTATCAGTTATGTAAAAGCCACGTCGACCAGAAAGACGAGCCTGCCAGACAGAGGACCACAACAACACTCTCTCAGTTGTGCGAGGGGGTCGGGACAGACGAAGAATGGACAATCACAGTTGTGATATTGCGTGCGATGCTCAAGAAATCACCTAACACCGCCCCAGGCCCAGACGGCATCCGATATGGTGACCTAATGGTGATATCAGATGATGACATGGAAGAACTGGCCAGAGAATTCAACACCAGTATCCAGAGGGGTCAGGTCAAAGAAGAATGGCTACACAGCTACTTGCTGCCGCTGCCAAAACCGAACAAAGACCACTCCAAGATAAGCGGCTACAGAATCATTACGATGCAGAATACTGTTGGCAAGCTACTGGAGAAAATTGTAGCACACAGACTTGCTTGGGACTTGGAACAGCTCGGCTGCTTTCCGCCCACACTTGGAGGATACAGACGCAACAAAGAGTCATGGCTGAATGCGGCGGTCTTTGCTCAAGATGTTTACGAAGGATTTCAGGTCAGAGAAGAGACATGTGCGGCCGCCATAGACTTAGAGGACGCATATAACAGAGTATCTTTCGAGCACTTGATGCAAACCCTCCTCAGACTGAAAGTGCACCCTCACCTTGTACGATGGATAGCTGCAGTTCTACTCCAAAGGAAGGTGGTGCTAAGATGCGGGAGTTGGTCTTCTGAGCCGATAACGATATGTCCAGGATTGCCGCAGGGTTCACCACTGTCACCAGTACTATTCAACGTGTATACGGTGCCGATCTCTGAACAACAGTTGGATGGGAGGGGTAGGACTCTATCATTCGTTGACGACATCCTCGTGTATCGACAGGGTCGAGATAGACAGGCGGTTGCCAACTATATGCAGGGCGAACTAGATCGAATTTCCTCATGGTGTGCTGATGCCGATGCCCTTGTCAACCCTGCAAAGGCAACGGTTACATGGTTCTCACTAAACGACCATATTGTGAAAACAGACCTGCCGGCAGTAAGAATGGATGGGAGCATTCTGAGTAGAACCCAGTCAATGACATATCTTGGCGTGAGGCTTGATCGTAGCCTGTCCTTCAGAGATCATGTCGATTATGTCATAACGAAGGCTCGAAAAGGTTTGGCAGCAATGAGAGTCATGGCGACTGCCAATATCGAGCAAAGACTGCTATTACTTCTGTTCCAAGGACTTGTGCTTTCACGCATCGAGTATGCCCTGGCCATCCTCACTGTCAGCCCTACACAGATTGGAAGACTTGAAAAGGTACAAAACGAAACCATGCGCATCATTTTGGGCTGCACGAGAGACACCAGCTGTGTAGCAATGAGATACCTCCTTGACTTCCCGACAATGGAACACAGGATCAAGATCTGGAGAGCTCGTGCATACTTAAAAATAAGTGCAGATGAGCAGCACCCTCTGCATGACGCTGTATTCAGAGAAAAGGGTGACAGGCTAAAGAGGGGCAAATCATGGATGGGTCGGGCGGAAGATGTCGTCGGACAGGTCTGCAGTCTTACCAGTATCAACCCCGGCAAGGAATGGGTGCCGGTGCCTCCAGCTTTTAAGTGTACCTTCTCCTGCATTATCACACTCGACAGACGGTGCAGAGAGCAGAACCCTGCCGCTGTCAATGCAGAGGTTAACGTGCTCATCTATGATCACTCAGATAGCCCCGAAGTGCTCATCTATACAGATGGATCTGTTGTAAAGCAGCAGAGAAGTGCGTGGGCATTTACAGCCCGTTCAGCGGGCCGAACCGTTCAAGAATCCAGTGGTGCCCACTCTATGACCACGAGCAGCATGACGATGGAGGTGATGGCAGTTACACAGGCTTTCATATGGCTGGAATCACAGCATTATACCAACGTGTGTGTACTAAGTGATGCAATGAGCATGATTCAGAAGGTCGAAGCTGGATCTGTACGTAGACAGTGGACTGAGTCGCTGCGGAAGTCTGTTGTCCGCAAAGTCATCTTCATCTTCGTCCCGGGACATGCGGGAGTCGAGGGAAATGAACGAGCTGATAAATTGGCTGGCTCTGCACCCCCTGTAGATGGCCAGCCCATGGATCGTGCCGATGTTATTAACACCCTTAAAGATATGGCGAGAACAGAGGATTTTGACGCCAGTGATTCCACATTGCTTTCCAGGATGAAAGACCTGGGAGTAAGAATCGGCACAGCCAGACGCGAGAGGTACATCGGGAAAACAAAGCGCATCGTCAACCAACACAGAACTGGCACTATTAGCCACCGGACGCTGATGCATATGCTGGGGGGAGGATCTGAGCACCTATGGACATGTCCGGAGTGCAACGAAGATACCCCAACTGATAACTAACTAACTAAAAGCCACATCAAGTAGAAAAGTATTTGTTTTAGATTGAAGTGGTCTTTGGTAGAATATGTATTAGAAAGCTTGATGTGTTTTCTACATTATTTTGTTTATAAATTGTACATAAATTAACATTTTAGTTTGAAAGATAAGACATTTTAAATAAAATTATGAAAAAGAAATTAATTATCTAATTGTAAACATGCTGTTCTGAATTTAAATTGTTCATACCATATCAATGATCATGTTGCAAATTTCTTGCAAAAGAACGATGATGCGTGCAGGTGTATTGTAGTACTCAGAATTTGACCAAATAAGACACACTGTGTTCAACAGAGGTGCCAGCAACTTTCCACATTCATCAAATTCAGTTTGTTCTAGTTCCTCCAGTTGATAACGAAGTGGCTTTAAGTGCATGTTGATGTCTTGAGCTTCAGTTAGTGCTAGAAATTAAATGTGTAAACAAAGCAGGTTATTACAAACTTTTTTTTTAAATTACAGAAGGTTTGACCAAATTTTGATAGAAAATGATGCAGCATAATCACAATAGGACTAGATTGGCAAAATGGGTTAGAGGTAACAAGACTTAATTGCATTTGGTTCTATTCCATATGGCTTGGGCTTCATTTCCCTGTAGCTATAATGATGACCCATCCCAGAGTTCCCTTAAAAAACAACTTCACTTGTTAACTGAATACAACATCTGAAAATGAACCATGAACTTCATCTGGGTCGACTTCATTGCACCGGGTGTTATCCCATATGGCTCAGTCTCTTTCCGCAGCGCGGAAAGCATCACACAAAGCATGAACTCCGTAGCTCTAGCGTCGACCCACAGGACCTCCTAAAAATTTCACTTGTGAACTGAAGAACACAGCCCAGAATCGAACCCACAATCTTCAGAGCCCGAGTCAAATGGCTTGACCACTTCGCCACAGATATATATATATATCCTGTTTCAGGATATTGCGGTCAACACCAGCATCTTTCAGCTGTATGTTGATTCCTAGGCTTCGCCCAGACCCTGATGGGGAGCATCTCATTTAATTCATATAAGTAGTCATATAAGTTCCCGTTCCCGACTATCTATCTGTCTGTCTGCCTATCTGTCTGTCTGTCTGACCCAGCCCAGCCCATGGTGGAGAGCATCTCATTTAAATCATATAAGTAGTCATATAAGTATAAGGAGGAGGAGGAGGGAGGAGGATGAGGGAGAAGGAGGGAGGCAGGAGGAGGAGGAGGGATGAGGAGGGAGAGGGAGGAGGAGGGAAGAGGAGGGAGGAGGGGGGATGGAGTAGGAGGGAGGAGGATGGAGGAGGAGGGCAGAGGAAGAGGGAGAAGGAAGAGGGAGGAGGGGGAGGAGGTAGAGGGAGGAGGAAGAGGAAGAGGAGAGAGGAGGAGGAGGGTGGAGGGAGGAGGTAGAGGGAGGAGGAGGGAGGAGGAGGGGAGGAGGTAGAGGGAGGAGGAGAAGAGAGGAGGAGGGAGTTCGACATTCCGAATTCATATTCGTCTAGGTTCTGTGATTTCGGTCCTTCCATTGATTGTTCTTCCCTTCTACATGACTGTAGATAACTTCCTTACACATAAAAAGATGAATTGTTATTGATATTGCCGTGGCATGGAGGAATATCAGCAGCAGAGTTGATCCAGAAAACCAAAGACCGAGATCTATGAAGAGCAATGAACGCCTATGCCAGCCGGCACGGCACTTGATGATGATGATGACTGCCGTGTGACGATTCTGTGTAGTCACGTCATTTTCTTCACTTTTCCTAGCGATTTGGTTCGGGGATTCTTTCATCATCATCATCATATATTTACGTACATATTTAGGGAGGGGGAGGAGGGAGGAGGAGGAAGAAGAAAAAAAAATATGACAGTTGGCAGCGCTGGAATGAGAGGAAGGCGTATAGAAAATTTCATCTCAATCGGATGGGCCGTTCGCGAACGCATAAAGGACATACATACATACACACCCACACACATTGTCTTTTATATATAAGATGTAACAAGAAACATTCCTACCTGCCACCACATCACGGAATATATTCTTAAATGATGGGAAATAACTGCTGTTGGCTCGCTCAAGAAGTTCTGCCATCTTCTTCACTTTTGAATCCCGCAACTGAAGAGTTATGAAAATTATGTTACTTAAAGCCATTTATAGTTACATTTCCATATGAAAAATAGTGAGACAGTTATAACAAAATAAAGCAGCACAATCCTTAATGTTTACAACTTGTATTTAGTCAATGGGAAGCAGCTAGAATAATTATAAATATATATTTCAATAGCAAAAAACAATCATTTAATGTAACAAAAGAAAATATATTGTACCTGGTCATAAATGCATTCCAGATTCTGGGCTTTACTGTCCCAAAATTTAATCTCCACAAAAGGAGATGGATTGAGGCCTTCCAGTAATGGTTGGACAGAATCTTTCTTCAGAACATCTCGAATCTGATGAGTCCATTCAATAATTACAGACTCGATGGCATGCACTAGGCTGCGGTCATATGTCTCCCTTGTTTGAAGAAACAGAAATAATGGCTCTTGACTGTGTTAATTTTTAAAAATTATGTACGTAAATTGCAAATTTACATAAAATATACATTTGAAACATAAAATAATTACTAATGGATAATGGAAGTAAATAAATGGAACATGTATAGTATAAGAATTTGAAACTGAAAGATAATTGTAATAAATTTTGAAGTTATTCAAATTCGTTGAAATTAATTAAAGGATAAGTTGTTCCAAAACTAATTACATGTAAAAGGTAGAAGTAGACCCTTAGCAGAAACTGCCATTCTTGAAACAATACAAAAGTAAAATCTGTCTTGTCTTAGCTACATATAAAGACTTGAAGAAACACTAAAGAGAGCATGAAAAGGTAAAATACGGGCAAAAGAGAAAGAAGTATACCAAGGAAAATATTTATAAAGCATGCCTGTAATGGTGTATCCTGGAATTAAAGAATGTGGCACAAAACAATCAACTATACAACTAAATGATTAGGAAGCTTTACATCCAGCGTGAATGCTGAAATATTTTATGATAAAGACGATGACAAATGGCAAAATCGAGGGGAAGAGAACAAGGGGAAGACAGAGAAGTAAATACCTTGATGGCTTGACCACGTAGCATGGTCGAGACAGGAACACTGAGCTAATCCACAACTCTGGTGATCGAGTGAAATGGCGAGTCATGACCACCCACCTTTCTGGCATGGCACATGATAGATGGATGATGACAAAATTGAATGTCTAAAAAAGAAACATGTCTTTTCATATAAAAGAAAATTGTTGATCTTTTAAACGGCATCAGTATATTATTTGAATAAAACGTTTTTCTGAATTCTTCCCATAAACACTGAATACTCTAAATAACTTGCTCTGAAACATGCAAAAAGATATTGAAGGAATCAATATTTGGGGATGATACATCAATAACATTAGATATGCAGATGATACAGTCTTGATTGAAGACAATGAACAGGACCTGCAAAAATTAGTAGATGCGGTTGTTGCACACAGTGAACAACTAGGGTTAGAACTGAATATTAAGAAGACAGATTATGGTCATCACTGGGAAGAAGGAAATACCACAATGTGATATACAAGTAAATGGGCATATTCTTAAGCAAGTGAATCGATACAGTTATCTCGGCACAGTCATAACATCTGATGGGAAATGATTCAAAGAGATTAGAACAAGAATTGCCATTGTGAAGGTAGCCTCTTGCACGATCAAAAACATACTGACCAATAAAAAGATATCAATTGAAACAAGAAAAAACGTGTTGAAGTGCTACATAGAACCTATACTTTTGTATGGATGTGAAGCATGGACAATGAGCAGTCAAGCTGGAAAACAGCTGATGGCTGTGGAAATGTTGTTTCTGAGGAAAATGCAAAGAATACCATGGACAGACAGAAAAACCAATGAACAAGTCCTACAAGAAACAAATGAAGATCGTAAACTGATTAGAGTAATTAAACGTAGACAGCCAAAATTTTTGGGGCATGTTATGAGAAGAAATGACTTGGAAAGCTTGGTGACGACTGGCAAAATCAAAAGGAAAAGACCAAGGGGAAGACAGAGAAGTAAATACCTGGATGGTTTAGCTGCATGGCACAGTCGAGACAGGAACACAGAGCTGATCCACGACTATGGTGATCGAGTGAGATGGCAGAACATGACCGCCCACGCTTACCGGCATGGCACATGATGGATGGATGGATGCAAACTCATTATTTTAGTTGACAGGTGTTACTTTTATGCATAAAGGCTGGGTGGTGAGAATAATTTCTGTTTGATATATTTTTGGGAAATTATGTTTACTGTTTCAAATATTTTACCCTTTGTTTAAAGCTATTTTTTCAAGTAGTTCTTTCTTGTTCGGCATAGCCTATCATGAAAAAAGCATCTTCCAATGTTCAAGAATTTACAGTAATTAGAAAAATGGAATGTTTATGTCTAGTTAACTAATCTATCTTTTTAGAAAGAAAGTAACAAATCATCAATAACAATTCCCCTTACACGGCTAAGAATAACAATTCCATATACAAAAGTACCACAGGTTGAAAACACAAGCACTGTCATTCTGACATTTCAATAACAAATGATAACACAAATTATGATTTACTTTTCCCCATCTCCAGCCTGCTCAATTCTGTCTGCTCCCACAGGAAGAGGTAATAATGTCTTGCCCTTGGCCTGGCCTGAGACAACGTACACATTGCTCTTGAGATTATGAACATGACGTGTAACATCCTTGGACACAACCTTTGGCCACTTGTCATGATTCCTCTCATTGGACAATAATGGAACAAGAACCTGGAAAAGTCACAAGATTCTATGAAGATGAATCTGTTGATGTGCAAAAAGCTTCTTTCGGATTCATTTAAACTTTATACACAAAGAGCTAATAATGACATTTAAGGTCAGTTTCCAATACAATAATATAATGCACGCAACAATAGATCACTAAGTAAAATTACTTTATGTTTAAATGTAATTTATCAGAGTTTAATTTATTCTTACATTTATTTCTGCTTTCTGACACTACAGAATGTATACTTTATGCACACATAATATAACTGGGAAGCTCAACGAAAGGAAAGACACACACAAATATGAGAGCGAGTCAATAAGTAAGTCACACAGTTCTGAGGGATGGCAGGTAAATGTAGTTGGTGTTTTCTACAGGTGTCATTAGGTGACAGCGACATCAAACTTTATATTCCCATTCGTCAGGTGGCGCTAGGTGTCTCATGCATATAAAGAAAATGGAGACTGTACTTACGGAGTGTACAACCAAAGAGCAACGTGCTATTGTGCGTTTTTTGTGGGCAAAAGGACTGCCTGCAAAGGACATTCATAAGGAAATGCTTCCTGTTTATGCTGACATTTGCTAATCTTGACTCAAAATTCTCATGTCCTATACATGGCTTTCAGTTAACATCTAGTAAGCTTTTAACATCATGATAGTCTCTTAGAGAATTGAATATTTTGTTTGGGTGCTTACTCATTTTGAACTCAAGCGCAGTCCATACATGCTACTTCTAGTAGTGCTGGATTGAATTTTGCATGTGGATTAGCTTTACCTATTAGCAGGGTCCCTCGCCATCAGGTGAACCCACTCCGACTTCAGAGGTAGGCATTAAATATGTTTTCTGAAAGCAATCGTTGACTTTCTGTTACAGAGGCCAACCCTGCCAGTTTGTTAGCTCATCTATTACCCTCAACTCCCAAATGTGTGGGAAGAAGATAAAGATTGTGTTTACCTATATTTTACTTATTTACTGATTCTAACCAAAACCTTGGAACTGCATCTGACTCGACTTTAATTTTAGATATAACTTTTACTGTGCCACTCAGTACATAGCCCTGAGTGTAGTATAAAGCTATGTTTTATCAATGGTTAGGCAATGCAATTGAAATAGGCTGGACAATCACCTGCCAATTCGGAGGTTATGGGTTTCATCCATCTCAGGGAAAATTTAAAAAAATGTTCTTGGGCACGCAGGTAGATCCAGCTTTAAATGGGTAATAGAAAATATTGTGGGAAGTAAAGGCAGCCAGTCTGATACTGGCATATCACCCACC
Source organism: Cepaea hortensis (assembly GCA_963921405.1). Classification (NCBI taxonomy): domain Eukaryota; kingdom Metazoa; phylum Mollusca; class Gastropoda; order Stylommatophora; family Helicidae; genus Cepaea; species Cepaea hortensis. The sequence goes on from OY992880.1 coordinate 38,525,762, forward strand.
AAGTACTGATTCGTGGGAACAAGATAAGACACAAGAGGACCTCAGCCAGGGAGAATCCCACAGAGAACCCCAAGTTCTGTAGCTGAGAAGATTCAAGTCGAGGTTACTTGTGACGTACCCGAGCAACCCTCCGAAAGTCCCAGGGTGAAGACCAAGTTTCCTAATGCCACCAGAAAGGAAGAGTGGATAGGGATAACAAATGTGACCAAAGTCTTCACGGTAGGGTAATGACGCCCGGAGTCATGACCCAGACGGGACCACCCCCAGAGAGTATTAAGAGGTTAAAGGTCCGAAGTACTTGGGGAAGGGGGTACTCTTCTGATGATCAGAAACCCCCTGCTTCGTTTGCTCCACGGCAGAGTTTTTACTATTCCATCCATCCTCATGTGCCATGCCGGTAAGCGTGGGCGGTCACGTTCTGCCATCTCATTCGATCACCAGAGTCGTGGATCAGCTCCTTGTTTCTGTCTTGACCATGCCACAAGGCCAAGCCATCCAGGTACTTGCCTCTAGGTCTTCCCCTTGATCTTACCAGTTGTCACCAAGTTCTTCAAATCATTTCTTCTCATAACATGCCCAAAAAATTGTGTCTGTCTACATCTAATGTCTCTAATCAGTTTACGATCTTCATTTGTTTCTTGAAGGACTTGTTCATTGGTCTTTCTGGCTGTCCATGGTATTCTTTGTATTTTCCTCAGAAACCACATTTCTACAGCCATCAGATGTTTTTCAGCCTGACTGCTCATTGTCCAAGCTTCACATCCATATAAAAGTACAGGTTCTATGTAGCACCTCAACACTCTTTTTCTCGTTTCAATTGACATCTTTTTATTGGTCAGTATGTTTTTCATCTTGCTAAAGGCTACTTTTGTCATGGCGATTGGTTTACAAATATATGGAGATAGCACCATATGCTCAATGAACCTTAAGCTTTTACATTGCAATATTTTAGCTTGAAGACTATTACAGCCAGAAGAACTATATAACAATAAAAAGCTGCAATCTTAACTTACTTTATATATAAAAAACAACACTACAACCAAATGTAATGAATGTATATTCATATGTGGTATATGAAGTAACCAAATCATTTATGGTGGGATAATTAGTATTGAACGTTTCAGGAAGACTAAAACTAAAAGTATTTAATACTGGTAATTATACACCATATCAAATCACAACAAGCTGGTTGCTACAGAAAAATAGGAATAACAAAGTAACAAACAAATAGTGAATACACAAAACATGTTACATGTATAACTTGCCTCATCAACAAAAGCACATAGCTGGTCCAATGGAGATGCTGCCATATCTCCATACAACAGTACATTTCTCAACACTGCATCCTTCTGGATTGGATCTTTCGAGCGTTTCACAAAGTAGCAAGCTTTAGCTTTCGGGGTTGATGGCCATTCATACTGGACTTGAAGTGCACCGGCTGCTGTAGCGATAATGATAATAGTACTCACATCTTGTTTTTCAAAGAAATCCATAAAGAGCTGCTTATTTTCGTCAAGGCTGTACATTTTAATCCACCTGTCTGGTTTTTGTTTCAAAGTTTTAAGTACATAGTCTGCAATGAATCTGACTCGCGAGTCGTCAAGTTCTAATTCGCTGGCCATTTTTATTTGTTGAGTGTTTGTTTACCTTTCTGTATTTCTCGTTATTGAATCTGCATTTGTTTGTAATGCTACATCATCAACAAAGTGTAAGTTGTACTTGATCAAATATAATTCGCCACATTTTCTTCGCCAATCCGCAACCACACGCTTCTGTCAATCGATGGAAGAGGACAGGTGCCCGCCTTGGCTGTGCCAGGCCTGGCGTTGCTAACAACTGTTGTTATGGAGCTGGAGCCTCGTTCTCGATGTCTAATGACACAATGTTTGTGAAACCACGGTACAGCAACTTTGCTGTTGGGAATCATGGACACATCATCATCATCAAGTGTCTTACCAATTGGCGTAGAAGATGAAGATCAACAGAGTGTATCAGTTTCTGCGCTGTAATTTTCCACCAAATCTCCCAATGCCAAAGCAGAAGCGTTAGAGAAATTCATAGGGAACTGTGCTGATAATGTCGTGAGCACAGTTCGACGCCTGGGCTCGTCGCCTGCTAAGTAAGGAAAAAAAATTGCTCATCTATTCCAGGTCTATTGTAAAATATGTTGGCGTTATCACATCACTGACCCATAGCAGAAAACTGCTTCCCTGGTCTCTGGGTAGTGAGATCGGACGCCCGTGTGTATTGTTGCGCACGTAAAAAATCCCTTGGCAGTTGGAAATCGAAAAAGAGTAGCCTAACGGCGCTTCTTCTTCTTCTTCTTCTTCTTCAGCGTTCCGAGCCATTGAGGTTCTTTGCTGCAAATACAATCCGTCTCCATTCGTCTCTCTGGTGGACCTTCTCTTGCCAGTCGTTGATTCCAAGTGCTTGCAGGTCTGTACATGTATTATCTCTCCACCGCCTTCTTGGTCTACCTCGGGGTCTACGGTAATTTATTTCCTGAGTGTAAGCGAGTTTTGTTTCCCTATTATCTTCCATTCTTTCTATATGCCCCAGCCATTGTAGTCTATTAGCCTTCATGATACCAGTGATTAGCGGGGACTTAAACAGATCATAAATGTCTTTGTTACTTCTTCTTTTCCACTCTCCACTTTGTGTATCCCTAATGGGTCCAAAGATGCGTCTTAAAATTTTGTTCTCAAAGGTTTGTAACAAGGCTTCGTCTCCTTTCGTTGTACTCCAGGTTTCAGAGCCATACAGCACAACTGGTCTGATCAGTGTTTTGTATATTGTGATTTTGGTGTTACGAGATAGCGCCTTTGATTTTAGTAGATGTTGTAGTGCATAGTATATCTTATTTCCAGAGTTGATTCTAGTTTGTATTTCTTCCCTTATGATGTTGGAGCAGTTGAAGATCGTACCCAGGTATTTGTATGTTTCCGTTCTTTTAATGGTCATATTATCTATTTGTATGTGGCCAGAGTTTCTAGCCATTCCGTCTCTTGAAATTACCATATATTCTGTCTTATCTTGGTTGATAACGGCGCTGCCCGGGCAAAATTTCGAGTTAAAAATCTACCCAAAGTATTTCAGGATCCTCGCCGATGCAACGGAGTTCGTGCATTGAGCTGAGTTTCTCCAGACTCAGGTTTGAGTTAGGAGGAAAATGGAGCACTTATGGGTTAAACCGTGTGCCGTGATGTTGATCCAACGACTAAACTAAACTAAACTAAACATCTTCCAATGTCATGGAGTTACCCGTGAAGATAGTTTTCATTTGATAAAACGCAGTTTTTGCTGGCTCCAGTTTGCTCTATTGTGGCCATTAAGAGGAGACAAGTTGGTTGTGTGGGCCATGGAATACTTCACAATTCTGTGACATGGCCATCAGTGGGTCTCTCTCCGCTGCTGCATTGCAGGTCATATATGTTAGGCTAGTGTGGTTAAATTATGCACAAACCTGGAAGTCGTGGGCATGGAGTACACAGATTAGACAGAAATGGTAGCACACTGAGACGTAGTTCCTTCGTAGTACTGGAGTTGGATGAAGAATGACTTGCGCGATGACTTGGATTAAAGTGAGGAAGAGTTGCGCAATTCGTCGACCTCACTCTCTCACCCGAGTCCATCTGAGTCCAGTGGCAAGACAAGTCGAGACGACTGGAGACGAATACAGGCGCAGTGGATGACCAGGGCCTTGCCGTGCTCATTACGTTCCACAACGCTTTGCAGGTAAACGCCGTCTTGCCCGTTGAATCAGGAATGATTTCTACCGCGGATTCTGCCGAATCCTGTCTTCACATGCTGGGCAGGCATACCCTAGTTTACCGCTTGGTATGACACCAAATCGGCTACCCATGCTTGGTTTAGCCAGCCTCTCACAGCTGTTGCCCGGAGGGTGGCCGATGTCGCATGCTGACAGCTACTAGGAGCCACAGGCACGAACTGGGTGTCAGGCTTGGACCAGTGGGGGATGGGTCCTGAAAAGGACATGAGAGTCATCCTTACCAAAGGTGCTACCAATGCCTGACACCCCGTACCCCCCCCCCCCCCCCCCCCCAGTACTGGTGTACTCTTTATGAATATGTATCATACCAGAGTATTCTTTATGCAAGAGTACTCTTTATGAATATGTATCATATCATCGTACTGGAGTACTCTTTATGAATATGTATCATATCGCTAAGAGTGAGCGATAGTGGTTGGCAATTTCATACAGTCATTACTCTTGTAGCAGTTCTGTCCATTTACCCAGATTACGCTAAGTAGCCAAGTCATCCAGATATTTATCTGTTTGTCTTTCTATTGTGAGAGCCACGGTACCTCAGTGGCTAGCTAGCATGCTTGTCGGCATGCCCGACGACTAGAATTGACAATCGTATCGCAACAGCTCTCGTTTTCTAATGATTTATGTCATTTATGAACTGTTCTCTTTCCATGTTATGACACTGGACTGTCAAGTATCTTTTCTATCTATTGTGCCCAGTCTCATTTATTGTGAATTCTGCCGCTCTACGAATAAAGTGAATCCAAGCATTTGAATTCTACTAATTTCGCGTGCGTGCGTGCGTGCGTGCGTGTGTGTGTGAGTGAGAATTTGGCACGTTATTATAGCAGATTCCACCTTTTCTCTACTAATAAAGTGGATCCATGCATTTGAATTCTACTCATGTCGCACGTGTGTGTGTGTGTGTGTGTGTGTGTGTGTGTGTGTGTGTGTGTGTGTGAGAGAGAGAGAGAGAGAGAGAGAGAGAGAGAGAGAGAGAGAGAGAGAGAGAGGAGCATTCTTTTCTTGTAAATTCTGCCACGCTATATAATAATTAATACATTCCACCGTTTTCTCCACTAATAACATGAATCCAGGCGTTTGAATATTGCACATTCAGCATGTGTTATGTGTGTGCATGAGCGCGTGTGAGCGCTGTTATATGTATATATTTTTCTGCTGCTTTGTATTCATCAATTGAGAATAGTTTGTCAGCAAACTCACAACAGATCCTCCAATCTTTCGCTATCTTCTGCAGCTTAATTCCGATGTTTTGAAAAACAGATGTTCCGACGCCTTTCAACCTTCAATTATTTATAATTGGGGCCCTTAGGCCTATGGTGTTTCTTTTTCTACAGAAATAGAGCTGCGTATTTCGCTTCCTGGAATCTAGGTGTTGTCTGTCTTGGTGTGGATTTAATCTTTGTTGTTGTTTCTTATGTCTGGTCAATGTTGCGCACTTGTAAAGCTTGATGTTCGTTTCCCGGTATTCTTTCAGGGAGTGGTTTATCGACCTGTTTACCGGATTATCGGTTGTCGTTCCGCTCTAGACTCCATCTTCTATTTCTCCTGTGTCTTGGTCTATCTCTATCGTCATATCTTAGTGGTCTAGCACTTCTTTCATATCTTGTGTCTTGAACTTTCGATCTTGGTGGAGTGCAGTCTCTTATTCTGGTCACCGCTTGCCTTGTTCTTCGTCGCTTTTATTATCACTTTCTGTTTCTTTCTCCTCTTCTGTTGCTTCACATTCTGTCTAGGACTTACTCTTGGTATCGTCTGTTTGTGATGTTTCATTCTTTCTCTTGTTTCTTAAGCCGTTCTATCTGTGCTCTTTCTTTTCTTGGATTTTTGTCAGTGTTTTCTCCGTCTCCGCCTTGATTGTAGCCATTCTAGCCACATTCTGCGCGATCTTCTGCTGCTTCATCCATCTTCTTATTCTTATAGTCCATGCCGTATGCCGTTGGTGATCATGTCTTTCCACGGCCTTCTGTCTAGTGTACTGTCAATACTTTCTGATACTGATGTTCCTCTATATACCATGCTGTCAAACTGTCCAGCATCTTCTCTCTCCTTCACTCTAATTTCCCCTCTGTGAAGCTCTATCCATATCTTTCCCATCTTATTAATCTTGACTTCCAATTCCCTTATCTGTGTGCTGTTAGGTCTCCCTCTGTTTCTTTTGTGCTGTGGGTTTTCAAGATTGATTGATTGATTTAGGAACCGACATCACATCATTCGGGGCATTCCCATAAGCGCTCCGTCCCCATCCTCAGAAGCCAGCGAAGAGTTCCAACCCCAGTAGCAATCTGATTATATGTGCGTCTCGCCTTTCCTCTAAGCGTCGAGCATCGGCCAGATCCCCTCGTCACTCCACGCTGTCGCATTCTTGCCAGGCCATGGTGATCCATTTGCTCCACCGAGGTATACACGTGCTCCCACAAGGCCGCAACCACGTCTGCCTTATCATGCATCAATATTCCACCAAGTTTTGCAGAGCCAGCCAATCTGTCTGCCTGTTCATTCCCCAACACACCAGCATGCCCCGGAGAAAATATCCAGACGATGCTTGCCACCCGTGACTTCCGAAGCGAATCAAGCCACTCGGCACGGAACTTGCCAGTCCTCACCCTACTCAGCATGCTTTCTGAGTCAGTTACAATCACGTTGTGTGTGTGTATCGTATTCTCCATCCAGCGGAAAGCTGCACTGACCGCCTCTACCTCCATTCTTAAGCTAGATGTTGTGGTATCATATGCCAGGCTCTCCTGCACCAAACGTCGATCATTAGCCTTTGCCAAGAAACCCCAGGCACTTCTACTACCTCTCAACACCGAACCATCTGTGTAGATAATCACATCACCCGGGCTAGCTTTATCCAGAATTAGTTGCTGGATTTCCACTTCCATGGCCCCTCCCTGCTCAATGTGATTATAACTCTGCACAAGTCATGACTGCTCCGTTGGAACTCTGACCCACTCCTTTCCTTGCCTAATGTTCTCCAAGGGGCACACCTGTCTGATCATATCCTCCGCCTGAGCCATCCATGATTTCCCTCTTATCAGTCGCTGGCCCTTAACTGCGTCCAGCGCCTCGTGCAACGGGTGATCTGTGTCAGCAGCTACTCTGAGGTATGCCTTCAACTGCATCACCTTGAGCCTACCAGCAACAGTCGGCAAGAAAGAACCTAATACTATAGGTATACTATTAACAGGTTTTCTCAATGTGTGTTCTATCCATCGCCAGCATTTTTGATTCGTCTCTTGATTTGCTGGAATTTGTTTAGTTTGTGATTTTGCTACACCACTTTACTCCTTAAACCAAACTGTTCCTCTGAAACTCTATTGTCTGTTTTATGTTGTACTAGCTGACCCGGCCCGGCTTCGCCCAGGCCCTGGCGGGGATCTATCTATCTATCTATCTGTCTGACCCGGCCCGGCCTCGCCCAGCTCCTGGTGGGGAGCATCTCATTTAATTCATATAAGTAGTCATATAAGCTCCCGTTCCCGACTATGTCTGTCTGTCTGACCCGGCCCCACCCAGTCCCTGGTGGGGAGCATCTCATTTAATTCATATAAGTAGTCATATAATTATAAGCTCCCGTTCCCGACTATGTCTGTCTGTCTATCGGTCTGACCCGGCTTCACCCAGTCCCTGGTGGGGAGCATCTCATTTAATTCATATAAGTAGTCATATAAGCTCCCGTTCCCGACTATCTGTCTGTCTGACCCGGCTGTCTGTCTATCTATCTGCCTGCCCGTCTCTCCCACCCTCTCTATCTATCGGATCAGATCTATCTATCTATCGCCAGGGGACTTAACCTAAGATATAGCAATGCTACTAAAAGTTATGTCCCTTTATATATTATTTATTATGTTAAGTCATGTAATTTAATTATTAAATTTTAGTAAGTAAATAGCTGATTCTACAATAAAAAAAAACTATGACAGTTGGTTGCACGGGAATGAAAAGAAGACATGTAGAAAATTTCATCTCAATCGGATGGACCGTTATCGAATGCATCAAATACATCCCTACCCACATACATACATACATTGTGTTTTATAGATATAGATTCTCTCATGTATGATCTTAACTAGCATTTTCAGTGTCTGGCTCATAAGACTGATTACTCCTACATATTACTGATGTTTTGGGCAATGGTATGATTCTAATGAACCTGCTCCGCGGTGAAGAGTTTACGGAGGCGATTCATAACCCTACATACTCGGGTTCGAAACACAGCGGTGCTGATGTTTTTCGAAAAAGGTATAGGTGCCCGTCGTTCATAAATCAATGGCAAACTACTGAGCATAAAACATGCCCAGAAATCACAAACAGCAAAAATGCTACATCCTGTGAAGGACATGCAACTAAATTATTCTTAACGTTTTCATCTGGTGTGGTTAGAAGCTGGGATTGTATATATCTTTGCATAAATTAGTTATTTTACCTACTGCAAAAACTTCAAGGCCTACTATTGTTTCTATTGATATTTTTATCACTACCAGGGACTTCTCTTCTCTTCAGAGTATTTATTGGTTTCTTGAGCAATTTGAGATAACTGGGGCCTTCTGTCGCGTAATGTTGACTATTTTGATAGACAAGGATCAGAAATAGCAACCAATAGACTTTCAGGATTCCGAAAGACTAATCACTGTCGAAGAAGAGGCCGAAATGGCTCGAACTAGGAAGTACGATTCGGAACTGTCCCAGGAATGACCAGGTCTTCAGACAGTGTTCAGGCACAGATTAGTAAAGCTAACAACCGTACTAGGAATAATTCTAGACAGTAGGCTTAATGAATCTGGCGACGAATGCCTGCAAAAATTAAAGCGCCCCCTTTAACTGATCCATTCTCACAACATGGAGGAAGAGTACAAATATAAAGTTACAACTTGCATGCCTTCTCTCTCTCTCAGTATCCTAATATTAAATTAGAGTATAACAGCAACAGACTAAGTATGTTTCTGGTATCACATATAACTATTAATTTATTGAAAACTGTGGCATGTAAAAGTCTGTTGCCCTAGTGTGTAGGCAATCAAATCCTAGACTAAGTTGGCAGGCTAAAGGTGTCAGCCGAGGAGGTCCACCACTTAGCTCAAGACTTGGGTCCGGCTTGTCAACTCGGGTGAAGTTCCAGTTCAGGTTGCGGATTCACTCCAGAGAGATTTTCAGAGTGTCTTTAAAGCGTTTCCTCTGGCCACCTTGGGAGCGTTTACCACAACGCAGTTCGCTGTAAAAAATTCGTTTAGGGAGTCTGTGATCTGGCATGCGAGTCAAGTGACCAGCCCAACGAATCTGATTCTTCATCAGTAGGGTGTGGATACTGGGCATGGACGCTCTTTCTAGGACTTCAATGTCTGGGATCTTGTCTTGCCATTTAATCTTCAGTAGATTCCTTAGGCAGACTGTGTGGAAGTGGTTTAATTTCCTAGCGTGTCGCTGATAAACAGTCCAGGTTTCACAAGCATATAGCAGTGTGGATAATACAACTGCTTTGTAGACTTTTAGCTTTGTTTGCAGGCTTATTCCAGTTCTGTCCCATACATTCTTGTACAGTCTGCCAAAGGCCGTAGAGTATTTTCCTTACTATAGTTACAACACACAGGAGTATATTTATATGGCCAAAGTTAATATAAAGTCACATAAAGATATGGAGTCTCCGTGGCGAAGTGGTCAAGCCGTTTGACTCGGGTTCCGAAGGTTGTGGGTTTGATTCCAGGCCGTGTCTTTCGGTTCACGAGTTAAATTTTTCGGAAACTCCTGTGGGTCGTCGCTAGAGCTACGGAGTTCGTGCTTTGTGCTACGCTTTCCGCACTGCGGAAAGAGACCGAGCCATATGGGATAAAACCTGGTGCAATGAAGTCGACCCTGTCGACTTTTAAGTGACTTTTTTAATATAAAGACAAACACAGCACACACTAAAGAAATATTTTAAAATGGTCTCCATGAAAAAGTTTTATTAATAATTTAGTATCCTATGAATACTGTCATGACATGGAGTGCATGGTTAAAATGCAAAAAAAAAGAAATGGAAATTATAATAAAATTATATCACTTGTGCACTAGTATGTAAAGTAAATATAAAGGAGCTCCTATCACGATATGAGACATAGTTGGGTATATGGTGTCATCCCCACTTTGTTTTAACCAATTGACATTTTGTGGGTGATGTGGTTGGTCAATATGTCGCCTGTAAATTTCCTGGCACCCATTTTAGGCTAGGTCAACCTGGGAGCTTAGGTTACTGGTGAAAAAAATGCACTAGTAATACATAAACAGTGTGCAGACTGCCCTTCCTTTAAGCTGTGGTATTATTAGGCAGTTAAAAAAAAATAAGAGTTTGATATGATCAACTGTAGTTTAGCAACAGCCTTGATAAATATAAGTCTCGACAAGACTGAACAATCATCTCATCTCATCATGTTCCTCTTGGACCTTGCGGTGTCGAGGTGAAGTATAAACAGCGGGAGAGTGCCCGCTTATAGGCTTCATGTATCAATATTCCCATGAACTTTGTTATTTCCTGCATCCATCATTTACGTGGTCGGCCTCTTCCTCTGCTTCCCTCTAGTCTGTACGTCATTGCTTGTTGTGGTATACTGTTAGTTGGTAACCTACTTGCATGGCCAAACCATTTGACTTGCTGCCTTATAATAAAATCTAGTGCAGCTATAACCCCCACTTTAGTCCTGATTTCTTCATTTTTGATCTTTTATCTCTTCTTGATACATTGAGTATTGATTAATTTGGTTATTTCGGGATTTGAATTTTAAATATTGAGCACAATCCACCACTGGCAATGCTGATCGTATTCTGGTATGAACCTAAGGCCTATATAGTGCTTCCATATTGACGTGGATAGGCCTTAGGTTCATACCAGAATACGATCAGCGTTGCCAGTAGTGGGTTGTCCTCAATATTTAACATTGAGTATTCTTCTCAGGAATCTCATTTCTGTTGTTGTGATTTTTCTTTTCTCTTTTTCTGTCATTGTCCAGATTTGGCATTGGTAACATAGAGTTGGTAGGAAGATTGTGTTGTAAAGTGCTTTCTTAGTAGTTATAGATACATGTTTGTTCTTTAGTATTGGTGCCATTTGTCCGATGAGTTGATTTGCCTTATTGCATCTATTTTCAATCTCGTCTTCTGATTTGCCATTTGATGACATTATACTTCCTTGGTACTTGAAACTCTTTACTTGTTTCAAGGGATGTTCGTTTAGGTGAATCGTTGATGCTTTTTCTTCTTTAGTTACAGTTATTACCTCTGTTTTACTTGCGCTAATTTGAGCGATGAGTTGGTTTGCCTTATTGCATCTATTTTCGATCTCGTCTTCTGATTTGCCATTTGATGACATTATACTTCCTAGGTACTTGAAACTCTTTACTTGTTTCATGGGATGTTCGTTTAGGTGAATCGTTGATGCTTTTTCTTCTTTAGTTACGGTTATTACCTCTGTTTTACTTGCGCTAATTTTCATGTTATGTTCACTACACATTTCGTTTAGACTATTCATGTGGTCTTGTAATTCAGCTTCCTATGCATTCACTGTTGTTGTATAAGCTTCTACACAGGTTTGTTAGATGTGTACTCACTCCATATTGTTTAAGGATTTCTCACAGCTTGTTTCTATCTACTCTACCAAATGCCTTTTCTTGGCCAACAAAGGCTAAGTAGAGTGTTTCATTGAATTCGATTGATTTTTCTGTAAGTTGTCTAAGAGCAAAAATGGCATCTGTGCATCCTTTGTTTTTTACTAAATCCATGTTGTGTTTCGCATGACTGAACAATCTTTCCATTAAATTTGTATTAAATGTTAAAAAGGACCTTGTTTCTTCAAGCATTGAGTTGCTAGCCCCAAATTTTTATAGACCAATAAAATAGACTGGATGTGATTAATAACACGCCAACCACCTTTACTTCCCAGAACAATTCAAGGTAACCATTGTTAGCTGAGCTGACCTGGGAGTCCAGGTCAATCTTTTAAAAATCCCCGCCTCATTTCTGTTAACAACTTATTGTGCAATGCAAACCTCTCCATGTGGAATTCATAGATTTGTCAAGCAGTACAGAGTTGTTTACTGTGGCGCTAGATGTAGTCACTGACCTAATCTTAAATGGAAATATCAACCGGGGAACCCTTTGGGACCTCTAAGACAGTTCATAAATAAACACACATGTATTGTTTGGTAATCACAGAAGTATAAGAATGATGTACAGACTAGAGGACACACTAGACAACATAATAATTGAAAGCTATAATTACTGACTGGGATTCCAACCTGTCATTGTCTTCCTCTTTTCTGCTTCCCCATACAGCCCACTTCGTAATTGTTATTTCCAGACCTTCAGGTGTTTTTAGATGTTCAAAAAGTTTCATTTTCCTCAGTTTTTTTCCATCATCAAATGCCAATCCACACTGAAAGTCAGCTGTAATCAGCTGTATCTTCACGGTGCACTCATACAGACTTCTTTGAGTGTATCTCTTGTTGTTGTCCACCTACAGGGCAACTACATATGCTAACATTTGTAAAGAAGTTTATGAAAGAGTCATATAAATGGCGCTTGCTTAAAGCTAATACCATAAATAGTAACATTTTTTCTTGCAACTTTCGGAACATGGTCATTTTACAGTAACAGGTTTTACTATATTTATCGGGTAACTTTTAAAATCACTTTTACATTGATTTTGTTAAATTTTCATAAACTGGAAGAGTTGTACGCAGCAGAGATAAGTTGCTCATTCTCAACTCTTTCTGCCGAATCCAGATGTTGCACTAATTCATTTTAAGATTTTACATTAGCTCCATCTGCTCTATATTGTTATTATACTAACTCTTTAAGATAGCAAATGTGTATTACTTTAAAGTAAGAACTGCTTAGGATAGAGCAACTTAAGGAAACAGTTCTTCCAAACAGTTGATTAATACAACACACACACACATTTGGGCATGCACATACTCTTGTGTAACACACATGCACATATATACTGTCTGAACTATTAACAGATAATTAAATGCAACAAATTGCCTGATCAAAGTCTCAATTTCTTACATTGTAATTTTTCCTCATTTGACTTGAATCTATCAATGGGTTTTGTAGTTTGTAAACTACAGGTACAAATCCTAAAGTGCATTATCAGGGAAAGCTAATGCATAAAGCTTTTCACCAACGGTCTCCAGCCTCTGTCTGTATTCAATGTCCTGTACAGAAATTATAACAGTAAATAATCCATTTACATGCAACTAGAACATATAGGGGATATCATGGTAGGCCCATGTTTAAGTTCATTTTATAAATTTGATTAATGTTCAACTGATCACCTTACTTATGGTAAATGTAGGGAAACATGATAAATTTTGGAGGGATCACATTTACTTATGAAAGATGTGGTGAAACATGATCAATCTTGTAGCTATCACCATTACTTATGGCAAATGTGGTGAAACCTGATTAATCTTCTACTGATCACCCTTACATAAGGCAAACGTGGTGAAACATGATCAATCTTGTAGCGATTACCTTTACTTATGGCAAACGTGATTATCATTCTGTAACTTGGGTTCAATTCTGGGCCGCATCCTTCGGTTCACGAGTGCATTTTTCGGAGACTCCTGAGGATCATCGCTGGAGCTACAGAGTTCATGCTTTGTGCAATGCTTTCCGCGCTGCTGAAAGAGACTGAGCCATAGGGATGCTTGCTTGCTTGTGTTCGTTGGCTTGAGCTCCAACGCGAAGTCCTGTATGTCGGATGAAGGCATCCTGTTGTCCAACATCAGTGTGATGTCATACAGGACCCGAGGTTTGCGTGAGTATCCGTTGTCCCATGTCTGGCTTATTGGTGTGCAGACTGGTGGTTCCTCACCGTACAGGCAGACACTCTCCGACTTTGGAGGAATCAGCGATCCTACTGACTTTAGCCAGGACCCCGAAGGGACCTGTTGCCCAGGACGCTCGACGAGGACGCGTCAATAGGTCTTGGCCAGTATATAACCCGGCCCTGGTGCCATGGAAACACCTCTGCATCCCAGCCATAGGGATAAAACCTGGTGCAATGAAGTGGACCCTGTCGACTTTTAAGCGACTTAACTAATGGCACTAATGTTGTTTATATTTTCTGCTATTAAGAGTTTACATGTCTTCCATACCATGACCCTAAAGTACGTAATCTTCATACACTATTATGTTTATATCATGTTCTTGCGACACTGCATTCCAGCCGGAGGTTCTCCATGGCATTGTGGTCGGGCCATCTGCTTGGTGCTATGAAGGTCATGAGTTTGTATTCTCCACATCAGAAGTATAATTTTTCTGGAAACCTCTGATGGTCTTCACTGAAGCCACACAGTTTGTGCTTTGTGCTATCTTGGCATGTGGTTTGCCGTACTGGGGAGAGATACCAGAAGGGGTAAAACCCATTGCAATGAAGTTGATCCTCTTGACATTAACCTTTAATTGCATTCCAGCGTTCCTTGTTTCATAAATTTACCAAATCCACTTAACCGCTTCAGAAATAGCCAATCTAACGAGTGTACATTTCTTCTTCTTCTTCTTTCATCTGGAGGGTTTTTTCAGACGTAATTGCGGCGTGTCTCGTTATGCACCCCTGGGCCAACACATCTGACTTTAGGGGCATTTTTTAAATCAGGTTAGCCATCCTGGGGGACTCTCACTGTTGTGGTGCCGTCCACATCCCAGCTGGTCAAGTTAGAACGGTCGAAGACTTCATGGTCAGCCCTCAAGGGAAGGCAGGGGCAGTCCATAGGCATTTACCGCCATCCAAGGAGGCTTCCATAATTGCAGAGCTGATACATAGCGCTCTGGGTCTGGGCTTCACCCAAGGAATCACCACGTCCTGCACATGGCTGCATTAATTCCTCACTTTCGTGTATTGGGCATTTCGTTCGCCGCAGGCCACTCCCCACACAAACCAGGAACGGTCGGTCTGCAGACGGCGTCAACTCAGCTAACTTTCGGTTCGGCGGACATGTGCTGGACACTATGCCTGGAAGACAAAATAGTCAGAGCTGTTCCGGGCACGAGGGACATTCCACTCTCACTTGGACGTTTTTTTCATTGTGCCACTTTTATTTGCCCCTTTAGGTATGGCACACCCGACTTTCTGCGGGCATTTTTACGGGTGTGCCTTCCCGGGGTTTCAAGGGACATTAGACTCTTACTGTTGTGGTGTTGTCCACATCTCAGCTGGTCAAGTTAGAACAGTCAAAGACATCACGGTCAGCCCTCCAGGGAAGGCAGGTACAGACCATAGGCATTCCCCACCATCCAAGGAGGCTTCTATAATTGCAGAGCCGGCACATAGCGCTGTGAGACTGGGCTCACCCAAGGTATTGCCACATCCTGCTCATGGCTGCTTTAATTCCTCACTTCCATGTATTGGGTATTTTGTTCGCCACTGGCCGCTCCCCACACAAACCAGGAACGGTCGGTCTGCAGACAACATCCACTCAGTAAGCTTTCACTTTGGACTTCCACGTAATGGATTCACTAGCCAAGTGTTCCATTTTGTGTTAATGAGACGACATCCACTCAGCAAGCTTTCTCTTCAGACTTCCACATAATGGATTCGCTAGCCAAGCGTTCCATTTCACGTTAATGTGATGTTTTTCCACCTTTGACTACGCTCACTCAATGAGTTTAAATACAGACTTGCATCATAACCATTGCATGCGACTGGGACGCTTTTTCCACCTTTAGTAACGCATACGAGATAGGCTGCATGTGCTGCTGGCTCAGCATCTTACCTCCATGCACCAGAGAGCGAGTAACGGCCAGGCCCTCTCATCTGGGGGATCCCTCATATCCCTCGGCTGAGAGCAGTAGAACAAGTGTCTGAACCAAGCATGTAGTAGGCTCAGCATCTTACCTCCGTGCAGCAGAGAGTGAGTAACGGCCAGGCCCTCTCATCCAGGGAATCCCTCAGCTGAGAGCCGCAGAACAAGTGTCTGCACAAGCATGTAGTAGGCTCAGCATCTTACCTCCATTTAGCAGTGGGTGAGTATCGGCCCGGCCCTCACATCCGGGGGATACTGACTAGCATTCAGCCATATCCCTCAGCTGAGAGCTGTAGAATATGTGTCGGGACCAAGAATGTTGTCGCATCGTGCGCCTGATTTGGACTTGAGTGCTATGGATTTGCTTATCTCTAGCCTTTGACTGCCTGTCCCGTCTACCTGCAAGGCAGCAGGTGCGTGTCCCTCTTGATCTGATTCCTATCCCTTGACCTGTCCGACATGGGAGACCCTACCAGTAGCTGTGCTACCGTCGGCATACCTCTTGGGGTCATTGGAACACACAAGCCCCTCTACCACGACAAGGTGGTGACGCGTCAGAGGGGGAGTATACATTTCAAAATAATAAACATAATTTTTCTATTAAAGCTTTCTGCATTACTATTCTGTCCCAGACAACTCACTATTGGTTTACCACTTATCATTCTTATTCTGCCATTCATCTCCGTCAACCAATTCATACCAAGCCTTTGTAGACTCATTCATGATCGACTGAATTTTGCAGCTAAGTTTTCTATGGGATGAGATAGCCAATAACCCACCAACCCTCCATAGTTGTGTCTTGCGACATGCATTCCAGTAATTCACAGGCAACTGAATTATTATACAATCAAAATATATTCAGTCCTAAAAAAACTGGCACTTTTATTCAGTCTATTTAAGTTATTACTTAACATTTTTCTGTCAATGTTATTTCTTTAACTTCTACATTTATAAATGTATGTCTTTTTGCTTCCAGTATTATTATCATTTACAATAACAGCTTCCTGCAGGAGAAAGAGCTAAGCAGCTGCATCTGTATCTCCATGTTCTTAAGAAATGTAAAATTAATGGAACAATTACTATAACTTTATTTAAAGAATATGACAATACAAGTTACCCTGTAGTTCAATTCAGGAACACCTTGTACACCATAAGTTGCACCAAACCAACATGCAGCAATGACACCGGTGCTGTCACTGTCTCCTCCGTGAAACATGGCTCTACAAATACAAGCATTAAATCATCTCCAATTCAAAACATAGACACACAAACACAAACATTACACAGTCTCACAAATTCAAGCATTATAATTAATCACCCACGAAATATAAATTTACAAACATAAAATATAACATTTTCTTCATCCATGAAACCCAGGTCTATAATCACAAACACTACACAGAATATGGCATGAAATATGGATCTGCAAATATAAATACTGCATTGAATTACCCAGGAAACATAGATCTACAAATGCACTTAACTGTCTTTGGCAGGAAACATAGATCTACAAATGCAAGCACCACACTGAATTATCAATAAAACATAGATTTACAAATGCAGGTACTACAGTGAATTACAATACATAGATCTACACATACAAGAACTACACTGAATCACACATGAAACATGCATCTACAAATACAAGCACTACATTGTCTGTAGCACGAAACATGAATCTAAAAACACAATGACTTCACTGAATCACCTAGAAACAAAGATCTACAATTACAAGCACTACACTATATCACCAATGAAACAGATCTACAAACACAAATCTACACTGAATCACCCATGAAACATGGATCTAAAAATACAAGCACTACATTGTCTGTAGCATGAAACAGATCTACAAATACAAGCTGTACATTACATCACTCATGAAACATTGACCTATAAACACATGCATTACATTGTATCCAATATCCCAGCTGATATGGCAATGGTAAAAATAAGCACCCTTTTATATGCCCCGAGGTGTATCGGACATATGGTGCTCACGCCATGTTTTTAAAAGACAAATCAGCACTCAATCGGTTATGTGGTCAATATCACACTAGCCTTAATTTCCAGGCTCTTTCTTGGTACTCATTTTCAAGTCAACACAAAAAAAATCCATCTCAATTGGGGATTGAACTCACAACCACTGGGCAAGAAGGCAAGAAGGCAAGCATGCTAGCCACTGCACTACCACAGCTCCCAAACAATGTGCACTACAAAAAAAAACAAAACAAAAAAGCTACCTGTTACACAGTTCATTCCAATTGTTTCCAGCTCCCAAGAAGGCATCATATCTGAAAAGCAGCACACAAAAAATGGTCTAACATATTTATGATTCTGGACATTGTAGCAGCCATTAAAAAAAACTATCAATATGACATTATGTACCATTGCTAATGTCTGTCAGAAGGGTTTTGGAGGGCTAAAGATTAAGGCCACCTTGTCCAGGTAGTCATCGTGCAGTGTGTAAGCTAGGATTTGTATTTCACCACAGAAAGATTAAAACCTGTTGCCTTACCTGGGATCTAAATTCTGGTCCCATGATGTGTTAGACAAGACACCTAATTCGTCAGCCATCTGCTCTTTGGCATTTGTCAGTTCTGTAAAATTACTGTAATATGCTTCGATTTTTTTTTTATGGCAGAATGTTTTAAATCAATAGTTTCTGTGATTGCACTTTGTTCCAGCATGCAACTAGTATTTTCCAATCTGGTTTGTTATTTGCTTCTAAAAACGTCACTTCCTTATTCTCCTTTTATAAAAAAAAAAAATCATATCGGCTGTTTACACACATGCTGAATTTGTTAAACCAAAATAATCAGACTTAATGTCCAAAACAAAATAATTCTGGGATAAAGGTTACATGTAGGTAAATGAAGTTTTTCACACCAGTGAATTCTGCCAAAACACTTAGCAAGAAAGTTAGATTTATTTAAAATAAATATGCCATCAGGCTAAGGCACAGATTTATCCATAATACACGTAATCATGGTGAAGCACATATTTACCAATAACATACATAATCATTGTGAAGCATACATTTATTCAAAACATACATAATCACTGTGAAGCATAAATTTATCCATAACATACATAATTGTGGTGAAGCATAGATTTATCCATAACATATGTAATCATGACAAAGCATAGATTTATCCACACCTAATACGCAATACATAACATACGCAATCATTGGTGCATCATGACCACTGGCTCCACCCCACCCAGAAAAGCTGACACTTTTAACAAATTGATCACGCTCCTTGAAGCCATATGGATTTGGGAACACTGGAGTGCTGGTCCCATCTCTAAGACCTCTAGAATTGAGGTAATTCTCCCAAGCATTTTGAAAATATGCCCTGTAAAAAGATAGCAGTGTAAAAATATGGAGTTGAGTTTACACTTTAAAAATGATGGAAATATACATGTGGATAAATATGTGCAATCTAAGAGAGTTAAATATATGTGTAGGTGCATATGAATGCATGTGTAGACAATGGTTGTGTATTCTAACATAGCAGTCTACTATGAGATGAAATAATTCATGATGGTAGTGAAAATAAAATAGGTTGACGATGAAAGAATGTGAAGACAGAAAGAAAGGAGATATTCAAAGACTTCATACATTAAAAAAAAAAAAAAAAACTGCTTCTCATACAAAATTAATGAAATGATAATATGCACTACACATAATAACACATAATATGTTTAACGCTGATTTTCTTAATTGAATCTTTAAAATAAGTCAGATTCATTTCCTTGTATAGGACATCACAA
Organism: Cepaea hortensis; assembly: GCA_963921405.1. Classification (NCBI taxonomy): domain Eukaryota; kingdom Metazoa; phylum Mollusca; class Gastropoda; order Stylommatophora; family Helicidae; genus Cepaea; species Cepaea hortensis. The sequence continues at coordinate 38,545,109 of OY992880.1, forward strand.
TAAACACCAGCAGTTTTTGGCTGTACATGATTTTCCAGACAATTATGTGTTCAGATGTTTGATATTGCTTTCCGAACGGCCGATGCTCATCTCATTGTGAAAATCAATGCAAAGCAGTTTGCTTCCAAATTGCCTGTTACTGACTTTGAACCCAGTATGGTGGGATAGTTAAATGGTGTTGACTACCCATAAGCCACAGACTCTGACAACTGCAACTCAGATAACCAAAATATCACTTTGTTATCATATTTTTTCTACTGTCTAGCCCCAGGTGGTTGATGTCTCTTTTCCTAATCCATACTTTCCATTAAGTGTAAGGTGTGATGAGCCTAAGCTTGCATTACAGGACAGATGTGTTACCTCGGCTGCCACATCTGTGTTTATACAGCATACTCTTGAGGTTGTCTGTCCATAGCTTTCTTGGTCTCCCTCTGGCTCTTTATCCAAATCTTGTTTTGGTTATATGCTCTTATCTGTAGTGGATCAGGTTTCTCATTAGATGTCCACATCACTTCATTTGTTGTTTCTCAATGAAACTGAGGCAAGATGTCACTCTTATCATATTTCTGTTTTCACATCCTGTCTCTTCTGGAGACTCCTGCAGCCTTTCTCAAGGATTTAATCTCACATGTGACATGTTTTCTCTGTTAAGGTATTGGTAGGGACCAAGTGTGACACTGATAGCAAAGTACTGGAAGTCACATAAAATTGATCATTTGTTATTAAAATAGAACTTTTAAAGAATGGAAACACCAAAATCATTCCCCTTCTATACACTTACCAGCTATCTTTGTTTTCCTGGACACAGTGTCCCATAGATTCTACATACTTCAGCACTTGTGGCAAGGTCTCTAGCAAACTATGTCCCCAGCTGATTGCTGGTTTTCCTTTGGATAAATCATGAAATACATTAGTCCTCTGTCAAGTAATCATCAACACTTGGTTGAGTGAAAACATTCACATGAAAGGATACATCAAACAAGGAACCAACAACAATGTTTATGTGACTTCTATTTTCCATTATTTGGAAAGATATTTTGAGTTTCTCATACACTAATGCCGGTCTCCATGGCGAAGGGTTTACGGACGCAGTTCGTGATTCCGCATTCAAAACAGTTGCATGTGATTTGGCAGCAGACTGCATCGCGCTGGTTTTTTATGAAATGGTATGGGTGCTGGCCGTTCAGAAAGCAATTGCACACTAACGTAAACTTGCCAAGACATCAACAACGGCAAAAAAAAAATGCTGGTGTTGACTGCAAACGTCCTGTAAAGGATAAGCAACTAATATACACTAATACTTTTTTTTCTGAAATATTGTTTGCATGGTTACAGTAAACATAATATTTATTGTTATTTAAAAGTGTAATCTGCTATTACATATGCAGAAATTTGCCAGACTGACCACTTATTCTAATCATTTTTTTTAAATTTCAAAGAGCTGTGCCATCATTGCTGCTGATCCACCTGATAATAATTCTATTTTTGAAACAAACTGATCAAGAGCTACCTTGTAGTGCATAAGCTGTAAAAAGGGCTGCAGCCAAACTTCCTAAATAGCCAGTGGGATGGTGATGTGTCATTCTGCCACATTCCACGCTGACTTCAATCAAATCATCCAGCTGTTCTGGCCTGCAGAAAGGTAATTAACATGTTAAACTACAATGTTGCAATCTCACCGGTGCTCTTTAATGTGTATACGAGCCAGATTGCAAACCTAGAATCACCAGGTGTTGAAAGGATACTAACATTTGCAGATGATATTCTTGCATATAGGCAGGGGAGAGAGGGAGCAAACAGCCCAGGAGCTACATGCAACAGTAGATAATGTGATTGACTGGTGCACTGAAATGAGTGCTGTCATCCACCCAGAAAAGGCAGCTGTTTTGTGGAGCTCTCTGGGCAACAGGATTGTGAGAGCTGATGTCCCAAGCCTCACGATAGATGGTAGAAGCGTCAACAGAGAGAACAAACTGAAGTATCTGGGAATCACATTTGACAGGAGCCTGTCCTTCAAGGACCATGTGGAGACAGTTGTGACATGGTCTCAAAAGGGACTCAATGCACTTAAAACTATGGCTGCAATAGACACAGAGCAGAGAATGCTTTTCACACTATACCAGCACTTGATCCTCTCAGCGACTGATTATGGACTAGGACTGCTCACTGTCTCAAAGAGTCAGCTGGTGAAATTAGAGCGCATACAGAACGAAGTGATGCGAGTCATTCTGGGATGCACCAGAGACACCCCAGTTGTGTGTATGCGTTACATCCTTGGTTTCCCGTCTGTTGCAGGTAGGCTCAAGGTGATGCAGGCGAAGGCATACCTCAGAGTAGTTGCAGACACAGATCACCCATTGCATGAGGCACTGGTCGCCGTTAAGGGTCAGCGACTGATAAGAGGGAAATCATGGATGGCTCAGGCGGAGAATACGATCAGGCAGGTGTGATCCTTGGAGAACATTAGGAGAGGAGAAGAGTGGGTCAGAATGTCAGCGGAGCAGTCAGACTTGTGCAGAGTTATAATCACATTGAGCCGGGAGTGCAGGGAGTGGCCAGCAGGGGCCACGGAAGTGGAAATCCAGCAACTAATTCAGGATAATGCTCGCTCAGGTGATGTGATTATCTACACAGATGGGTCGGTGTTGAGAGGTAGTAGAAATGCCTGGGGGTTCTTAGCAAAAGCCAATGGTCGACGTTTGGTGCAGGAGAGCCTGGCATATGATACCACAACATCTAGCTTAAGAATGGAGGTGGAGGCGGTCAGTGCAGCTTTCCGCTGGATGGAGAATATGATATACACACACATTGTGATTGTAACTGACTCAGAAAGCATGCTGAGTAGGGTGAAGACAGGCAAGCTTCGTGCAGAGTGGCTTGCTTCGCTTCGGAAGTCATGGGTGACAAGCATCGTCTGGATCTTTTCTCCGGGCATGCTAGTGTGCTGGGGAATGAACAGGCGGACAGATTGGCTGGCTTGGCAAAACTTGGTGGAGTATTGATGCATGACAAAGCAGATGTGGTTGCGACCTTGTGGGAGGATGTGTACACCTCGGAGGAGCAAATGGATCACCATGGTCTGGCAAGAATGCGACAGCGAGGGGTGACGAGGGGATCTGGCTGACAATCAACGCTCAGAGGAAAGGCGAGACAGACATATAATCAGATTGCTACTGGTACTATTAGTGTTGGAACTCTTCGCTGGCTGCTGAGGATGGGGATGGAGCGCTTATGGGAATGCCCCGAATGCTGTGATGTTGGTTCCTAAATCAATCAATCAATCAATGTTGCAAAAACATAAAGCATTTTAATAATTTAACAAAGCAAAGATGAAGTGAAGAAAAAAATAGCTCCTTAACATATATTTTAAAATTCAAGAAAATTAATTTAATTCATTTATGCAGCACGCCCTTTGCAAAATGTGGTAAAAACTACCATTGCACTGGGTATTTCAGATAAGAATTCATTGTTTTCTTCATTGTATGTTGACTGATCAATTATGAGGTATGTACCTGGCAAGATTCAGTGAAATATGCCAGATAATAACTTGTGAAATTTATTATTTTTGTCTTCACAATTCAAGTTTAAGTAATTACCTATGGATGAAGAATGACTTGCACGATGAATTGGATCAGATGTTTTTCAGCTTGACTGCTCATTGCCCACACTTCACATCCATACAAAAGTACAGGCTCTATGTAGCACCTCAACACTCCTTTTCTCGTAGCAATTGACATCTTTTTTATTGGTCAATATGTTTTTCATCTTGCAATTCTTGTTCTAATCTCTTCAAGGCATCTCCCATCAGATGTTATGACTGTTCTGAGATAATTGTACCGATTCACTTGTTTAAGAATATTCCCATTACCTGTATATTACATTGTGGTATTTCGTTCTTCCTAGTGACGACCATAATATGTGTCTTATTACAATTTAATTCTAACCCTAGCTGCTCACTGTGTGCAACAACTGCATCTACTAATTGTTCCAGATCCTGCTCATTATCTGCAATCAATACTGTATCGTCTGCGTATCTAATATTGATGTTTCGTTCCCTTATGATGATTCCATTTATATAGTCTACATTTCTGAAAATATTTTCACTATATAGGGAAAAAAAGATCTCGAGACATTACACATTGCTGTCTCACTTCTCTTACCTCTCTTAATAGGCTGATATTGACCTAATTCATTATCAATTTTTATGGCAGCTTATTGTTTCCAATATATATTTTTTTTTATAAGTCTAAGGTCTTCTCCATCAATGTGTATATCTGCAAGCATCTCTACCATGTTGGAATGTCTTACTTTAATGAAAGCCTTTGCATAGTCAATAAAGCAAAGATGCAGATCTTTGTTTACTTCTATAGAGCGTTCAATTACTGTTCGCAGCATATGCACAGCATTTACTGTACCCTTGCCTTCTACAAACCCACATTGTTCTTCTCCTTTTTCAGGTTGTATTTTCTTCCTAACTCTTTGCATGATAATTCTTAGCAAAATCTTCATGATGTGACTCATTATATTAATTGTTCAATGTTGATCACATTCCAAGGCTCCTGATTTCTTTGGAATTGCAATATATATATTCATTCATTCATTCAGTAGCATGTCCTTTACAGAACCTCGCTCCCATAACAACCCTCCGGAAAACTTCTCGATCACAAGCAAGATGTCCCGCGTCTGATACACCCATCTGGAGATCATCCGCCACATCCTGCACCCATCTTCTCTTTGGCCTTCCTCTTCCTCTCTTCCCAGGCATATACCCTTCCATTATTGTTCTCTCCAAACTGTCGTGACGTTTCAAGTGACCAAAATACTTCAATTTTCTTTGTTTTATCGTCTTTAATAGCCATCCCTCCTCAATATTCAACTCTTGAAGTATGGATGCATTTGTTCTTTTCTTTACCCAAGATATTCTTAGAACTCGTCTATAACATTTATATTCAAAGGCATGTATGCGCTGTTCAGCTTGTTTAGTAAGTGTCCATGTCTCACAGGCGTATGTTGCAATGGGAAAGATGCATGCTCTTAAAAATCTAATTTTTGTAGTTCTGTCTGTCCCACACCATAATTTATTCATCTGTTTTAGTCTTTGAAGAGCAATGGATAGTCGCCGTTTTATTTCTTTCATTGTGTCACCATTATTCGTAATCAATGACCCAAGATATTCAAAATTTTCCACCACCTCCAATTTTCTCCCATTAATGTATATTTCTTTCTCCATAGTAGTTTTATCTGTATGCATTATCTTAGTTTTTGCTATGTTAAGATATAAGTTGTGATTTTCACTATTCAATTGTGTTGAGGCTATTAGGTTTTCTATGCCATTCTGTGTTGTGGATAGTAATACTGTATCATCAGCATATCGAATCTCTGGTATGTCATGACCGCCAATATTTAGGGCATCATATGGCTCCCTGTTTATATCATCTCTTACATTTCTCATTATATTTTCGGCATACAGGTTAAACAAATAGGGTGACAGCACGCAGCCCTGACGGACTCCTTGCTTGATGTCAAACCAATCTGATGTCTCGCCATCTATTCTAACTGCTGCTTGTTGGTCTAGATATAGCATTTTTATGAGATGTACTACATGTGAAGGAAAGCCCATATTCCTCATGATTTCCCAAAGTTTCTGATGCTGTACACAGTCAAATGCCTTTGAATAATCCACAAAACATGAGAATAGGTTTACATTAAATTCTCTGCACTTCTCTATTATTAAACGCATGTTGAATATGTGATCTCTTGTTCCTCTTCCTTGTCTAAATCCAGCTTGAACTACGTTAATCTCTTCTTCCATTTTCTTACTAAGTCGTCGCATTATGACTTTTAGTAGAATTTTACTTGCATGACTTATCAGGGCAACAGTTCTATAGTTGGTGCATAATTTCAGGTTGCCCTTTTTTGGTATTGGAATGAAGATAGTTCTCTTCCAATCTTTTGGCCATATACCATATTTCCAAATCTTTGTACATAATGCATGATATATGTGTATGCTTTCTTCTCCTCCTGCTTTAATTAGTTCAGCTGGTATCTCATCACATCCAGGTGATTTACCATTCTTCAGGTTCCTTATAGCCCAAGCAATTTCATCTAATGAGGGTTCAGGTTCTGTCTCTGCTGTCATTGGCTCATGTATCTCATTCATATCCTCACTGTCACTCATATCATACATTCCACTGCAGTACTCCTGCCATCTTTCTAGAATTTGTCTAGATTCTGTTAAGGTATTTCCCATCTTGTCACAGATAACATTCAATTGAGGTTGAACATTTCTTGTCAATAACTTCATTTCCTTGAACATTTCATAATCTCTTCCAGCCTTATGATATTGCTCTATTCTGGTACAGCTATCTTGTATATATTGATTTTTGTCCTTTCTTGTGTTCTTTCTTATTTCTCGAGTTAAAGATTTATACTTCATCCTGCTATCGGATTCATCTCCTTTCTGTTTCAGCTCCCTTCGTTGTTTTATTAATTCTAACGTGTCTGATGTAATCCATGGCTTACGTTGCGTTTTCTTGGTCGGAATGAAATCTTTGGCTGCAGTTATCAAGATATCTCTAGCTTGTACTGCCAGTTCATCAGGTGTCATTTCTTCTTGTACAGACATCAAGACCCCAAAGCGATTCCTAACTTCTATGTTGTATGCGTCCGGTATTTGTGTGAGATCAAAACGAAGTGGCCTTGGTCCTCGGGTAAGCTTTTTGAGTTTTAATTTCAGATCTGCTTCTAATAACTGATGATCTGTATCACAGTCTGCACTTCGTAGGGTTTTTGCAGATGTTATGCTTGATCTCCATCTTCTTTGTATTAAAATATAATCTATCTGATTTTTGGTAAAACTGTCTGGAGACTTCCATGTGAAGAGTCTTCTTGGATGTTGTTTAAAAAGTGTGTTGGCTATCGTTAACTCATTTTCTGTGCAAAATTCAATTAATTTGTCACCTGCATCATTTCTATTTCCTAATCCAAATTTTCCTAAAATGTGTCTCTCATTTTCAGCTCTTCCTGCACCTACTTTAGCATTAAAATCTCCCATTATTATTGCTATATCATTATGACCAATCTTATTTAATGTGTCTTGTAGTGTGTTGTAAAAATCTTCAATTTCGTCCTCCTCTGCTGTTGAAGTAGGTGCATATATCTGTATGAGAGTTGTGTTTTTTGGACGGCCTTTAAGTCTAATAGTGAGGATTCTATCACTAACTGGATTATATCCCATTAAAGCTTTTGCAGTTGTCTTATCTAAACAGCAATATATATAGAATTACATAATTCATGAGGTATATCTCCAGTATTATATATCGTGTTCAGCAGTCTGGTGACTTGATCCATTCCATATTCTTCTAAAGCATTAATCACTTCTGTTGTGATGTTATCTAAACCGGGGCTCTTACCAGTTTTCATATGGTTAAGAACATTCCAAACCTCCATCTTCAAAATTGATGGTCCTTCATTATTAATTCAAATATCATACTGTTCATCTCTGTTATCATCATAAAGGTTTTTCACATAATCTGACCATACATGTAAAATCTGATTTTTGTCTATTATGATTTTGCCATATTTTGTTTTTAGACAGCCTGCTGATGTACGTGTTCTCTTATTAGTAAGCTCCTGAATTCTTTTGTGCATTAATTTGGTATTTTTACTGTTGTGTTGTTTTTCAATTTCTATGCAATTTTTTTTTCAAGCCATGCTTCTTTTGCCTCCTTACATAATGTTCTGACCTTTCTGTGAATTTCTTCATATTTGGCAGAATTATTTTTATTGCGTCTTCTTGTTTCCATTAGTTGTAAAATTTCTTCAGTCAGCCATTTCTTACGACCCACTTTTTTAAACGTTGGAATAGTTCTTCTTCTTCTTCTTTCGTTCGCTTGAAATATGTCTATATCTGCAATGTCGTCTCTTGCATGAATTGAACTGTTTTTTTTCAGTTCACACAGTGGTCCATAGAGTTTATCTTCCACCGTCGTCTCTCTAGGCCAGAAGGTTTGCCTAGATATGTTATATTTTGGGCAGTCTTGGAGTATGTGCTCTGCTGTCTGCGACGCCAATCCACATGTGCACATGGCTGTTTCACCAATCTTGAATTTTGTATACATGTGGTTGCGTAATCTATTGTGTCCTGTTCTGAGGCGCAGAATAATGACTTGTTCTGGTCTGTCCATAATGTGGTAGTCATCTTGAGCAGGTTTTGGTGGCTTTCTGACTGATTTGATCATTCTTTTCTTTTGGTGGTATGTAACGGGCACATCAGGCTGTTCCTCTTTGGCTCCTTCCTTAGCCAATTGATCAGCTCTGTCGTTTCCGGGTACTCCACAGTGGGATGGTATCCACTGTATGGTGACTTTATGCTGACTGCTAAGTTCAGAAAGTAGTGTCCTTAGTACTGGCAATTTCCCAGAGAGGAGCGCCTCGAGTACTGATTTTGCATCTGTTAGTAGCACCACAGGTTGTGTACCATTGCTGTTATTTAGTAATTTCTCTGTTGCTATCTTGATTGCCTCAATTTCGGCATCATAGTTATGGCAGTACTTTCCTGTCGGTACTCTGGCTGTGTCCCTAGTATTATTTGGGTATTCTATGTACACTCCCGCTCCTCCATTTCGAACAGCATTTTGTGCTGACCCATCTGTGTAGACTCGGATCCAGAGGTCCTGTGGGTATTCTTCATCAAGGAAGCTGAGAGTGGCTGTTCTGCGCTGCACACTGTTCTGTTCTTCCTTGTCAAATATTCCTCTCACTTTTGTCTGGATTTGTAATGATAGTCTATGCTCATCTTTCCATGGAGTTCGCTCTGGAATAGTTGTTAGGGGGATACAAACTGTGGGCAGATCAGTGGTTTCTCTGCAGAGTCGTTTGGCCTGGTGGATAAAACTACTTCTTTTCAACCGCCCCATAGCTAGGTTTTCAAATCTGTTCTTCATAGGGTGGCCTGGCAAGCTGAGGAACTTTTCTGCTTGTATTAGCGTTTTCGTATCTCTGCGCTCACTCAGTGCCTGTGTCCTCCCCATCTTCTCCATTTCCACTATAGGGGTTGATCTCATCCCTCCTGTGGTGACTCTAAGTGCTTGATTTTGCACCTTGTCCAGCTCTTGTAGTGTGGTATTTGATGCTGAACACCACGCAGTTGACCCATATTCCAGGTGTGGTCGTATGCTCTGTTGGTAAACTTTGCTAAGTATTTTCGTACTGGCTCCCCATGTGGTTCCACTTAGCTTTCTCAGGATGGCTATTTTCCTTCTGGCTTTTGCTACTGCTTTGTTGATGTGCTTTCTCCATGTCAGCTTGCCATCAAATGTTACTCCAAGGTATGTTGGTTCTTTATCTTCTCTTAGGGGTGTTCCATTTATCTGGATGATCCCTGCCTTTTGTTTTGGAGAGAGGGTAAATAGGGTGGTGCTGCACTTGTCAGTGTTTATGCTGACACACCATCTATTTGCCCATGCAGCAAATGTATCTACAGCTCTTTGTAGCAATCTGGTGGCCACTGATGCATATTCATTTGTGCTCCATAGAACCAGGTCATCGGCGTACATTGCCGCTTTAATTCCATGCGGTAGGTGAGCAACAAGATCATTGATGAAGATTAGAAAAAGTGTGGGGGACAAGACTCCGCCCTGGGGGACACCGTGACGCAGTAGTACTTTCTTGCTCTTGAGTCCGTCTATCTGTACTCGGGCTCTTCTGTTGTGCAAGTATGCTTTCACCCATTTGTACATTCTTCCATTGACTTTGCAGTTTCTCAGTTTCTTCATCAGACCTTCTTTCCAGACTTTGTCAAAGGCTTTCTTCAGATCTATCCATGCCGCAAGCACCAGCTTCTTCTCTTGGAATGCATCCTCAATTTCTTGAGAGAGGTAGGTTGTCTGATCTTCCGTAGAGTAGCACTGCCTAAAGCCAGCCTGCTGTGGCACAAGGATGTTTTTACTTTCAATGTACCACTGCAGTCTGTGATTGATGATGCGCTCCAGTGTTTTGCAGAGACAGCTGGTGAGGCTAATTGGTCTGTAGCTAGAGGCAATGGAACCATCTTTCCCTGATTTTAGGAGGGGTATCATGATTGCTTCTCTCCAGGCTTGTGGAACACTGCCTAAGGTCCAGCTGTTATTGAAGATCTGCAACAGCTTTGTTTTGGCCTCTGTTCCTAGGTTCCTGATCATTTCATTGGAGATACCATCAGCTCCTGGTGACTTTCTCATTTTCAGTTTTGATATGGCTAGCTCCAGTTCGCTGATTGTGATGGGTGCCTCCAGAACCTCATGTACTATTTCCTTCTGTCCTGTATGTTGTCGTTTCTCTCGAATCTCTTGTTGATTCTCTGGACTAATTTTGATATTGCTATCTTGTGCGAACGAGTCCGCAAAATGGTCAGCTGCTTGCTTTCTTGTTAAGATTTTTCCATCTTTATGTAGTGCAATTTTTGAGTTTCTCCCTGTGCCCTCGTCATTAAGCTGTTTTATTAGCTTCCACAATTTCCTTGTGTCTCTTTCAAAGTTCAGAGACTCCGTTTTCTCCTGCCAGCTTTTCCGTCTAGCCTGCAGCTTGGCCCTTTGAAATTTGGCTTTTGCATGCTGGAATTTATTGTGGTGCTCTTGGCTGGGTGTGGCCTCTGCTTGCTTTCTACACACTTCAACATCATTATGCAACTGTTCCAGTTCACTACTCCAGTAGGGTTTATATTGTTTACGGGCTCCTCTTGGTACTGTTTCTCGCGCTGCCTGTAGTATGCATTTCCCAAACTCTTCAACTGCTTTATTTATGTCTTTCTCAGTGTTCAGGTTTCTAACCAGTATGCTGATGCGATGCTTGTACATTGCCCAGTCTGCTTTCTTGTAGTTCCACCTCGAGAGGGTGCTGCTTTCACTTACAAGCTCATTTTCTACGGTTAGAAAGACTGGCCGATGGTCACTGCCACCAAGTTGTTTCCCAACAGTTCGTGTAATGTTCCACCCCAGGTCTGGTGAATGAAAAGCCAGGTCAGGTGTAGTTGAAGAGTGCCATGATCTCGAGTAGAAAGTATGTGGGTCGGACGGCTTGTTAATCAACATGAATCTATTCTCATCTTGCCAGTCTTCCAGTCTCTCTCCTCTCTGGTCCATGTGATCATAGCCCCAGCTCTGCGAGTGGCTGTTGAAATCGCCACACACAATCATTTTTTCTTTTAGTGGTAGAGTGTCCAGTGCCTGTGGGCGGTCACTTGGACAGTAGTAATTGATCAGATGTAGATCTGTATTACCTGTCTTAAGTTTAAGTGTCTGATACTCAGCCCCTTCCATGTAGACTTTGATTTGGGAAGCCATGATGTTATTTCTTACAAGGGTCAGTATCCCACCTTTTCGCCTGTTCTTTCGGTCAGATCGGTAACACTGGTAGCCTCTGATTTTGAAGGCTATATTTTCATTGAGGTGAGTTTCTTGCAAGCAACATATGCTTACTTTCTCTTTGTCCAGGATGTTTTCTAATTCAACTTTTTTGTTGCTGACTCCCTCCGCATTCCAGTGCATTATTTTAAGTCTTAGTTTAGTATGGCCAGTCGTCCTATTCTCATGTCCCCTGGCTCCACAGGACATCTGAGAAGGACCTCCAGTAGTTGGGGTTGGACCCTTTCGAGACATAGGGCCCGGCACTGCACCTGCCTGGGGGTCCAAAGCAGGGCGAGCACCATAACGATTAGCAGTAGTCGACATATTCCATTTTGCGTGATTGCGTAGCATCCTGATTTCTGTGGTGCGCCTCTTGGCTGGTTGCCTCCGTCTTCAGCACCTTTCTTTGCTAGAGCAGACTGTGGTCTCACTCGAGTGTAGATGTGTACGCGCGCACACGCCTGTCTGCGCATGCATGTCCGTGCATACACATCTAGAGCATACTGGTTATTTTCCGGCGCCAGAGACTCGCCGTCGCCCCTTCTCCTGTTAGTTTAAACAGGCCCGCCACGTGAAGGCCAGGAGTTGGACTTTTGCTGCATAGGTTATGTATTCACGAGCCATTGAGGTATTTGAGCAATGTTGGGCGCTCACCCCAACACCGCGCCTCGGCTACATACAGCAACATTTGGAACCCGTTGGAATAGTTGTTTCTGCAGCCAATCTGACTGAATTCTTCAACATTTCCCATTGATCAGCCACATATTGAAATTAGACAATATATCAAATCTGTTCTTTACTTATATGTTAAAATTGTCTTGAATGCCTTGTCATTTTTCAATATACACAGATCATATTTAGTGTTTCCTGGTGAATATTTGGCTTTCTTTAACTTTACCCTCAATGTTCTTGTAATCAATCTGTGACCACTGTAACTATCAGCATTGGGAACTGTTTTTGCGATTGTTAATTCATTTCTAAACCTTCTGCTAATCAGGATGTAATCAATCTGGTTTCTAATTCTGCTATCAGGACTCCTCCATGTCAATAGCCTTCTAGGATGTTGTTTAAACCATGTGTTTCCTACAATCATTTCCTGCTCTTTTGTGCATTCTACAAGTCTGCATCCTCTTTCATTTTGCTCTCCCAAATCATGGTTGCCTACTGTGTATCCAACGCCTCGATTTCCCACTTTTGTATTGAAGTCACCCATTATGATATTTATTTCTGAATTTTTACATTTCTTCAAAGCAGACTCCATGCCATTATATACTATCTTCACTGCATTCTCTTGTTGTGGCATATATTTGAATGACGTTTATGTTAAAAGGTCTGTTGATTAATTTTACCAATAGAACCCTGTCTGACACAGCCCAATATCCTTGAACAGATTCTGATGTTTGCTGATCCAAGATAATTGCTACACCTCTTTGCCATTCTTCTCCTCCAGAATAAATAATCTTACAATCTTCCTCTGTCATAATCCCTGCCCCTTTCCATCTTTTCTCACACATTCCTAATATATTAATCTTCTCTCTTTCCATTTCTTGTTTAATGTTATCTAATTTTCCATAGTCCTTAACGTTCAAACAATAAATACGATACAAAAAAGAAAAAAAAATGCAACCTTGGGTAACGAAGACCCACGCACATTGCTCTCATGGCTGCTCCACATCCACCACCTCTGTGAAAGATATGGCAAAGTATAAAACAGGTGCAGATAATAAAATTCACCATTATACTCATTTAGCCTGAAAACCAAAAACATTATGTGCATAACTCAAGAACACATAACAAGGAACCTAATAAAAAACCATTAGATATTCTATAATCAAAAGTGCTTAATGATGGAGGAAGTTAATTTCTTCTGCCACTAGTGCTGTCATTCCCAATTCAAACATAGTTCTAACATTCAAAGTGTCAATCCTGGAGATTTTTCTAGATGAAAGTAAGTCTGCAATCCAGAGTCTTTACCATTTGTAAATATTTTCATTTTATATCAAACCAGAATGTTACTACTTGCACACGCACTTATGGTGCAGTAAATGTTTCCCACCAGCTATCATCCACCCCGAATGAAATGCCAGACAAACAGTTGACTTTAATAACACTTGGGAATCTACTTCCTTGTCCAGAGTGAGGGAGATGGAAGTGAAGTGGGGAGCTGGCTGAAATGAGAATTTTTTTAAGAGCACAAGATATTTGATTAGTCAACAAAAAACTGGTGCAATCAGTCAACATAAACTGGCAGAGCACCCATGGACATGTCCAGATTGTGATAATAATGATTCTCCTAATCGCTAATTTCCCACCAATATCTATACACTATCTGCATGTTTTTTAACTGTTTGATGATTTCTGCTAAAATGTATTGTTTTACTTTGAAAAGCAAATTTGAACTTGCCCCAGTCTGTCTAATGATGCTTCCCAATCATTTATGACATTATCATTGTCATTATATTCTCAGAAACTTTAAGAATATCTATTGTTTGTATTTTGCTAGATCCGGTACACTTTTGTAAGAGCTTAGCACACCTTCATAAAATGCAACAAGCTGAAGAATAAACAAACACTCATTTCATAATATGTTAATTGCCAGAATGTTGGGTTATAATTGTTCAAATTGGGATGATAGTTTGTTAATTTTACTTGTCCACTCTCTGTTCATTTTTGACATTGAAAAAAAAAATGATTATACCTGTGTGTTACCTGGGCCCATAAAGGTGGGAAAGAATATTAAAACTAACCTACGATACATGTCAATTAGAGGCAGTTTGGAAGGGTTTGCATGGGACTAGTTATGTTGCAGGAGTTAGCTGAAGGTTAGAAATGATGAGAAAACTCATCAACATATGAACTGTAATCATTTCCTTTCCATACAGCAAAAAAACTAAATGACATGTATAACAACAATAGACTCCTTTTATTAAAAACAACATTTTTTTCCATAAAACTTAATTATTAAAAGGACTGTAGCATACTAGGACTTTGTAGTGCAAGCCAATAGGCAATGTACAGAATGTGGCGTCAACATTAGCTCTTTCAGTCCCAGCCAATGGACATAACAATAACAACAAACTCACATGTGTATTACCTTCACAGGCCTCACATGTAAAAATAAAACAAAACAAATACTTTGTCAGATTTCTTTAATTATTGTCTGACAAATACAGTCACACATGACACTTAGACTGGCAAACATGAAGGATAAACAAATGACACACAGTGCTTTATTTTAGGAAGAAAGTTAATATTAAACAAAAACTAAAACTACACTAACTAGCAACACAATACAGAAGGCAACAATGAACATGAGAGTACACTGAGAGAAACTAGGGACAAGTAACATGATTTTCATATCTTGGACATGTAATAACTGATGATGGCAGAAGTAAAACAAATCAAAACAGCATGAAGACAAAGCATCTCAAGAAACAGAAAATTGTGAATAGCCGTACACAATGCTACTGTATAGCACAGAAGCATGGACAATGAGCAAGCAAATGGAAATATCGAACAAAGATCCTAGAAATATGAATTTACATTTCATGGAAAGAAAAGCAAACAAATGCAGAAATGTAAATATGAATTTACATTTTTACATTTTTTTTGAATTTACATTTCATGGAAAGAAAAGCAAACAAATGCAGAAGTTCTAGAGAAGATGAAGATAAAAGTGGGCTGATGGAAGAAATAAAGAGATAAATAAAATATTTTGGCCATGTTACAAGACGTAACATATAAAACCACACTAGAGGAAAAGACTGAAGACAGTTAAGCAAGAGATAGCCAGTGATACAAATGGGAGGATATCATTAAGAAACAAACAAACTGCAGTCTTTCAGAGTGTACCACTAGATCAAGAGACAGAAAGGGTTGGAGATAACTGCAGCCAACATCCACTGTAAAAATTGAAACTGATTGATTGAGCTATATGAGGGACACACATGTTATCATAAAGGTACTGTTATATCTCTCTATATATCTCTCACTCTGTTCTGACCTGATAAGAGTTTCGGTGCTATGAGTTAACATTCAGATAGTACCTCGAGATCTGTGTGGCTCTGGGGTATGATCCCTGATCAGCTGAATGGCATGCGCTAATATGACTGCACACACACATACAGGACAGTATAACTGTAGTAACTCCAGAACAACTCAGTAAACACGCTGAGGGAGTGCACAGTGATGTATTAAACCACCGATGATATCGGATGATGGTTATGAGCGTGTGTGCAGATCCAGGCTTCAGCCTTTCCCTCACATCTTCCACTCCCGCTCCTAACTCATAAAACAATTCCCTCTCAGGTTAGAGTGTTGGGAACTAAGCTTGCTGCCTGCTACCCTGGTGTGATCATAACCTACGACTGCCTACCTTCAACAGGAGATTACCACGATCGAGCTCCAATGGGCAATGTCGCCCGCCTGACCATTACTGGACTCATGCGCATCATTGTGAGACTAATACCTGTAGGTGATCGTGGCGTCAGTGAAGCTATGTGTATCAACTAACAATCGCTGGATGTAGACACTAGCGATCCCATGTGGAGACTGGTGAACTATGTGATGATAAAAGCTTGTAGTCTGCGTGTGTGCTGGTGAAGGATAGCCCAGACCTCCTAACACTATGTCAGCTGGCTCACAACTCCCGAAACTTACAGTTAAGTTGTCAAGCTTCGCACTACAATGACGTGTCACTTGTTTATTACAAGTGCCACAACGTGCGACGTTTATGACTTATTCTATTAATATATCTTGATGCACCAACTTATCAAATTAATTCTATGCTACTGTCATTTGCTATATGACACATGTGACTTCTTCTTTTGCACTTTAACCCCCACCACCCAATTAGGGCATAGACAACTTACTCTAAACTGTCCTATCCTTAGTTATCCCATGCAACTCTGTCCATGTCCTCCCCATATTATGCATTTCTCTCTCTACTTCTCTTCTTAGCCGAGTAGCCTAACGGCGCTACCTGAACAAAATTTTGAGTTAAAAATCTACCCAAAGTATTTCAGGATCCTTGCCGGTGCTACGGAATTCGTGCATTGAGCTGAGATTCTCCGGACTCAGGCTTGAGTTAGGAGTAGAATGGAACACTTATGGTTACACCCATGTGCCATGATGGTGATCCGTCGACTAAACTTCTCTTCTTGATGTTGTTTAGGTTTTCCTGTATATTTTTGTTGACTAAACTAAACAGCCATGGTAGTGTATTAGCTAGACCCAACCTGCTCTTCTGAAGCTATGGGTTCCATCCACAGCTGGGTGGATTCGAATTTTAAAAAATTGACCTGGGCTCCAGGTCAAGCTAACTTAGAAAGAAACCAAAAATGTCTTTGAAAGTCAAGGCAGCCAACATGATACTGACCACATCACCCACAAAGCGTCAACTGGTAAATCGGTTTAGCACCATGTGACTGATGTGCCTTAAATAATGTAAAAGGGTCCTTTTATTATTTCTTTTGCCCTGAAGTTTCCAGATAAAGACCTGTCTAGTTATACTATTCTCAGCATAAATTGGACTTACCTTGGGTTAAAAGGTATCTGGTAACCTTTCTCAATGTTTGGTCTCAGTAATTGTGCTCCATGTATACATGTCGCTCCTGCAGTTAGAGATTTCATAATTGTAATCACATGCATCTTCCTCTTCTATGTTCCTCATCCAAGGCGAGTGCATCACACATATTTATGCACCTTAAAAGTCAGCATGTCTGACTTCAGTATCCAGTTGTGTAAGGTTCGCTTGCTCTAGACAGGGAGTCTCTGGGGCAAAGTGGTCAAGCCGTTTGACTCGTGCTCTGAAGGTTGTGGGTTCGATTCCGGGCCGCACCCTTCGGTTTACGAGTTAAATGTTTCGGAGACTCCTGTGGGCCGTTGCTAAAAGCTACGGAGTTCGTGCTTTGTGCGACACTTTCCGTGCTGCGGAAAGAGACTGAGCCATATGGGATAAAACCCGGTGCAATGAAGTCGACCCTGTCAACTTTTAAGCGACTTTATGCTCTAGACAGATTATATCTATGGTAATGGGCTCTTTCGGGAGATTCTAATTTTAAAAACTGACCTAGCTCCCATGTCAACCCTGCATAAAATTGGCAGTGGGAAATGTCTTTGGAATAAGGCGGTTACATCACCCACTGAGTGTCGATTGGTATAAAAAAAAAAAAAACATACACCTATGAAATGGTCGTAGAATCAATAAGAGGCTTCAAACTGAAATTAAGGGTGTATTTTTAATGATGTTGGACTTTTTACAATAAAGTATTTGTGCATCGTAATTAGTTGTGTATTACATCATGGTTCAAGCGCCATTTAAACATTTTAGATTATCACTGCTACATGCAGATGTTTTAGTAATTGATCTCAGCTAGAGTGGTGCTAACCCAGTGCCTCTCCACAATCAGGAAGTAGGAGTGTGGTGTGCAATGAATCGTATGAACATAATCTGTCCAATTTTCTTTAACGATACTGTAAATTATCAAAGATAAAAGATTAACATTCTGGAATCATTCACAGCCCAACTTTCTGAGCAGGAAATTGAACAAGCCTGGTTTCAACAAGATGGTGCAACTGCTCACACAGCTATAAAATCACTAGAATTCTTAGATGGCATTTTTGCAAATTGCATAATCCCTCGCGGAATTTGGCCTGCACACTCTCCGTATCTTACTCCCTTGGATTACTACCTCTAGGATGCACTTAAAGAAGAAGTGTACAAAATCAATCCCCACACAATCAATGAACTTGAGGTTTATATCATCAACACCATTAATAACATTACACTGCCCGAACTGCATAAGGTTTTTGAGCAACGTGAAAAAAACGTATCCATACTTGCCAACTAAACCGTGGTGAATATTTCCAACACCTTTTGTGAATAGAGCTGTGATGTGGAAAAACTTTACCAAAAATAAGGTACACTATAGCAGTATATGTTGCATAACTCCACAGACGGTGAATACAAAACTCGGAACAGCAATATTTTCAAACAATCCAGTCATTAAAAATACACCTGCGCTTGATGATGGTGAGTTCTGAGTAAAATAGGTACACACATATGCTCACGGATCCAAGAATAGGAGATGTATAGGTGAGATTTCTGAAGGTCCTCCACAACCACACTACCACAAATGAGGAGAGACAGATATATGCAAGATCTTGCATCAATAAACAAATACAGAGAGGCTTACATCAATACTTTTTATTCAGTTCTTCTTCTTCTTCTTTCATTCGCTGATATATTGATTCAGTATAACAGATGCACGCATCAGTGGGCATAGAAAAGCAGACAAACTAATTTCCATTGGTTCAGCACTCTTGTGATTCATTAAAGTTGCGGGATGCAGAGGTGTTTCCAAGGCACCAGGGCCGGGTTATATACTGGCCAAGACCTACTGACGCGTCCTCGTCGAGCGTCCTGGGCAACAGATCCCTTCGGGGTCCTGGCTAAAGTCAGTAGGATCACCGATTCCTCCGAAGTCGGAGAGTGTGTCTGCCTGTACGGCGAGGAACCACCAGTCTGCACATGGGACAATGGATACTCACGCAAACCTCAGGTCCTGTATGACATCACACTGATGTTGGACAACAGGATGCCTTCATCCGACATACATGACTTCGCGTTGGAGCTCAAGCCAACGAACACAAGCAAGCATTAAAGTTGCCATTAGAAGACTGGTTCTTCTTTCACCCAGTATCAGGTCTTAGTCAGATATGAATGAGCTACTGTACGATAGTAGACGGTACTACCTACTTTCTGTTAGTGCTGAATATTGGGACGCCCAACATTGTGCTAATGGCTTCAGTCAGAGGAGCACAATTGGGATGATAGAAGCTTTATCCTGGTGTGAAGAAATGCAACCTAAAGACTAAATGTCATGGCAGGGCAGACCAGGCCCTAAGCCTTGGTTTGAAACTGGTCTAGGATTGAAGCTCCGACAGGGGAACAGTTAAAGTATTGCTTTGCTGATCCGGCAGCTTCTGCAACTTGTCTTGTTCCAGATGTATGTGCTACCTTTCCTTTGGAGTAAACTAGGCAGGTCGAGAGAAGGATCATACTGCATGGGCAACACAGTCTATACAACTCAGCCCAGGCTTTGTGCTATTTTTGAAGCACAATGTAACAAACTATCATCTGTCAAGATGCCAGTAGTAGAAGACTGGTTAAACAGTATTGCTGGTAATTTGAATACCTTTACCTTATCTTGCACTGATTGTTTCTAATTCATCATTTAAATAAACAGTTTGTATACATGGCTGTCTGTTTGAGGGTGTGCAGGGGTTATGTGAATTGTTAAGAAGGGGTTGTGTGTGGAGGGGTTGTGGAGGAAGGGTTTGAGAGAGAGAGAGAGAGAGAGAGAGAGAGAGAGAGAGAGAGAGAGAGAGAGAGAGAGAGAGAGAGAGAGAGAGAGAGAGAGAGAGAGTGAGAGAGTGTGTGTGTGTGTGTGTGTGCATGTATGAATGAAACACAGAGAGAGAGAGAGAGAGAGAGAGAGAGAGAGAGAGAGAGAGAGAGAGAGAGAGAGAGAGAGAGAGAGAGAGAGAGAGAGAGAGAGAGAGAGAGACTAACAATCAAACAACTAGATAGTACTTGCCAGGTGCTCTTCCTGACATATCTCTCATGCTGTCTTTATAAGCCTGTGCGATGTTGGCAAAAATCTTTTCTTTGTCAGTGGTATTCCCACTCTGTACGAGTGCTGCAGACAGAAGCAAATATTTTCTCCATCTGACAAACCAAAATGGCAAAACTGACATAACTGTTAACTTAACTTAACTTATGCTTCAATTCCTGAGCAAGTTAACAGTGACTTAAATAGAAGCACCGGTCTCCGTGGACAAAGGCTTGCGATCGCGGTTCGTGAGCCGTGTACCAGGCGTTCGAAACTCAGATGCGACTGATTTGTGCAGCAGACCGTGTCGTGTTGTGTTATAATGTGCTGGTATGGGAGCCGGTCGTTAGTTAGTTAGTTAGTTAGTTAGTCGCAGTTCCAACTTCACAGCAACGGGTCGTCCCCATTATGCTCCATTCCTGTGCCAGTGAATATCACACAAAACGCTCCCCACTGCCCAATGTGAAAAGTGGAAAAGACAGGAGTCTCGAAAGCCGGTCGTTCAGAAAGCAATGGCAAACTACTGAACGTAACACTTGTCTAGTACATCAACTGCAGCTGAAAAATGCTGGTGTTGACTGCAACATCCCGTAAGGGATACACAACTAAAAAAAAAAAATAGAAGCACTATGAATGACAGCAACACACCTTCAGGCATAATTATAGCAACACAAGTGTTATTTAAATACTCACTATATGACAAGCAGTATGTCATTCATTCAGTGGCATGTCCTTTGCAGAATCTTGCTCCCATAGCAACCTTCCGGAAAGTTTCTTGGTCATAAGCAAGGTGTCCTGCATCCGATACACGCACCTGAATTATCATCTGCCACATTTTGCATCCATCTTCTCTTTGGCCTTCCTCTTCCTCTCTTCCTGGGCATATATCCCTCCATTATTTTGGAGTGACCAAAATATTTAAATTTTCTTTGTTTTATTGTCTTTAGTAGCCAACCCTCTTCAGTATTCAGATCTTGTCGTATAGATGCATTTGTTCTTTTCTGTATCCAAGATATTTTTAGAACCCATCTATAACATTTATATTCAAAGGCATTTATGCGCTGTTCAGCTTGTTTAGTAAGTGTCCAGGTTTCACAGGCGTATGTTGCAATGGATACCTAGACACTTCCTTGTCTGGAACCCACAAGACGAATGATACCAATTTAACATAGGAGTACGTAATTCTCTATAATATTGATTAACATGTTATAAACAGTTTCTTTTAAGATATTTTAAACAGAAATATTTACCTTCACCAGTGGCCAAATGCATAACCGTGTCATCACTCACATTCCAATCTGGCACTGATAATTAACAATGTTTAAATTTGACAGAAATGAACAAAATGTAGCAGTTAATATCAGTGACATTAATAAATGTTGGCATGAAATATTGAGTAATTTAACATTGTAGTGGACTGCGAAAACAAAACAAAGCATTTTGAAAGACTTAATAAAGTAAAGACTTCTTTCACTCTTAATTTCCCCCCCCCCCCCCCCCCCCCCCCCAGAATTCAATGATTTAAAAAAATATTTTCTATAGAAGATGTTAACAAGATATAAACCAATATTAAATTACAAATGTTATATTCTCAATAAAAATTCTAAACAAGACGTGTTAATATTGGATGACAAATGTTATATTCTCAGTAGAAATTCTTAACAAGACATTATTAATATTGGTTGACAAATGTTTTAGTCTCTATAGGAGTCTTACATAAAGCATATACTAATATTAAATGGCAAATGCTATGTCTCGAATTGGAAGTCTTCATAATGATTATACTGATATTAAATTACATGTTATACTCCAAATAGGAGAGCTAAACAATGAATATTTTGAACGGTGGTAGAAAAATCCAGGCGTCTGAAAACTGTTACCCAGCGCCTGACTTTTCAACTGTATCCTTAGTCTACATTTTCACAAAAAAGCATGCTAGCTTCTGAGAAAAATTGCCTGGCTCCTGAATTATGTTTAGTTTTATTTTTCTATCTCTGATCTTGATATTAAATGACACATTTTATATTCTTTATAGGCATTCAAAACAAAACATATATCTATATTCTTCTTCTTCTTCTTCGTTCATCCAGAGTTTTTTTTCGGATGTGATTGCGTTGTGCCTGTTTACAGCAGAGCTGCGTTCTTGCGCCGTTAGGCCGACACATCCGACTTCTGCGGGCATTTGTTGACCGGGTTAACCTTCCCGGATATCTATATTAAATGACAAAGTTTGAGCATTGTTATTTTATTACAAAAAAATCTCCATATAAACAGTAAACACATACGTGCAACATGGATTTGTGCCAGGCCTCCTAGTTGTAGCACCTTCTCATAAATGTCAGATCCATCTACACAGAACTCAAACTGTCCTTTGTAGTAACCTAAGGCATCACCAACACCACTGAGAACCATAGCATATTTATATCGCTGTTTCAGACTCCTCGTTGTTCTGTCCTGGAATATATATATATTTCTGTATTACCTTATTAACATATATATATGTTTCTGTATTATTTAAGTTCAAAGGTCTACTCTTTAAAATTGAATATTAAAATTTAAAAAAAAATCATTGTATTCAGATATTGGGATGTTCAAGCACAACATCCAAAATAAGAATGCAGTGACAACTGAAGCTCTCAGATGACTTTATGAGACTCCATTCTATAAGACAGTCATCATAACTTCAAGAAGGTTCAAACCTGATATTTCTGGCATGAGTAGCTAACACACGCAGAGTCAACACATTTGCAAAATCTGAAGTTACTTAATTGTCCACATCACGTCGGTATATTTCTAAATGAAAGGAACAATTACATGGCTCTCAGGGCACCTGATGTGGCTACGATTGATTGATTCAGGGATCCAGTTTGGTATTAACAGGACAACAGCAGATGATGGAATAGATGCCCGCATAACTAAATGGCCTCTGGAATTGTAAGTATTCATATCTTTTGATGTCTCCTGAGGTTAACAGGGCAAATAAGGACATGAGCCGATTGCTGTGACGCTGTTGTTGGATAACTTGTCCAGACAAAATACTGATAAATTAGGATACCGTCTTCATTTAATAAGGCAATAAAGCCTGGTCAACTTACTCACTCCAAGAGAAATGTTTAAACAACTTTCATATGTCTGTGTAGGATACTTGGTATTAAGTGTCAAGACAAAATCTCAAAAACTGAAGTATTGGAAATATCGGGTTGCACGACAGTTTTTTTTCCATATTCATTCTTCGTAGACACATCAGGAGGAAGGACGATGGTAGAATACCAAAAGACATCTTTTTTGGTATTTTACAGATGGGTAAAAGATCTTGGGGTCAACCTCTACTAAGGTACAACGATGTGTGTAAGTGGGACATGATTGATACAGGCACTGATATTGTATTCTGGGAGCAAGTCGCCGCTGATTGTGATACATAGAGGGCAAATATCAGAAATGGAATAAAGACAAAGGAGCAAAAATATCAGAAATGGAATAAAGACAAAGGAGCAAATGATTGCAGATAGGCCAAACACTAAGCGTGTGAAATGTCAGATGATACATGATGGTGGAAATGATCATGTAATCACATGCATCCGTTGTGGACAAATGTTTAAAGTGCAAATTGGTCTAATCAGTCACATTCGTTAGTGCCATGGGTTGTAGTTATTATACCTCTATTGAAGCACAATGTAACAAACTATCGTCTGTCAAGACAGAGGGGTGCTAGCCCCTTCATTTAATAAACAAGGACACTTTTCATGCCTTGAAGAGGATTGGGTAAATGATCTAACTCTTCCTCTATCATGCTGCTAGCCACTGCACTATTCCAGTGCCCATGTTATTGTACAAAATGTAAACATATTTTCTGCTAACAGTTTTAAATGTGTAGTGTAGAGTGTAGGACTTACAAAGCTGAAGTAAAATCAAGTTATCACTATCGGCATCAGCAAGTTAGGATGGGATATTTTCCAGCCCTATCTCTCTCTCTTTCTTCTCTCTGTGTATGCACTATGACTATGGCCATATTACATTACTAACTAATTAATTATTACAAGTCACAGTGACTTATAAATTATAAAAAAACAGTATTAAAATGATTCCAGAAGTAGAGGCAGGAGTCGACCAACTCAACAGGGTTCACACAACATTCATTACAGATTCCCTGAGCATGAGCAGGGGTACAGGTGAAATATCGGAAAGACTGAGAACCTTTCATGCCGTCGGAGTTGACAGCATGTTCTGCCAAAGAATTGTTTGGCAATGTTTGGGATCAATCAAATCAAATCAAAGGAACCCCCTGTTAAAGGCCTAAAACAAGTAAACCGGGGATTTATTTTATCGGAAAAGAAAGATGCCGAAGTAAGAACCGTAGGAGTTCCTAACTATTTGAAGTATTTCATTTGAAATATTTCTGTAACCCAGTACACACTTCTTCTTCTTCTTTCGTTCGCCTGAAACATGTCTACAACTGCAATGTCGTCTCTTGTATGAATCTAACAGTCTTTTTTAGTTCATTCAGCGGTATTAGTTACTAGTTGTCGACATAATTCACGGTACACACGACCCAGCACACACGACCGTTATCTTATGAGAAAAGCATTTAATATAGACTACAATTATGAGCAAGTGTAGTTTTATAATAATTTATATACTAAATATACATAAGTTAAATGTTGGTTACCATCATCAGACTTAGCCCTTGCCTTATCTGCGGACTCGAGTAAAAAGAGTAGGAAATCAAATCAAATGTGTTGTGTTGCCATGTTTCCTTGTACACAAAATAACTGAAACTCTTCGTACTGGGTTGGTTTCTTATTTATAGCATATTATTACTAATTAGTCAGTAAGACAAGGTAGGTAGAAATTTGGCATTAACTGAGACATGACATCGCTTATCTCTCTGTGTTATTAATAATATTATTAATGTATCTCGTGGCCTGCCAACTTAAGTGTGCAAACTTTCTCAGTAACAAGGCAAGCAGATTGAGATTCAGACTTGATAACTCAACTAAGTAATGAACTTTTTTTTGTTCATGATTTATTTTATTTCACTCATATTTCTGATTTCACCGCAAGGTACAAGAGGAACATGATGAATGATGAGATGAGAAGACATTTCTTCTGTTTAACTCACTCAAACGAGATAATTTACTGTTCATTATTTATTTCACGCATCTGAAGACAGATTTCTTCTATGATTGATTGATTGAATATTGATTTATAGGAACCGACATCATAGCATTCGGGGCATTCCCATCATACGCGCCCTGTCCCCAATCTCAGCAGCCAGCGAAGAGTTCCAACCCAACAACACCAAATAGTTCCAGTAGCAATCTGATTATATAATATATCATGTCCGTCTCGCCTTTCCTCTATTTAACTCCATTCTACATTTATTAACAACTCCTCCTCCCGCACACAGTATTCACACGGACATCCCAAACATAAACACCGGGGCCCAGACAGACGCAAACACTGACTTCACACGTAGACAGCCAGTCAGTAATCAGTCACACACATGAGCATACACATCCACACACTGAACAGCTTGATCACGTGTGTGTGGTTGCTGTATACAGTAGTCACGTGCTGTATTATACTTTCAGTCTGTGGACTTGTCTGCTAGATTTACTATTTAGACTATACTATATATGAAGTATTACTAGTAATACTGTAATAGTATATGCACGCTTCAGTACTGTTGTATCGTTACTTTTGCTTGATTCAATGAAAATGAAACGAGAAAGTTAGCTTGATTGCAAATATGCGATTATAAAACTGACAGGAAAGAAATGATACTCTTTGAAATGAAATAGTAAGTCTGTATAGCAGCAGCAGTATAGCAGGCGTTACAGTTTAATGCTGCTACAGTATTATTAAGTCGTGTTGTAATGTTCTGTATACTATTTACGTTGAATAATTTAGCAATTGTTATTAGTTATTTATTATATGCACTAACTAACGCATTCATTATCATTATTTCGAAAACAACAGTTAGTATTAGTAACCAAGTATCACTAATAAATAATAACATACCATATTACGTTCAGTAACAATTCAATCCCTGATACTGATAATGATGTGATCTTAAACTATGTATAATGAGACTCTGTCTATCATATGGTTGAGAATGTTTATGCTGGTTATCGTATATTATATATTGTTAAGCAGCCCAAGCAAAATGATGCTGAATTATTTGAGATGGTGGCATTTAGGAATTTTATCAGCATTGTTGATCCAGAGCACCAAAGGCCGAGATCTGTGGAGAATCATGAACGCCTACTCCAGCTGGCAGGGCACCTGATGATGATGATGATAATTTTTCAACGTATATTACTTTACAATATCACGAGAAGAGGAAAACGGAACCATATTATGACAACTGGACAGATATATTGAAAGAGAAACATAGGAAGATTCTGAACAGCCTTCTATTGTGGCACAGAAAGTGTCAGCATTTTGGGGATCAAAGAAAGCATGATTGCCCATGCTAGTCAGCTAGGAACTTGATGACACTAATTACATAAATAATAGTGCCAACTAGGCATTACAATTTACAGCAATGTTAAAGATTTTTAGATAAAAAGGACTGCATTACAAAATGAATCTAGAATTGTCAGATAAAAACTGTGAAATTATTGTATGCACCGCTGCATTACATAGGCTGCACCCCATTAAGCTATTCAGAACAGCTGCATGCATGTTGTTTGGTTGTTAATGGGAGGTGGGGCAACACACTGACATTCCTTGCCATCCAAGGATGCTTCAATTAACACAGAGCTGACATATGACACTGGTTCTGGGCTTACCTGCAGGGGTTCTGGAAGACTGTCAAAACTGAGAGGGAAGACCTGGAGAACTTTTAATCAGATAGCAATGGGAACGATTAATAGTATGACTCTTTGCTGGCTGTTGAATGGTGGGGGGGGGGGGGGACGGAGTGCATATGGGAATGTCCTATGTGCAGTGATGTCAGTTCTTAGCTCTACTCAGCCCAACTTACCCAAGAAACTGGTACATCCTATATTTCGCTACGTACTCTTATGTTCATATACTGGACATCCTCTTCACCACAAGTCTATGCCTGTCCAGACAAGTGTGATGCAGTCTGTAATCTTCACTACAAAAAATAGTTTGATTGCTTATCATGGTTCTAACAGCTCAGAGGGTGCTGTTTCCTTCCAGCATCAGGGTCTTGGTTAATGACTTCCGCCTGGTGTTCATGAAGAGCAGCATGTACTGGTCAGACCATTGCCTTAGAAAATTTTGCATAGCAGTGTTTTTTTCATCTGTTTTTATAACAAGTGGGGATACAGTGGTATGGTCGAGGTAGACTTTCCATCTTAAAAATGTGCAAAGAGGACAAGTGGCAAGGGAGAAGCAAGTCAGCCTATATAAGAATGCTGTGACCCAGTATATGAGAAGGCTTAACACTCCTTACATCTCTAGCAGTATCTGTTATAGAGTTACATTTACTGATG
Organism: Cepaea hortensis; assembly: GCA_963921405.1. Taxonomy (NCBI): domain Eukaryota; kingdom Metazoa; phylum Mollusca; class Gastropoda; order Stylommatophora; family Helicidae; genus Cepaea; species Cepaea hortensis. The sequence goes on from OY992880.1 coordinate 38,572,574, forward strand.
TTTTTAGTGTAGCACCACCAGTGAATATGTGTATGCTGTATTACAGCCGTTTGAAATAATCTAATTTCCTTATCATGTTCAGAAGTCTTGGTTGTTTATCAACTGTTAAGTGTTAGGACTGACCCACTTTATAATGCATGCAACATCAAATTACACAGTCATGCCCTAACTTTAGTATGTTAATGTTTGTCATAGTTCTGAAACACACGGCACTTCTAGCTGCAAGATAACACACATGTCATATACACTAGCAGGTCTGATAGCATTTGGGAGCTGATATATTCTGTCTCAGGTTATTTGTGTTCAAATTAGAGGATATATTTTGAAAACATTGTTTTCTGTATTCGTTTTTATTTTTGTTGTTTAGAACTTCACTTTCATCAATGCATGATTGTATGAAGGGTATGCATTTTAACAAAATGTGGTCTGAAATGATAAGAGATTTGATTTATCTCAGTGGGATGCAGAGGTTCCAAGGCACCAGGGCCAGGTTCTATACTGGCCAAGACCTACTAACACGTCCTAGTCGTGCGTCCTGGGCCACAGGTCCCTTCGGGGTCCTGGCTAAAATAGTAGGATCGTTGATTCTTCTGAAGTCGGAGAGTATCTGCCTGCATGTCGAGGAACCACTAGTCTGCACACTAATAAGCCAGACATGGGACAGTGGATACTCACGCAAACATCAGGTCCTGTATGACATCACACTGATGTTGGACAACAGGATGTCTTCATCCGACATACAGGACTTCACGCTGGAGTTCACAGCCAGCGAACACAAGCAAGCAAGCAAGCATTCATCTCAGTTACAAGACAAAAGCATTCAATAGTATATATACATTTTTGGGGGTTTTGTTTTGCAATTTGAAAATGTTACTTCTTGTTTAATTTCTTTGTCTTTTAGTTAAGTTATTTATGCATATCAATCTCTTCAAGACCATGTATTTTCTTTGTCTGTGGGCAAAGCTATATATGTATATCATCACTTGAAGACCATTTATTTTCTTTGTCTCATGGCAGAGTTATATATGTATATCATCTCTCATAGACCATTTATTTTCTTTGTGTCTTGGATAAGTTGTATGTGTATATCATCTCTTGAAGACCATTTATTTTCTTTGTCTCTTGGATAAGTCATGTGTATATCATATATTCAAGACCTCAGGTGGATCTCCAGGTCAAGTAATGCAGGGGTCCTTGGTAATGAGAAAGTTAATGTTCTGGCTTTAGTGTACGATTTTTTGGGACATGGGACAGACAAAGGACAACGAATATGTGTGAGATATGACAGGTTGTTGCGGAACAACAATGAGTCGACCAATCAATGTAGCTAACTAAGACCGTACACATTTAGCTTCACTTGAAGTTGTAGCAGGCATAATCACAGGCAGGGTCAACATAGATGTATTTACACTCATGCGTTATAGGAGCAATCAGGATTCCTATATGCTGAAATATGCTGAGGAAGATTGTCATCTTCTTCTGCGTTTTTCTCTTTGAAGGAGAGTACGTCACACCTAGATATGCACCTCATAGGTTTATGTGTCTTACCTCAGCATGCATTTATGTAAGGTTTGCTTCCTCTAGACAGATCCCTCCCAAAGTAATGCCATAGGTAGGTTTTCTTTCATAACATATTTGCCAGAGCAATGGTTTTATGGCCTACTCTTTGCAATTTCCAATTGTCATGGGATTTGTAATGTGCAAACTTGGAGACATAACCTCCTGTGTGGCTGTTGGTCTTCTAGTGACTGCCGCTTCCATTGATGATGAATTGTATTTTCGTGGAAAACTTTTGTGTTGGCATTCTGGCGACAGCATTATAAGATGAATTGTATTTTCGTGGAGGACTTTTATGTTGATATTCTGGTGGGCATTATGCACAGTGAACCTATACGGGTTGTTGGTTGTCAAGACTCCTGTCTTTTCCACTTTTCACATGGGGCAGTGGGGAGCATTTCATGTGATATTCACCGGCACAGGTATGGAGCATAATGGGGAAGACCCATTGCCGTGAAGTTGGAATCACGACTAACCAACTAACCTCCTGATTTTTTGCCTTTATCTGATAAGGCCAGGTATCCAATCTCACTACCCAAGAGACTAGGGGAATTGTAACATCAATTGGTACAAACAGTTCTTGAAAACATTCCCGGCTGGAAATGAAAGCTGCACCTTCTGAACTTGATGAGGAAACCCTAAGCCACACCTCTCCTTTGAGGAAGACAGAAAATTTATGGTGTTATCTGAGTGTTATGATGTAATTTTCAGTCAGTCAATAAATTAGTTTCCTGCAATAATCTATAAATAAACCTTGCAGATATGGTCTGGAATTATAACAAAAATCCAATCTGATATCTTCAGTGCAGTATGTAAATAATCTTTTAAATGCTGAGTCATGAGTCATCCATTACACACTATAAATGTAATAATGCCAGGAAGAAACAGTGGTACACAAAAGGTTTTTCTTATAGTGACTCTGCTAAAATATACAACTAATTATAATCAGGACAAGTAGGCAAACTGTGCCATATTTTGGAGTTGTTGATCATGTGACATTGTTGAGTGTACTTACATGTTTCAAACAGTGTTTGTTCAGTGTGTTCAGATAGAATATTAATTATTATTTGGTATAGAGGGCTGAAGACCTGTTCACTGTTATAATTATAATTATTGTAATTATTAGGTTATTAATTTGTTGTAGCTTTATGTGTGTTTATGATTTATTATTTAAAATTTACATTTCAGTAGAAACTTACATTAAAAATTGAAATTACATTAAAAGTTCTTTATTTCCTCTTAGAATACCATCATTTCTTTATTTAAAATTTGATTTAATCAGTTATGATTATTTACTGTTTTGCAGTTTTGTGATAATATCTCAATAGTTATGTATAATAACTTTGGCTGTACTTGTTTAATTTTATAATATAAATTATTGTTGGATTTTGTGATGGTAGTTAACATTGCTAGCAGTATTTGCCTTGACTCATTTATGCAAATCAACTGATATTATAAAATCATGCCAATATTGTCAATTATAATATACAGTAGTATAGTAATGACACAATTGTACATTTATTTGAATGCCATTGCTATTATTTTATCAGCAAAACTTGTTTCATCTATTTATTTTTTGTATAACATGTAATGTAACTGTGGCAGGTAGACTGAAAGTAAAAATTCATTATAAATAGTTGCTGACATTTTGTAACTTTTTATGTCCTCATGTTATTTCTTATTTTATATCTTAAGAATCATTACATATGCATCGACATGAAACAGGACAGAGGTAATCATACTTAATTACCTACGGCTCTGCCATGTCTCACTGGTAGTGAAGCTTGCATGTCCCATGACCTCATGAGTGATGTTGACAAAAATGCAGATACTTGGAGATTCTAACAAGTCTTGTTATATCAATGTGTAGATACTAGGAGATTCTTCAAAATCTGACTATAACAGAGTTTAGGGAATAGGAGATTCAACCAAGTCTGACTACATTAAAATGTAAATTTCTAAGAGTTTCTTTCAAGTCTAACTATATCACTATCAGAGTGTAAGGAATAGAAGATTCTTCTACTGGCTATAATAAAATGTAGGTACAATGAGATTCTCCCAAGTCAGACTATATCAAAGTGTAGAGAATAGGTGAATCTAAAAGTCTGACTATATTAAAGTGTAGATACTAGGGGATTCTAACAAGTCTGGCTATATTAAAGTGTAGATACTAGGGGATTCTAACAAGTCTGGCTATATTAAAGTGTAGATACAAGAAGATTCTAACAAGTCTGGCTATATTAAAGTGTAGATACTAGGGGATTCTAACAAGTCTGACTATATTAAAGTGTAGATACTAGGGGATTCTAACAAGTCTGACTATATTAAAGTGTAGATACTAGGGGATTCTAACAAGTCTGGCTATATTAAAGTGTAGATACAAGAAGATTCTAACAAGTCTGACTATATTAAAGTGTAGATACTAGGGGATTCTAACAAGTCTGGCTATATTAAAGTGTAGATACAAGAAGATTCTAACAAGTCTGGCTATATTAAAGTGTAGATACTAGGGGATTCTAAAAAGTCTGACTATATTAAATTGTAGATACTAGGGGATTCTAACAAGTCTGGCTATATTAAAGTGTAGATACAAGAAGATTCTAACAAGTCTGGCTATATTAAAGTGTAGATACTAGGGGATTCTAACAAGTCTGGCTATATTAAAGTGTAGATACTAGGGGATTCTAACAAGTCTGGCTATATTAAAGTGTAGATACAAGGGGATTCTAACAAGTCTGGCTATATTGAAGTGTAGATACTTGGGGATTCTAACAAGTCTGGCTATATTAAAGTGTAGATACTAGGGGATTCTAACAAGTCTGGCTATATTAAAGTATAAAGAATAGGCAATATCCCAAGTCAGACAATATCAAAGTGTAGATACTAGGAAGTTTCCCACCTTAATTGTGATTCTGATACATGACCACCGGGCCATCAGGCAAATGTGCTGAGCTGAAGGTAGTCTGACAGAAATGCATGTAGAAGTAGGATACTCTGAGCCACATTGACAGAACAGTGCAACATAGTTGACTTTATTATGACAGCACAACACAATTATTGCTTGAGTTCATAAATAATGTGCTGTTCTATTCTGCAGGAATGATTTTGACTTCATCAATCACTGGATACTTCTGTGAAAGACAAACCATAAAGTATTTAACATCTACAATTTATTTCCATGGAAATGAAAGTGATTGAAATATAGGAATTGTTGTTCTTTAAGTGCGACAGTTTACAGTGAATATTTCAGCTCAAAGAAATAATTCACTGCTTTTATGAACACACGAAGTCAAAATGCACAGAGCAGATAATAATGCAGAGAAGGCACCATTGCTTCAGAATAAAAATGCATTACGCTCACTCAGCCTCAGTAGTGAAGATGAAATTTATAAGGAAAGAAATGCTACAGGAAGAATCAGTGTCAAGTATGAACCAAAGGTAAGCTCTGCCAAAAAAAAGTTAGTTGCATGTCTTTTATGTCAACCCCAGAATTTATTGATTATTTGTGATTTACTAGGCAATGTTTGTTCAGTAGCTTGCTACTGCTTTCTGAATAGCTGACGCTCATACCATCAAAATCAATGCAAAACAGTCTACTTCTAAATCATCCATGGCTGATTTTGAACCCTCGACTAGGTACATCGGGGAATTGTAAAATGCAGATTTACTATCACCAAAACTACAATGCTGGTTGTGTTTGCAAAAGGTTTATAATAAATTTGCATTGTGTGATTATATGGAATATTTTACAATAGGTTTTTGTTGACTATTCTTATTAATAATTAGTTATTTTCATGTTTTTAGACATAGAAATACAAATGCTCCATTTTGAATTGAGATTTTGTTATTAACATAGGAAATATTTTAAATATGCTATTTTAGACAGCCTTTTCTTTGAAAATTCATTTCTTCTTCTTCTTTCGTTCGCTTGAAATATGTCTATATCTGCAATGTCGTCTCTTGCATGAATTGAACTGTTTTTTTCAGTTCACACAGTGGTCCATAGAGTTTATCTTCCACTGTCGTCTCTCTAGGCCAGAAGGTTTGCCTAGATATGTTATATTTTGGGCAGTCTTGGAGTATGTGCTCTGCTGTCTGCGACGCCAATCCACATGTGCACATGGCTGTTTCACCAATCTTGAATTTTGTATACATGTGGTTGCGTAATCTGTTGTGTCCTGTTCTGAGGCGCAGAATAATGACTTGTTCTGGTCTGTCCATAATGTGGTAGTCATCTTGAGCAGGTTTTGGTGGCTTTCTGACTGATTTGATCATTCTTTTCTTTTGGTGGTATGTAACGGGCACATCAGGCTGCTCCTCTTTGGCTCCTTCCTTAGCCAATTGATCAGCTCTGTCGTTTCCGGGTACTCCACAGTGGGATGGTATCCACTGTATGGTGACTTTATGCTGACTGCTAAGTTCAGAAAGTAGTGTCCTTAGTACTGGCAATTTCCCAGAGAGGAGCGCCTCGAGTACTGATTTTGCATCTGTTAGTAGCACCACAGGTTGTGTACCATTGCTGTTATTTAGTAATTTCTCTGTTGCTATCTTGATTGCCTCAATTTCGGCATCATAGTTATGGCAGTACTTTCCTGTCGGTACTCTGGCTGTGTCCCTAGTATTATTTGGGTATTCTATGTACACTCCCGCTCCTCCATTTCGAACAGCATTTTGTGCTGACCCATCTGTGTAGACTCGGATCCAGAGGTCCTGTGGGTATTCTTCATCAAGGAAGCTGAGAGTGGCTGTTCTGCGCTGCACACTGTTCTGTTCTTCCTTGTCAGATATTCCTCTCACTTTTGTCTGGATTTGTAACGATAGTCTATGCTCATCTTTCCATGGAGTTCGCTCTGGAATAGTTGTTAGGGGGATACAAACTGTGGGCAGATCAGTGGTTTCTCTGCAGAGTCGTTTGGCCTGGTGGATAAAACTACTTCTTTTCAACCGCCCCATAGCTAGGTTTTCAAATCTGTTCTTCATAGGGTGGCCTGGCAAGCTGAGGAACTTTTCTGCTTGTATTAGCGTTTTCGTATCTCTGCGCTCACTCAGTGCCTGTGTCCTCCCCATCTTCTCCATTTCCACTATAGGGGTTGATCTCATCCCTCCTGTGGTGACTCTAAGTGCTTGATTTTGCACCTTGTCCAGCTCTTGTAGTGTGGTATTTGATGCTGAACACCACGCAGTTGACCCATATTCCAGGTGTGGTCGTATGCTCTGTTGGTAAACTTTGCTAAGTATTTTCGTACTGGCTCCCCATGTGGTTCCACTTAGCTTTCTCAGGATGGCTATTTTCCTTCTGGCTTTTGCTACTGCTTTGTTGATGTGCTTTCTCCATGTCAGCTTGCCATCAAATGTTACTCCAAGGTATGTTGGTTCTTTATCTTCTCTTAGGGGTGTTCCATTTATCTGGATGATCCCTGCCTTTTGTTTTGGAGAGAGGGTAAATAGGGTGGTGCTGCACTTGTCAGTGTTTATGCTGACACACCATCTATTTGCCCATGCAGCAAATGTATCTACAGCTCTTTGTAGCAATCTGGTGGCCACTGATGCATATTCATTTGTGCTCCATAGAACCAGGTCATCGGCGTACATTGCCGCTTTAATTCCATGCGGTAGGTGAGCAACAAGATCATTGATGAAGATTAGAAAAAGTGTGGGGGACAAGACTCCGCCCTGGGGGACACCGTGACTCAGTAGTACTTTCTTGCTCTTGAGTCTGTCTATCTGTACTCGGGCTCTTCTGTTGTGCAAGTATGCTTTCACCCATTTGTACATTCTTCCATTGACTTTGCAGTTTCTCAGTTTCTTCATCAGACCTTCTTTCCAGACTTTGTCAAAGGCTTTCTTCAGATCTATCCATGCCGCAAGCACCAGCTTCTTCTCTTGGAATGCATCCTCAATTTCTTGAGAGAGGTAGGTTGTCTGATCTTCCGTAGAGTAGCACTGCCTAAAGCCAGCCTGCTGTGGCACAAGGATGTTTTTACTTTCAATGTACCACTGCAGTCTGTGATTGATGATGCGCTCCAGTGTTTTGCAGAGACAGCTGGTGAGGCTAATTGGTCTGTAGCTATAGGCAATGGAACCATCTTTCCCTGATTTTAGGAGGGGTATCATGATTGCTTCTCTCCAGGCTTGTGGAACACTGCCTAAGGTCCAGCTGTTATTGAAGATCTGCAACAGCTTTGTTTTGGCCTCTGTTCCTAGGTTCCTGATCATTTCATTGGAGATACCATCAGCTCCTGGTGACTTTCTCATTTTCAGTTTTGATATGGCTAGCTCCAGTTCGCTGGTTGTGATGGGTGCCTCCAGAACCTCATGTACTATTTCCTTCTGTCCTGTATGTTGTCGTTTCTCTCGAATCTCTTGTTGTTTCTCTGGACTAATTTTGATATTGCTATCTTGTGCGAACGAGTCCGCAAAATGGTCAGCTGCTTGCTTTCTTGTTAAGATTTTCCCATCTTTATGTAGTGCAATTTTTGAGTTTCTCCCTGTGCCCTCGTCATTAAGCTGTTTTATTAGCTTCCACAATTTCCTTGTGTCTCTTTCAAAGTTCAGAGACTCCGTTTTCTCCTGCCAGCTTTTCCGTCTAGCCTGCAGCTTGGCCCTTTGAAATTTGGCTTTTGCATGCTGGAATTTATTGTGGTGCTCTTGGCTGGGTGTGGCCTCTGCTTGCTTTCTACACACTTCAACATCATTATGCAACTGTTCCAGTTCACTACTCCAGTAGGGTTTATATTGTTTACGGGCTCCTCTTGGTACTGTTTCTCGCGCTGCCTGTAGTATGCATTTCCCAAACTCTTCAACTGCTTTATTTATGTCTTTCTCAGTGTTCAGGTTTCTAACCAGTATGCTGGTGCGATGCTTGTACATTGCCCAGTCTGCTTTCTTGTAGTTCCACCTCGAGAGGGTGCTGCTTTCACTTACAAGCTCATTTTCTATGGTTAGAAAGACTGGCCGATGGTCACTGCCACCAAGTTGTTTCCCAACAGTTCGTGTAATGTTCCACTCCAGGTCTGGTGATTGAAAAGCCAGGTCAGGTGTAGTTGTAGAGTGCCATGATCTCGAGTAGAAAGTATGTGGGTCGGACGGCTTGTTAATCAACATGAATCTATTCTCATCTTGCCAGTCTTCCAGTCTCTCTCCTCTCTGGTCCATGTGATCATAGCCCCAGCTCTGCGAGTGGCTGTTGAAATCGCCACACACAATCATTTTTTCTTTTAGTGGTAGAGTGTCCAGTGCCTGTGGGCGGTCACTTGGACAGTAGTAATTGATCAGATGTAGATCTGTATTACCTGTCTTAAGTTTAAGTGTCTGATACTCAGCCCCTTCCATGTAGACTTTGATTTGGGAAGCCATGATGTTATTTCTTACAAGGGTCAGTATCCCACCTTTTCGCCTGTTCTTTCAGTCAGATCGGTAACACTGGTAGCCTCTGATTTTGAAGGCTATATTTTCATTGAGGTGAGTTTCTTGCAAGAAACATATGCTTACTTTTTCTTGGTCCAAGATTTTTTCTAATTCTATTTTTTTGTTGCTGACTCCCTCCGCATTCCAGTGCATTATTTTAAGTCTTCGTTTAGTATGGCCAGTCGTCCTATTCTCATGTCCCCTGGCTCCACAGGACATCTGAGAAGGACCTCCAGTAGTTGGGGTTGGACCCTTTCGAGACATAGGGCCCGGCACTGCACCTGCCTGGGGGTCCAAAGCAGGGCGAGCACCATAACGATTAGCAGTAGTCGACATATTCCATTTTGCGTGATTGCGTGGCATCCTGATTTCTGTGGTGCGCCTCTTGGCTGGTTGCCTCCGTCTTCAGCACCTTTCTTTGCTAGAGCAGACTGTGGTCTCACTCGAATGTAGATGTGTACGCGCGCACACACCTGTCTGCGCATGCATGTACGTGCATACACATCTAGAGCATACTGGTTATTTTCCGGCGCCAGAGACTCGCCGTCGCCCCTTCTCCTGTTAGTTTAAACAGGTCCGCCACGTGAAGGCCAGGAGTTGGACTTTTGCTGCATAGGTTATGTATTCACGAGCCATTGAGGTATTTGAGCAATGTTGGGCGCTCACCCCAACACCGCGCCTCGGCTACATACAGCAACATTTGGAACCCTGAAAATTCATAACTTGTTTGACTTTGAAATTGTTCAATTATTGAAATTTGTTTTTAATTTCCTGTAGTCAGTCATAAGAGCTAAAGACAGAAATGATAAGAGATCCATTGAAGCAGACTTTCAGTTTGCAGTTGGCGCTGACTGTGTTCAGATTGTTCCAACTGAACTTCATATATATTTGTTAGCAAAACTTTACAATAAGTAATGTGTCACATGTTAGTAATTGAAGAATGTCTCACTGCAGGTCACCATATTTAGCCCATACAAGCTAGGAGTTGTGCTGTGTGTGTTGCTAGTTGAAATGTGTGAACGCATGGCATACTATGGAGTAACAGCAAATCTGATTCTGTTCTGCACAAGTATTCTAAATTTCTCCAGCAATGATGCAACTACCATCAGCCTTGTTTTCTCTGGTATGTATGGTTGATGTTCCTGATGCTGGTGTTTGTCATCAATAATTGGTAAAAATATATGAAACACTTTCTTTGTCTGATCAGAAACATAACAATATATGAGTAACACAACACTTTATTTGACTAATCAGAAATATAAAAAATATATTTATATCAAAACTCTTTGTTTGTCCGATGATAAGCATAAAAATATATTAGTAACAAAACTCTTTTTTGCCTAATCAGAATTAATTAATTAATTGTGTTGTGTATCCCTTACGGGACATTGCAGTCAACACCAGCATTTTCAGCTGCTGTTGATGTACTAGGCAAGTGTTACGTTCAGTAGTTTGCCATTGCTTTCTGAACGACCAGCCCCTATACCTTTTTCGAAAAAACCAGCACCGCCGTGTTTCGAACCCGGGTATACAGGTTCACAAATTGCGTTCGCAAGCCCTTAGCCACAGAGACCGGTCTAATCAGAAACAAACAATTTATTAATAACAAAACTCTTTCAAGAGGTCCACAAGGCTGAATGGATAAGAGTGCTAATTCTTAAACATCCAGTGTGCTGATGGTGAGGTAGGGGGTTCAACCCCTACACCGGCCAGTTGGACTAGCATGTTGACGTTTCGTCCTTGACTTGGGATCGTAAATTACAAGTACCTCTGAAGTCGGAGTGGGTTCACCTGATGGCAAGGGACACTAATAATAGGGAAAGCTAATCCACACGCATTCAGCACAGTGCTACTAGAAGTAGCATGTATGGACTCCGCTTGAGGTCAAAGTGAGTGAGTTTGTCTGATCACAAACATAAAATTATATGAGTAACATAATTTTCTGTCTGATCATAAACATTACATTTTATGAATAACAAAACTCTTTTCCTAATTATAAACATAAAGATATATGAGTAACATAACCAAAGACAGCTGGGTAGTGGAATACACTTTTCCTTTGTCTGATCATAAACTGTCCACTGTAATTTACTACCTACAGTACCTTGCAGTGTAGGGCAGGGGGTCTTGAGGAATTAAGCCCCCCCCCCCCCCTGGCTAGTGCGGTTGCCGTGAACTGTGCAGATTAAGATTTTCTTTTTGCCCCCGACAGAAAAAAATCTGCATCTTACCGAGGATTCGAACCTGGGTCTCCTGAAGGAGAACCCGATGTTCTTAGCCACTCAGCCATCCGCTCCTCTCATAGTCATCAGTGTAAATGATCATTCAGTGACATATTTGTTTACCCATACATTTGTGAGACCTGGACACTAACTAAACAAGCTGAATAACACATAAATGCCTTTGAATATAAATGTTATAGACAGGTTCTAAAAATATCTTGAATACAGAAAAGAACAAATGCATCCATACGACAAGAGCTGAATATTGTAGAAGGTTGGCTACTAAATATGATAAAACAAAGAAAATTGAAATATTTTGGTCAATTGAAACATGAAAGTTTGGAAGAACAATCATGGAGAGTTATACGCCTGGGAAGAGAGGAAGATGAAGGTCAAAGAGAAGATGGGTGCAGGATGTGGCGGATGATCTCCAGATGGGTGTAGCAGACGCAGGACACCTTGCTTATGATCGAGAAGTTTTACGGAAGGTTGTTAATGGGAGCGAGGTTCTGCAAAGGACATGCTACTGTATGAACGCATGAATAGGTCTCAGAGATTTATATTAACTAAGCATAGGTACTTCTATGAATGCCAATTAATACCTGTGAATTTATGTCACATGTTATTTCAGTGACCCCAAAGGTTCTTCAGCAGTTGATATGTGGATGTGTACAAATTCTGTTCATATTTCATAGTTGTGGGTTCAGGTGGATGATAGACATCGCTAATTATAATACCTTGTTAGGTGTGTCTAATTGGCAGTGCACTGAATACACTTGTTTTCATTGAGGTGCTGACATCATTTCAGTTTTTATATGGTCTAGTGCAGTGGTTCTCAACCGGTGGGGAATTCTCCCCCAGGGGGGAATTTTAGGGTTTCCAGGGGGGAATTAAGATTATTTAAAGATCACATTAATACAAGAACCAGTTACTTGATATTGTTTTTCCCTCTATATTTTACAGTTCTGAACTTCTCGCCCTAATGAAGTTCGTTTTATAACATAAGTAGACCCGCAAATCACGTTTTATGTAGATGTCTAGACTTTTTCTAGTATGTGTTATTAAATTTAGCTTCCATTTTTATGTATAATGTGTAAGGGTGGGGGCGAGGGGGGGGGAATTATAGGGAGGAAATTCGAAAAGGGGGGAATGACGTTCTGAACATATGGTAAAGGAGGGCATGGGCCAAAAAAGGTTGAGAACCACTGGTCTAGTGTTTCTTCTGATCTCTACTTCTTTTCTTTACTTCTACGAGGGCCAATCAATACCTAAGAATTTATTTTCAATAATTTTCCTTTATTCCTTTAAAAAAAAAAAATAGTTTTCAGCAAGAATGATCCTATACCATCCTTCTGGGTAATACTTTGGATGTATGGTCTATTATTATTTCTGATAATGAACTGTATTTGATTTTTATGTATGTCTTTCAAGCAGTTATGATATATTTATATTGTGCTCCACACCTTCTTTCAAGGAATGTAGTGTTTTACTTTTCCACAATGTTAATATATACAACAAGATGATGGGGAATTACACCAAAATGTTGAGATAAAAAAAGAACCTAATAGGATCAAGAATAAAGGGTGAAGAGTAATGAGATCCACTAGGATGAAGAGCAAAGAGATCCACTAGAATGAAGAGTAAAGAGATTCACTTGGATGAAGAGTAATGAGATCCACTAGGATGAAAAGTTGAAGAGTAAAGATATCTACCAGTTTAAAGATGGGGTGGCTAACCCTCTCCCTTGCCATCTTTCCCAGTAACATTTCTGATACCAGTTATATGTGTGTACTCAAGCTGTACTGTCAGAAAAACATCAAATCCTGCCTCTAATATTGATTAACTGATTCAGAGCCAAACAAAAAAATTAGGTTTGGACCAGTCATGTTACACAATAAAATGAACAAGTATTTTTATGTAAATTGCGGAAGGTACATGAAACAAAACAAATAACACATGATCCTAGTATGGCGATATATCACCCTTCTGTGCAAGTGGGAGGTCACATTTGACAACATATATTATCCTTTGGCACTGAATCAGTTAAACACCAGAAGATGGTTAGTAAGCAAGGGGACTAACTCCTGTACAACTAGCTCTCCTAGGTGTATATAGTTATAAAAATTAAAACACAAGAAGGCATTTATCAATATCATTATAATCAGGATTGCCAGTCTGAAGACTGTTGTTGAAATAATCTGGCCATTTATATATATAGCTATAAGAAAGAGACAAACAGCATTCTTTAGTCATATAATGAGAAGAGAGGCATTGTGACAACTGGAAAATTCAGTGAGAGAAGAAGCAGAGGCAGACCGAGAGAAATGATGCTGGATGGACTAAGATGATGGCATGGAGGAAAATCATCAGTAGAATTGATCCAGAACACAAATGTCCAAGATAAGTGGAGAGACATGATTTCCTATGCAAGTTTGCACAGCATATAATGATGAACGCTGCCATGTCACTCCACTGGCTCCTATTCTCAACAGTTCTCTTAAGTTCTGTATATGTCTGAAACTCAATGTTCTTGTATGCATGTGTAGTGTATTCATTAATGTGTTCTTGAGAAGATAATGTGATAGTTTTTCCTTTAGGTATTATCAGATTCTCTATTTCCCAATACCAGCAGAAAAAATATATCATTTGTAATGTACCGGATGAATCATTTAATGGAAAATAATGTTATCGGTTAAATTGAAAAGCATTTCTGCCCCATGTAAAGGAAAGATTAGCAATAAACTAAGTGGAAGTAAACTTGTTCCTACAGCAATATTCTGTGGTCAATTAACGGTAATAGGTTCAAATCTTGGTGAGCCCATTGCTTTCAAGTTTTATATTGTCTAATGTGTTTTCTGATCTTTACTTCTTTCTGTTACTTCTGTTAGTTCTGATCAATATTTGTGAATTGATTTATCATGCAGTTTCTGAACAAAAGATGATAAAACTCAAAGGTTCAAGTGTTTTCATATGATTCTTAATTCAAATTTTTATGTTTCTGATGCTGTACAGGGACAGTATATATACTTCCCATTGCTGGAGGTTACATTGCTGATTCTTGGTCCAGTCGATTCAATGTTATTTATGCCGCTGGTCTTATTTACATATGTGGTAAGCCAATATTGATTCTTTATTAATATATGGTATTTATCAGTAGTAATTAGTATAAAAACATTATTTTCTAAAACAATCGGTTAACTTCATCAACAATCTTGAATTACGTGTTCTGTGGATGAATATTATATCTCTGTTCCCTTAAATTGTTTGTTTTTGTATGTGTGTTTCTTTAATGCAATAAAATAAGAGATCCTGGAAGAGACAGGGAATGAAACGAGAACTAATGAAAGAAATAAAGTTTGATTGATTGATTGATTTAGGAACCGACATCACAGCATTTGGAGCATTCCCATAAACGCTCTGTCCCCATCCTCAGCAGCCAGCGAAGAACTCCAACACTAATAGTACCAGTAGCAATCTGATTATATGTCCATCTCGCCTTTCCTCTGAGCATCGATCGTCGGCCAAATCTCCTCGCCACCCCTCACAGTCACACTTTTGCCAGACCATGGTGATCCATTTGCTGAAAGAAATAAAGTGACCACATTAAAAGACATAATTTTATAAAAACCGTAAGTAAAATAAGTAGTTTATGCCATGTACTGTATTGGGAGAGGAGCAGCTGGTCGAGTGGCTAGAATGCTGAATTTTCTTTTGGGAGACCCGGGTTCGAATCCTTGGTTAGGTGTGGGTGTTTTTTTCCTGCCGGGGGCAAAAAGAAAACCCTAACCTGCACAGTTCTCGATGACTGCACTAGCCAGGCGGCCTTAATTTCAAGACCCCTCTCCCCTCCGCCAAACACAGCACTATATAGACAGTAAATGACAGTTTTTGACAGTATTGGGTTGATAAGCAGTTTCATGCCATGAGACTTATTGGGTATATGGTAAATAAGTAATTTCATGCCATGATGTTTATTGGGTATATGGTAAATAAGTACAGTTTCACGCCATGAAGTTCATTAGGTATAAGGTAATTAAGTACAGTTTCACGCCATGCAGTTTATTGGGTGTAGGGTATATACGTACAATTTCACACAATGAGTTGTATTGAGTACATGGTAAATGAGTACAGTTTCACGTTTCTCATTTTCGCGACACCACCTACAATACAGCACTATCAACATTTGGCAAGAAGCAAACTAAGTCAACCGACTGGTTTGAAGCACACTCTGAAGAGATGCTGCCAGTCCTGGAGATAAAGAGACATGCATTCTCGATGTATAAAACATCACCTTCAGAGAAAACATTGCAGGCATTGCGAACGGCCAGAAATAGAGTACAACAGATGGCAAGAAAATGTGCGAACAGGTACTGGCTACAGCTCTGCTCAAATTCAAACTTGTGCAGATACAGGAAATATAAGAGGAATGTATGAGGGCATCAAGCAAGCTGTCGGCCCATCAAAAAATAAGATGGCCCCTTTACGATCAACAGAGGGGGTATCTTAATCATAAAAGATTGAGCGAAACAAATGGATCGCTGGGTAGAACACTACTCAGCGCTATTCTCAGTGGAGAACACAGTCAGAGAAGAAGCACTGAAGCCATCGATCAACTGTCCACCATGCATGCCCTGGATAACGAACCTTGCCTCACAGAAATCAGCGAAGCACTAGACACTCAAAACCGTCAAGGCACCAGGAAAAGATAGTATTCCACCTGAAATTTTAAAATGTAGCAAAGAAACAATCATCCCAGAACTGTATGCAATATGTCAGCTCTGCTGGAAAGAAAAATCAGTACCACAAGATATGAAATACACAAACATTGTTACTATTTATAAAAAACAAAGGCCACAGAAGCGACTGCAACAACTATCGCAGCATTTCCCTACTCAGCATTACAGGCAAGATTTTTTCTCGAGTAATCCTTAAAAGGTTACACATTCTTGCTGAAAGAATCTACCCCGAATCACAGTGTGGATTTAGACCCAACAGGTCACCATCGATATGATTTTCTTACTTCGGCAGCTCCAAGAGAAGTGCAGAGAACAGAGGAAGCCATTATATATTGCCTTTATCGACCTCACAAAGGCATTTGACCTCGTGAGCAGAAGCAGCCTTTTTAAGGTCCTTGAAAAGATAGGGTGTCCACCCACCCTTCTTAGTCTCATGAAATCATTTCATGAAAACATGCAGGGGACCATTTTATTTGATGGCTCAACATCCCAGTCATTCAGCATCAGCATTGGAGTAAAGCAGGGCTGCATGCTTGCTCCTACACTTTTTGGTATCTTCTTCGCCATTCACTTAAGGCAGGCATTTGGGACTGCCCCTGAAGACATATACCTCCACACAAGATCTGATGGCAAACTTTTTAACCCATCAAGACTCAAGGCAAAGACCAAAATAAGATCAAGATGCGTAAGAGAACTACTTTTTGCAGATGATGCAGCACTGACTACTCATACAGCAGAAGATCTCCAAAGGCTCATAGATCGTTTTTCAGCCGCCTGCAAAGACTTTGGGCTCACCATCAGTCTAAATAAAACACAGGTGATTGAACAAGATTGCTGGTGCGCCTCCGTCAATCAAAATTTCTAATTACGAATTGAAGGTCGTCCACGAGTTTGTGTATTTAGGGTCGGCAATATCAGATAATCTTTCATTAGAGACAGATATCGACAGACACAATGGAAAGGCAGCCACAACATTTTTCAGGCTAACTAAAAGAGTTTGGGAGAATAATAGACTAACAGAGCGTACAAAAGTTCAAGTATATAAAGCTTGTGTTGTTAGCCCACTACTCCATGGGTCTGAATCCTGGACCCTGTACTCAAGACAGGAAAAAAGTTGAATTCCTTCCCTATGAGATGTCTTAGACGTATCCTGGGCATAACATGGAAAGACCACATAACAAACAAACATGTGCTTGAAAGAGCAGATATTACCACAGTGCACTCCCTCCTCAAGCAGAGACGCCTCCGGTGGCTGGGCCACGTATCTCAAATGGAGGATGAATGTATTCCCAAAAATCTCCTATACGGAGAACTAGCCAACCAGAAGACCCCAAATGCGATATAGGGATGTGTGTAAACAAGATATGAAAACCCTTGGCATAGATCCAGATACGTGGGAAAGAGTTGCAAGAAACAGATTTTCCTGGAGAAGAGATGTACGAAACGGACTGGTGCTCTTTGAGCGCAATCTGATCCAACAAACTGAGGATAGGTGGCACAGGCTTAAAATGCAGTCACTTACTGCGGGACCTGCCTCGTCTTACAGATGCAGAAACTGTGACAGAGATTGTCACTCTCACATTGGACTATACAGTCACCAGCGGTGCTGCCCGGTACCTCCCCAGTGGCACAACTCTATAGTCCTTCAGGACTGAAAGAGGCCTAGTACTATTACAGTTTCACACCATGAGATGTAATAGGCATATGATGCTAGTCTCATAATTTTAGACCAATTAGTATTTAATGAAGGATGTGGTATATAGCACACCAGTTGCCTTTACTTCCCGGACAATTTCCTGGTGCCAATTTTAGGCTTGGTCAGCTTGGAAGTCTTGGTCATTGGAAAAAATATTCCTGCCTTAAAGGAGATGTTGTCACATGACCACATGACTGGCAGATCAGCATGATAGACACTACACTACCACAGCTCCCAATGAAAAATACTAGGGGACAAATTGATTGTAGTTGAGCAAGAGGTAGACAGTGATACAAGTTGGAAGATAACAAGAGATAGTCAAATAACATTCTGTCAGAATGTATAACCAGGGCAAGAGACAGAGCGTTGGAGATCCACTGTAGCCAAACTTTACTGTGGAGATGGCACCTGATTGACTGATTCTTGAATAAGTGTTTGCTGTTCACCTTGCATACTCCAGTATTATTTTCCAGGTCTCTTTCTCCTGGTTTGTTGTGCTGTAGACTTTCAAGTGTTGTTCGGTGACCCAAAGTATGGCTTTGAAGTGGTAAGCATTATGTCAATTAGCACTTTAATAAAAACATACTTCAGTTTCGAACAATCATATTTTTAAAAATGTCACAGTACTCATTGTTTTAGTTTAGTGATAGGGATCTTCATGGTGAAATGATCAAGCCATCTGTCTTGCAATCTGAAGATTGGGTTCGTTTTTGGACTGCGTCATTCAGACCTTTAATGCAATATTTCCAGAGACCCAAAGGGGTCACTGTTGGAGCTACAGAGTTTGTGCCTTGTGCGATGCCCTCAGCAGGTGGTCTGCCATTCTGTGGAGAGAGAGTCAGTGGGGTCAAACCTAGGTGCAATGTAGTTAATTCTCTTGCCTTTAGTTGAGTTGAGTTTATTGAGTTGAGCTAAGAACCGATATCTCTGCACTTGGGACATTCCCATATGCACTCCATCCTCTCATTCAGCAGCGAGTGAAGAGTCATACTACTAATTGTTCTCACCGCTATCTGATTGAAAGTTCTCCTGGCCTTTCCTCTCAGTTTTTAGATTCTTCCAGAACCCCTGTTGATCCCCTGCAATATCATTCTTTTCACATACAGGTTCTCAGTCTGTTTCCCCGCCTTCTCCACCTGGTTCCCACATGTGCTCAACTACCTCTTCTTGGTCTGTAATACCACCAAGAGGTGCATTCCCTGCCAGTCGATCAGCCTGTTCATTTACCCACTACCTTACTTGGCCAGGGCCAAAAATCCATACAATTCTCACAATCTGTGACCTGTGAGCGAAGATAGCAATTCCACATGAAACATTCCTTTCTCCACCTTACTAAGCATACTCCTTGAGTCTGTAACTTTTGCCTTTAACTATAGTTTGGTAATAATTAAAATCTTTTCTGAATGCATAGCCATCATAATTTGTTTAAATGTTTTTCTGTTTCGGCACTTCATTTTTTGCCAATGTTTTTCCTGCTCATTTCTGAATAATATCTTCAAGTGAGTGTTTTTTAATTGTCACTCAGGCCTGTTTCTTTATGTACACTGTTGAACAGCTCAGTTGATTGTGACAAATGATACTGTAATTGAAGTTTGCACATGTTTACAATTGTTAATAAATATTTGATTGTCAGCACTTTTATTATTTTAAATAAAAATGCCGCAAGAAATAGGTTACACAATGTGTTGCCTGACATATTTTCCTGTATATTATATCGGGTGCATTTATAGTTAGTTACAAATCCTTTACAGGATGTCGCTGTCAATACCATCGATTTTTCCTGTTGTGATCTCTTGGCAAGTTTACGTTCAGTAGTTTGCCATTGCTTTCTGAATGACCGGCACCCCATACCTTTTCGTAAAAAACCAATGCAAGGCGACCTGCTGCTAAATCGCTGACAGCTGTGTTTCGAACACGGGTATGCAAGAATAGAACTGCGCCCGTAACCTCTTCGCCATAGAGCTGGCTACAAGTGCATACTGCAGAGTTATATAACATATGAAGTCAATAGATGAATTATGTTTTCGCTGAAATCATAGCACACAAAATCACTGCTACTATTTCAGATGTGGAGTATTTGTTATCCCCAGATTCACTATTAAGTATTTTGGTCAGCACAATGGAGCTATAAAGAGCAAAACAGGCTATAAAGACCTAATAGCTAAAGATTTGCATATTTGAGTACTCATTTTTTGTTCATAGAATAGAATATACAAAACACCTTTGCTTTGTTGATCACATGGCTGCAACTTAGCAGGTGTTGAGTGATGTATGATGCTGGGATTTAAGGCCTGTATATGACATGTTGTTTGTGGCTTCTCTGTTTAAAATCACTGAAGGAATAAATTTTTTAGAACTGATATTATTATTTGTATGTCCCCATATATTTTTTGATGATATTATGAACACTGATTTTGTGACATGATCTTTTATGTGAATCCAATAATGTTTCTGAGACATCTCATCTTCAATCCACAGCCATCTGTTATATTGGCTTTACAGTTAAGAGAAGTGTATAAATTATTGCTCAAACATCTACTGTTAATTGTTGAAAATGTATTAATTTCCTGATTTATTGAATTTCTCTTCAAAATTAGAGTGATCGTCGCATATTCTACATTTTGGGGTTGGTGTTCATTGCCTTTGGAACAGGTGGCATTAAGGCCAATGTTGGAAATTTTGGTGCTCAGCAAGTTGAAGATTTAGGACCTGAGGCAGTGCAGACATTTTTTAATTGGTAAATTGCTGATAATTCATCTCTTGTACATTATTTTGTTTTATACTTCATAAAAGTGCAATACTTTTACAGGAAGTTTGATATGTAGAGCACAAACAAACACATTGTCATGACTATGAGCAGTATGCTGTGGATCACGCACAGCATGGCTAGAAATACATGGTCTGTTTGGTTGTCCATTGCATTCTGATTTATATTCTAGTCATGTCAGTCATTTTTTGCCACTGGATTAAATGGAATCATGAAGAGAGAGTGAAGCAGATGCAAGCGCACATGCACCCACAAAAAGTACCCACCCACACACATACACATGCAACCACCAACATACACACACACACGCATGCATGCATGCACACATGCACATGTGGAGAGAGAGAAGTCCCACAGCAGAAACTTCTTGTGGTTATGAGATGTGTTAGTACCATCACACTTTGCCTCACTAAAACACAATTAGTGTGCACGGTCATATTATTCTTAACATATTCATTCATATTAACATTAAGAGTTTGGATAAGTATATTTAAATAATGATGAAACCGGAACTGGAAAATTTAAAAATATGAGAATGGTATACATTTGTTTGAGCAAGCGTTCTTTCTCCTTACAGGTTCTATTGGTTTGTGAATGCTGGTGGTTTGGTTGCATTCACTGCCATTGCCCATGTCCAGCAAAATGTCAGCTTCTCATGGGGATTTGTAATTCCTCTTGTTTGTATGGTTTTGTCTCTTGTATTTCTGCATATTGCTAGAAATCATTACGTCAGCAAGCTTGGAGAAGGTAAGAAAAATGAAATATTTAAAGTTATTTTAATTACATTATGTGCAGCTCAAATAAGTTAAAGCAAGATTGATTCCTTGATCCCGAATTGATGCCATAGCACTTACAACACTCATATCAGTTAATTCTCCATCAGTATATATTGAAGTACAGGAATGCTGATTGTTTTCACAGCTGACTAATTGAGAACACACCATTGTTATCTCCACTTGTGATTTCTGCATGCTACTGTCACAATGTCAAAAGTCAATTTCTGAAATGTATTCATGCATCAATTTCTATATCAGTTTATAATATATGGTGAATATTATTTATTATTTGTTGTTGTATATCCTCAGTTATAGTTGTTCAGATATATCTTTTAATTTCATATTTCTTTATTCGAGAATGCCATGCATATGCTCTTATCTGGTTACGTGAACTACCCAGTAAAATTGTAATCAAAAGGAAGCCTCATAACCTTTGACTTCAGTTTCCAGTACTATTTTTTCTCATTTGTGGGTTTTCATACCAGCATAAAGAAAATTTCAAAGCTGAACAGTGCAGATATATTAAAAGATTTCTGAGTATTTTAACATCTAATATGTAGAGAGGGACATACAACAGTTACTTTTCAGAACTTGTTATAGTATTCAATATTCCCAACATTTTATAAAATATATTTTACTGTGATTTCTTTTATGTTTTATATAAATTACAAGGTGTAAATTTAAAAAGAAGAAGAAATACCCAAGGAAGTCTATAAAGTACATTGGATATCTGATGAATCAGAAAGTCTTGAATTTTCAGGGGATTATCTTTTTCTTTGGAACAATAAACTAGGAAAGGATAAAAATGTAACAGCAAGTTTTATACTATTAAATAAAGTTTATCCTGAGAAGGTTAACCGAGTCAACACATGCCTGAATAAGTCAGATGTGTCGGCAGAATGGTGTAATATTGCGGCTCTGCTATAAACAGGCACAATGAAATTATGTCTAAATAAAAAAAATATCGGATAACGAAGAAGAAGAAGAAAAAAATTAAGTTAATGCAATAAAAGAGAAACAAATGAAATGAATATATTGTTGTGTGGTTTGGAAGTAAAGCATGAAGAATTTTTCATCCAAACTTGTACTTTAATATTCATTGCTTCTTATATGTCCACTCATCTCATCTCATCTCATCATGTTTCTCTTGTACCTTGCGGTGTAGAGGTGAAGTATAAACAGCGGGAGAGTGCTTATGTATCGATATTCCCATGGACTCTGTTATTCCCTGTGTCCATTGTTTACGTGGTCGGCCGCTTCCTCTATTTCCCTCTGGTCTGTACATCATTGCTTGTTGTGGTATACTGTTAGTTGGTAACCTACTTGCATGGCCAAACCATTTGACTTGCTGCCTTCTAATAAAATCTAGTGCAGCTTTAACCCCCACTTTAGTCCTGATTTCTTCATTTCTGATCTTATCTCTTCTTGATACATTGAGTATTCTTCTCAAGAATCTCATTTCTGTTGTTGTGATTTTTCTTTTCTCTTTTTCTGTCATTGTCCAGGTTTGGCATTGGTAACACAGAGTTGGTAAGAAGATTGTGTTGTAAAGTGCTTTCTTAGTAGTTATTGATACATGTTTGTTCTTTAGTACTGGTGCCATTTGTCCATTGAGTTGGTTTGCCTTATTGCATCTGTTTTCGATCTTGTCTTCTGATTTGCCATTTGATGATATTATACTTCCTAGGTACTTGAAACTCTTTACTTGTTTCAAGGGATGTTCATTTAGATGAATTGTTGTTGCTTTTCCTTCTTTAGTTATAGTCAGTACCTCTGTTTTACTTGTGCTAATTTTCATGTTATGTTCCCTACACATTTCGTTTAGACTATTCATGTGGTCTTGTAATTCAGCTTCTGATTTTGCTATTAGTGCTTGGTTGTCCGCAAACAGGATTTCTCTAATGGTTAGATTTGCAGATGGTTCTTCTTCTGTGTTCTCGTCATGCGGTGTTCTTGTGGTCTCTGTTTGGCTGGTTTCTTTACATATGTTGTCTATATATGTTATAAACAAGAGAGGGGACAGGACACAACCTTGTCGTATTCCGAATCTTATGGTGAAGGGTTCTGACTGTCCTCCAGTTGCTCTCACTATGCATTCACTGTTGTTGTATAAGCTTCTACATAGGTTCATTAGGTGTGTACTCACTCCATATTGTTTAAGGATTTCCCACAGCTGGTTTCTATCTACTATATCAAATGCCTTGTGATGTCGGTTCCTAAATCAATCAATCAATCAATGCCTTGTCTTGGTTGACAAACACTAAGTAGAGTGTTTCATTGAATTCAATTGATTTTTCTATAAGTTGTCTAAGAGCAACAATGGCATCTATGCATCCTTTGTTTTTCCTAAATCCTAGTTGTGTTTCGCTTAGCTGGGGTTCTATAATAGCTCTTAATCTTTTTTCAAGAATTTTGCAAAATATTTTCCCATTATAGCTCAGCAGTGAAATGCCTCTGTATTGTGTGCAGTCTGTTTTGATGCCTTTGTTTTTCCAAATTGGGATAATTATGGTGTTTCCCCAGTCTCGTGGTGTCTGTTATTCTACACAAATGTGATTGAATAGTCTATGTAGCCATGCTGTTCCTACTTCTCTTGCTGCTTTAATTAGTTCATTTGGTATTTCATCTTGTCCTGGTGATTTGTTCAATGGGGCTAATCTGATGGCTTCTACAATTTCTTCTTTCAGTATGTCTGGCTCTAGTTCTTCAGTGGCATCTGTGTCGGTTTCTTGATTTCCTGTGACATCTGATGGGATGTTGAGAAGTTGTTCGAAATACTGTTTCCATCTTAATAGGATTTGTTTTTGTTCACTTATTGGTTCTCCATATTCGCTGTTATTTATTTCAGTTGGGTCAAAGGGTTCTCCTCTGGTTCTCATTGCACTTATCTTTTTATAGAAGTTTCTAGTTGCCTCCTTGTAGTTTTTATTTAGAGTTTCTCCACACTCCTCCCAGTCTCTTTGTTTTTTCTCTTTACTATTCTATTCACATGTCTTCTCGCTATTCTATATTCTATGTAATCACATTCCTGTTTGCTTTTCGACCACTTTTTATATTTTTCCTTTTTGTCTTTTACAGCGTAGGCTACTTCTGTGTTCCATCAACTTGTTATTTTCGTTATCCGTGTTTTGCATTTTTTCGTGGCTCCACATGTTATCTTTGCAGTATTTAAAATGCTTGATTTGAACATCTCCCATTCTTCCTCCACTGTCTTTCTTTCTATAGGTAATTTGCAAAGATTTCAGTTAGCTCTTTTTCATAATTTTCCTTCACTGCCTCGTCTATAAGGTTTTTTAAGTTTACTGATTCGCATGGCATGTATTTTCCTGGTCTTTGCTTCCTTCTACTGATGAGTACCTAAGTTGGGCACTGCCCTTGCATCTAATATATTTCTTTTTCTGTTATTTCTTGTTAATATAAATCAATTTGGCTTTTAGTATCTAGATTGTTTCATTTATACCAGGTGTAAATTTGTGAATCTTTATGTTTATAGAATGTATTTGTTATATAGAGGTCGTGTTGGCTGCATAGCTCTATCAGTCTACATCCGTTATCATTTCTTTCATTATGTTGGTCTCCAAATGCTCCAAGATGTTTTTCTATGCCCGCTGTGTTGTGTCCTAGTCTTGCATTGAAGTCTCCCATAACTATGATATTGTCCTGCTTATCTATTTTATTTAGCACGTCATGGATGTCTTTGTAGAAGTCCTCGCATTCTTGCTCATTATTGTTTGTATTACATGGTGCGTATATTTGTACATATGTTGTAATTGTTTGTTCTTTTATTCTCACTGTTATTATTCTTTCTGATATATATTTTATTTCGAATATTCCTCTTGCTAGCTGTGGTTCAATGACTATTCCCACACCGTGTCTTGCCCTTTCTTGTTGTTGCACTCCATAGTAGACAAACGTGTAACTGTGGTGGATCTCCTTGCATCCTTCCCCCTTTATTCTGGTGTCCGCTATTCCCATCAGTCCAGTTTTCCTCTCTTCCATTGTTTCTATAAGTTCTTCTTCTTTACTATTAAAACCGCAGACGTTCATTGTGCCTATTTTTTAAATGCTGATCTATCTCGTAGTCCATTAACATTGCCGGGTCTATATTCATTAGGGTCAGTCTGATTATACTTCTTAGTTTTTCTACAAGCAGTATGAAGATCCCCTGCTGGCTTGCTAGGCCAGTCGCAGGTTTAGGAAAAAAATCTGACCATAGGGAGTCCATCCCCTATGGCGAGCCATATCCCCGTTAGCCCATGACCTCGCGTTATGGTTTCCCAGTCTGCACCATGTGGAGGTGGGGTTGACTTGTGTAGTCTGCTGGTCATCGGCAGGCTACTAATTTTCACTTTTAACCCCTCCTGGGAAAGGCTAGCCGGTCCTAACCCTGCTGGCTGCAGGGCCAGGCGCAGTCCACACCTTGCAGACCTTATATGTCCACTGCTGGAAAGAAAGCAATAAGAAGCATAAAAACTAATTTCATGAGCTCAGGAAACAAATGAAACATTTAAATTGTGTTTTAAATTTGACTAACACAGCGGAAAAATGTCTTACAGTCTGAATAATTCAGCAGACAGACATGTTCTAGACTATATTATTCAGCAGACATGTCTTACAGTCTGGATTTTGATTGACTTTATTTCTGTAATCTCACATTGATTTTCATATCCTATAGGAACATTAATTAACTTGCAGTTGTTTACAAACAATGAAGAAATATAAACATGTTAAATTTAAATGAATAAAATGAGTTTCTAACAGGTTAACTAAGAGAAGAAGAAGAAAAGCAGGCAGACCAAAGTCAACATTATGAAAACTAAGAAAGAAAACAGCAAGCAAAGCAAGGGTGATTTCATTCTAAAAGAAATCTCAGAATAGAAATCATTAGAGCAGCTTTCATACAGGCAAGTTTAGAGGTTGAAAATAAGTAATTATAAATAAGAATGTTGTAACATTTCTTATAAAATTACGTTGCCTTTGATTACATCTTATCTGTTTTAAATTCCATAAAATGTCTTCATTATTACTTATAAACATATTTATTTTTTCTCACATTAGGAAGTGTTTTGGGAACAACTTTCAGAATCTGTGGCCAGGCTTGTTGTCGGGAGTCTCCACACATCAATGGCAAGCGTAAAATATTTGACTCTGCTCGTAGGGAGTATGGTGGTGATTTTGACAGTGGGACTGTGGATGGTGTGATCACTATTCTTGGCATGCTACCTATTTTCTTTTTCATTATCATGTTCTGGGCCATTTATTCACAGGTATTGTTTAGATTTGTAAATTTTAGCAGTGTTATTTTTGTTGTAGACATTTGCTTTATATGTTTTGCATTCTGTGATTTGTTTAATCTTTTCCTTTAAACCCTAACCCCCCCCCCCCTCCCCCGCCCCACCCACCCACACACACATACACCCACCCACCCACACACGCATGAACGCACATTCGCGTACACAGAGAAAGAGAGAGCAAGAGACAGGCACAGGCACAGAGAGAGAGAGAGAGAGAGAGAGAGAGTCAAACCTTGGTTTTTGTTGCCTTAGGTTTTCGTTGGTTTCATTTTCTTGGATTTTTTCCGCAAAAAATTTGTCTCAGTTTTTTTCGGTTGCCTAGGCTTTTGTCGACGTGCCCACATGATCTCGCTGCTAATTTTGCAAAAACAAAGGGACCCACACGTTCTTCTGCTCAGTTTGGCATTGTTTTTCATTGTGTGAGCATCACTTGCTAATAATAAAATACGAGAGCGGCATTAAGATTTCTGAAATTGGCCTCATGTATGGGAATTCGTCATCCACGTTAAGTTCCATTGTGATGAAAAAGAAAGCAATAAAGGAGGCTAATGTGGTGAAAGGCGTGAATGTGCTAATGAAACAAAGATCTCAAACAATTGAAGATGTCAATTAGTTATTATTAATTTGGATAAATCAAAAACAGTTAGATGGCGATTCTGTTTTGGAGGCAATCATACATGGAAAGGCCAGACTATTGTAGGCTGATCTCATTAAGAAAATGCCTGGGACAAGTGCTAGTATACTTAGTGATTTTAAGGCCAGCAAAGGATGGTTTGAAAAATTCAACAGGCACACTGGCATACACTGTGTTACTATGTATGGCGAAGGTGCGAGATCGGACAAGTTTGGGACCAAAAGATAGTATTAAGCACCATATTTATTCTCTATAAAATGTGTTTTTGGTACATATTTTGGAGTGTCTATAATGAATTAATTGGATTTACATTGATTCATATGGAAATAATTGCCTTGCTTTTCGTCGTTTTGGGATTTCGCCGATTGTTTTAGAACGGATTATCGACGAGAACAGAGGTTTGACTATATATATATATATATATATATATATATATATATATATATATACATATATATATAGCTGGTATCCCTGGAATAGGGGTTAAGGACATTATTCGTAATCCCGCATACTCTCGTACGAAACGCAGCTGCGTGAGATTCGGCAGTGAATAGCATTGCGTTGGTTACTTATGGGGGTATGTAAGCCAGTTGTTCAGAAAGCAATGGCAAATTACTGAACGTAAAACTTGCCAAGACATCAACAGCAGCTGGAAAATGCTGCTGTTGACTGCAGTGTCCTGTAAAGGATATGCAAATAAAAAAAAATATATATATTGCTTTGCATGGGGAGTAGTTTTTATACTTACTTGACTTAGTATTCTCTGGTTTGCTTCCTTTGCAATTCATTTTGTTACATTCATGATTAGTGTAGATTTTTGCATAACATTGAAACCTTGGATATTTTACTCTCTTTGATTGTTGGGAATAGGATTTGGTACATAGTCTTCTCGGCTAAGAATGAAAATATATGAGAACATTTTTGATTATTATTGCACATTAAAAATATTCTCCTGCAGTTGGAAATCGAAATTAGTAGGTTAAGTAGGGCAAGGCTCAGTCTAACAAATTGGCAGCATGAGCAGATAATTAGGTTATAAAGTCTTTTCATGAAGATTTGTAAGAGAAACAATATCCTCTTACTAATTATCATGAAGATGACAGAAAAGAAGTTAGAATATTGATTGCAAGAAGTACAGGAAGGTTTAAGACAGGACAGAATTAGCAGGCATCATATCTTTATTATGAGAACTATCTTTCAGAAATACAGAGAGTATAATGTAATCTTCACACTTGTTTCATAGACTACAGCAAGACAGTAAGAAATTGTGGCACAGCATAAGAGACATTGGATTCCCAACACATTTGATCCACTTAATTGTAACATTGTATCATGAACACCAAGCAGCTGTCAGAGTAGCTGGAGAAACATCAAACTGGTTTGAGGTCTACCACGGAATTAGACAGTTTCATTCTCTTCCCAAATGTGTTCAACATTTACAAAGAAAATATGAGAAATATAAATTGGTGGAAATCCAATTTCCAAACAATTTTACAGAAGACATGGTCCACCTCTCAAACAGTGCCAGGGGTACTGGTTTAAAATGCATATACTTTCTAGAACATTCATCACCATGGTTCTGTTTAGTTACTAGAACAAACAAAGTAATTACTGCATGATCAGTGTGTTACTCCTTCTGATTAAATTGGCATCAACAGTCTAAGATATTACACCTATTGATTTTATTGGCACAAAGTAATCGTGCACATATTTCTCAAAGTATGGTTTTTGTTTTTTTAAAACCTTTTTAATACATTTTTTTTACAACCTTTAATTTAAATAATCTTTAGATTTTAATATTAGGTAACAGTTTGTTATGGTAGAGTTTAAAAAGGAGTTTAAAGGCAAGATGATTGACTTCCATTTTTATCCCATATGGTTCAGTCTCTTTCTGCACAGCTTCCTTCTGAAAGCGTCGGTCAGAACATGAACCTCATAGTTAGAAAGACAATCCCTAGGGTCTCTGGAAAAAAAATTTCATTTGTGATGAAATAACAGAGTCTGAAAATGAACTCACAACCTTTAGAGCGTGAGGCAGGCAGGATTTTTATCCCATGTGGTTAAGTCTCTTTCTGCACAGCTTCCTTCTGAAAGCGTAGGATAGAACATGAACTTCATAGTTTGAAAGACAATCCCTAGGGTCTCTGGAAAAAAAATTTCATTTGTGATGAAATAACAGAGTCTGAAAATGAACTCACAACCTTTAGAGCGTGAGGCAGGCAGGATTTTTATCCCATGTGGTTAAGTCTCTTTCTGCACAGCTTCCTTCTGAAAGCGTAGGATAGAACATGAACTTCATAGTTTGAAAGACAATCCCTAGGGTCTCTGGAAAAAAAATTTCATTTGTGATGAAATAACAGAGTCTGAAAATGAACTCACAAGCCTTAGAGCATGAGGCAGGCGGTTTGACCACTTAACTGTGTTGACCAAGTTTGCTTATATAGAAGCTAATAGTAATCCCATGACAGATGCTACTATAGAGATATGAAGTGTTACATTTTTACATATACTGGGTCATGACATAATGGGATGAAGGTGGTCAGTTCCCTTCCTCACTATCCTTGCTCCAAGACAATTTTAGGAAAGGTCTTAAAATTAGTCAGTACTTAATTTTGTGTGGCTAGTTTGACACCCAGAACCATACTGACCAGACAAAAATGCTGCAACTACCAGTGATTGAGCTCAGGACCTCTGTGTTGGCAAACAAATGCTCTAACCACTGTGTAAATACAGCTGATTTGTCACATACCTGCATGTTCCTATATTTGTTGTTATATATTTACAATTACAAATGTTAAGGTCTATTTATATACATTTTTATTAGTTATTTATTTTTTGGTTATCTGTTAAATGCTGGCTTTGTGGCGAAGGGGTTATAAATACAATTCATAATCCTGCATACCTTGTTCGAAACATAACTGTGGGCGAATTGGAAGCAGACTGCCCTGCGGTGATTTCCACACAATGGTATGAGTGTCGGTCATTCAGAAAGCAATGGCAAACTACTGAATGTAAACTTGCCCAGGAATCACAGCCAAAACATGCTGCCAATGACTGCTATTTCCTGTAAAGGATATGCAATTAACTTTTTAACAATTTTCTGTTAAATAGTTTAAATTGTAATAATTCACTCAGCATATTTGAGAAAGCAGTGCATGAGACAGGAGAAATGGCAAGCGATCTAGAAACTTGTTGCCAGGGGTGATGAGAGCGATGTTCTGTACCTGCTACTTGATGATGATTGAAGAAAACGAGCAGACAAGCATTTTTATTATAATAATTTAAGATTGGAAACTAACCTTTAGTTTGTTTCTGCAGATGCAAACAACATATTTTTTACAAGGGGAAAGAATGGACTTGACCGCTGGGAGTGGACAGGTACCTGTAGCAGTCCTGAATGCATTCAACACTGTGGCTGTTGTTCTTTTTATCCCTATTCTTGATAGAGCTGTCTACCCACTTTTTAAGTGGTGCGGTCGACCATTGACACATTTGCAAAGGATTGGTTAGTTTGTGTATTACAGTTTCGCTTTGTATTATTAAGTGCCTGCTAGGAATAGATTTAATTTGTGGTGAATATTCAACATTAGTTGCCTTTTATGGCATTTTATACCATGAAGCTATTAGAATGTCTGTAGTAACTCAATAACTAAAGGATATTTATACATAGAAACCATAAGCAGTAGGTTGCATAGGGTGTTGCCTGGCACATTTCACTGCATCTCATCAGGTGCATATGGCAGAGTTATGTGTCATATGAAGTTAAAAGATGAATCATTTTCTGGCTGAAATACATAACACAAATAATCACTGATACTGTTCAGATGTGAGTATTTCTACATGTGGCGCAACATTGTGCTGAATATACAATATTAGACAGTTACACGGATTTTATACAGTGAGGCTGGTGTAATTCCTGTAGCAAGTTTAAAATTAAAGGGCATTTAATCAAAGAAGTGTAAGTACTAGGTTGCACAGTGTTGCCTGGCATATGGAGCTGCATCTGGTCGGGTACATACAGCAGAGTTGTATATGACATGAAGTGACAGAGTTATATATGACATGAAGTGACAGAGTTATATATGACATGAAGTGACAGAGTTATATATGACATGAAGTGACAGAGTTATATATGACATGAAGTGACAGAGTTATATATGACATGATGTGACAGAGTTATATATGACATGAAGTGACAGAGTTATATATGACATGAAGTGACAGAGTTATATATGACACAAAGTGACAGAGTTATATATGACATGAAGTGACAGAGTTATATATGACATGAAGTGACAGAGTTATATATGACATGACGTGACAGAGTTATATATGACATGACGTGACAGAGATATATGACATGAAGTGACAGAGTTATATATGACATGAAGTGACAGAGTTATATATGACATGACGTGACAGTTATATATGACATGAAGTGATAGAGTTATATATGACATGATGTGACAGAGTTATATATGGCATGACGTGACAGAGTTATATATGACATGACATGACAGAGTTATATATGACATGAAGTGACAGAGTTATATATGACATGAAGTGACAGAATTATGTATGACATGATGTGACAGAGTTATATATGACATGAAGTGACAGAGTTATATATGACATGAAGTGACAGAGTTATATATGACATGATGTGACAGAGTTATATATGACATGAAGTGACAGAGTTATATATGACATGAAGTGACATAGTTATATATGACATGAAGTGACATAGTTATATATGACATGAAGTGACAGAGTTATATATGACATGAAGTGACCGAGTTATATATGACATCATGTGACAGTTATATATGACATGAAGTGACAGAGTTATATATGACATGACGTGACATAGTTATATATGACATGAAGTGACAGAGTTATATATGACATGAAGTGACAAAGTTATATATGACATGAAGTGACATAGTTATATATGACATGAAGTGACAGAGTTATATATGACATGAAGTGACAGAGTTATATATGACATGAAGTGACAAGAGTTATATATGACATGAAGTGACAGAGTTATATATGCCATGAAGTGACAGAGTTATATATGACATGACATGACAGAGTTATATCTGACATGAAGTGACAGAGTTATATATGACATGAAGTGACAGAGTTATATATGACATGAAGTGACAGAGTTATATATGACATGATGTGACAGTTATATATGACATGAAGTGACATAGTTATATATGACATGAAGTGACAGAGTTATATATGACATGAAGTGACAGAGTTATATATGACATGAAGTGACAGAGTTATATATGACATGATGTGACAGAGTTATATATGACATGACGTGACAGAGTTATATATGACATGGCATGACAGAGTTATATATGACATGGAGTGACAGAGTTATATATGACATGAAGTGACAGAGTTATATATGACATGAAGTGACAGAGTTATATATGACATGAAGTGACAGAGTTATATATGACATGACATGACAGAGTTATATATGACATGAAGTGACATAGTTATATATGACATGAAGTGACAGAGTTATATATGACATGATGTGACAGAATTATATATGACATGAAGTGACATAGTTATATATGACATGAAGTGACAGAGTTATATATGACACGAAGTGACAGAGTTATATATGACATGAAGTCACAGAGTTATATATGACATGAAGTGACAGAGTTATATAATATATCATTAAGTGACAGAGTTATATATGACATTAAGTGAAAAGAGAAATCATTTTCTGGCTGAAATACGTAATACACATAGTCACAGAGACTGTTTGAATGTGGAGTATTCCACATGGAGAACATTATTGTACATCCTAAATTAGCTGACGGTTACACAGATTTTATACCATCATGCTGTCTTACTTTTTGAAGTGAGAGAAAGTAGAGAGAAACAGACCGGAAGCAGAAGCCTGATATGGGTCTGTGATGTTAGAACCATGAATTTTATAGGCCTGAATGCATGGAGGAATATGTAGCCAGTCATTCTCTCTTAAGCAGGAGAGAATTCAAGAGACTAACCCTCATCCAACCGCACTCATGGCAATATTGGCATAGTTTTCTAACGCACCCACAATTTTTGTAGTGCCTAAGCAATGGTTTTGTAGCACTCATTTGATGAGAGACCAGAATTCATGGTCGGAAATGTTTACCAAACTTTATGTTTCATGTTTTCCTGATTATAAATTTAAATATTTTCTTTACAAACATGCTTCACACGCTTTAACGCAGGTCAGCATGGCCGAATGGATAAGAACACATGTTCTAAAATATCTGGTGTGCTGAGGTAAAGGGTTAACCCCTACACCGGACAGTTGGACTAAAATATTGACCTCACATCCTTGACTTGGGGACATAAGTTACAAGTACCTCTGAAGTCAGAGTTGGTTCACCTGATGGCGAGGGACACTGTTAATAGGGAAAGCTAATCCACACACAAAATTCAGTCCAGCATTACTGGAAGTAGTGTGTTTGGAGTATGCTTGAGTTCAAAGCGAGTGAGCTAAAAAAATAAAACATGTTTTAACAAACTTTTGGTAGCAGGAAATTCTGTTCTACAATTACTCTTATTGATAATAATTGCTGACAGACAGACAGATAATAATTACTATCATTCCTTCTTAGGTACTGGTTTCATCCTGTCAGCATGCTCAGTGTTTATTGCTGGCTGGATTGAGATAGAGAGAAAGAAGAAACTGGGATTTTATCAAGTTGTTGGTGAGGAGCAGTTCTTTGCTGCCAACTTGACTGTTTTTGTACAAGTGCCTCAGTTTGTGCTTATTGGTACTGGAGAGGCTTTCACAAGCATAGCAGGTACTGTAGAAACAAAAATACAAGTGCTAACATTGAATACCTGATTACTGATGATTCTACTGTAATATATTTTTATATAGTGCTACTATCAGATCCTTATATTGTTTTATAGCAGTAATTTCTTATAAGATTTCTATGACATTGGCATTATTTCATCCAAGAATGGTTGTAAGCTCTGTAAGCAGTGATTGCAATGCTTTAATACTGATTGTAAACTATCACCAGAGAGTAGCTGTGACTCTCTTGTCATCTTGTAGCATGCGCAGTTTCAGTCTTTGGCAGGCCTCAACTCAGCAGAGACTATGGTCAATACGCCGTTCATTAACCAGGCTAGTTCTTATGGGAATGCCCCGAATGCTGTGATGTCGGTTCCTAAATCAATCAATAACCAGGCTAGTGTCTCTCAAGGATGCCCTATGTGGAGGTGAAGAATGTGAACCCTCTAAACTCTGACACAGCAGTGTCACCTCATCATGTCTGCTTGTCAGAGTTAGAATAAAATAATAAGCATGTAAAATCTTGTATTTTTATTATTTCTGAGATAGCATTGTGATTAGTACTTAGTGCAGTTGATTACAAGTGGTCCAATATATAACAGCCTTTTTCTACATTTGCCCTTCATCACCCATTTGTGCATATACCTTCATCCAACTCTCTCCAAGCCTTTCTAACCTTTGCTATTCCATGCAATTCTGTCCATGTTTCCCCATATTATTAATTTCTGTTTCTACTTCTCTAGTCCATGTGCTTTTAGAGGTCTTTCTCTATTTCTTCAGCCTTGTGGATTCCAGACCATGTCCTTTCTAGTTATACTGTTCTCAGGTTCTTTCAGTGTATGCCCTATCCAGCACCAGCATTGTTCTTCACTTCTTGATTGACTGGTATTTGCCTAGTACTCTCCATGAGCTCCACATGAGTGATTCTATCATACTATTTTAGTCCTTTCAGACGTTGTTTTGGAGCATGTGAGGAAATTCAGATATCTAGGTACATGGATAACATCAGATGGAAGATGCATCACTGAGATAAAGAATAGAATAAGACAAGCAAAAACTGCATTCTATCAAATGAAGAACGTTTCGTGCAATTAGTCACTGTCCTTGAAAGTTAGCAAAAGAGTTCTTGCACATTACATAGAACCAGTTATAACATACGGCTGCAAATATTGGACAATTAGGAAACAGACAAAATAATCCCTGGAAGCCTTGGAGATGAGGTTGTAGAAAAAATGCTGAAAATTAATTGGACAGCCAAAATGAGCAATCTGGATGTGTTAAGGGAAGCTGAGTCGCAAAGACAACTTATCACAAACATCAGAAATAAGCAGTCATTGTTCTTTGGTCACATTATGAGAAGACAAAAACTGGAACATGTTGTGACAACCGGAAAGATGTGTGGAAAGAGATAGAAGAAGACAACATGAGAAAATTCTTGACAGTCTTGTGTCATGACACGGAAGGGAGTCAACACACAAATTGATCCATGCCGTTGGAGATCACAGTTTGTGGAGAGGCATGATTGCCCATGCCAGCCAGCAAGGCACTGGATGATGATTTTGTGCAGGCACCAATTAATGAATGTTTGTAGATTATTTGTAATTGTTTTAGTGGTTCTAACCAACAATAGTGGCAAGAGGTTTAAGGAAGCTTATTCAGTTGTTTGCTAGACTGATAGAGATGACCGACTGCTTTAACCAGAGCATTAGGACAGCATCAGTACCGCAGGATTGGGTACACAGCTATCTCATCCCTCTCCCAAAACCATTCAAGGATCATTCAAAGCTTAGCGGCTTTAGGATCATCACCCTTCAAAATACATTTGGGAAGGTTTTAGAGAAGATAGTCGCTGTCAAGCTGCAAGAGATTTTGGAAAGGGGGAAGCTTCTTCCAAGAGGCCTGGGGAGCTACAGGCCAGGAAAAGATACCTGGTCAAATGCAGCCACTTTTGCCTTTGATGTTTATGAGGGGTTCCAGAGTAGACAGGAAACGATGGTGGCAGCGCTTGATCTCGAGGATGCGTACATAAGAGTTCGCTATGATATTTTGATGACCGCACAGATGGAGAAGGGGGTCAATCTCTGGTTGGTGAACTGGATAGCAGCCGTCCTGCATTCTCGTCAGGTTGCTCTCTGTCTGGGTGCATGGACCTCAGAGCTACATATTTTAACCCCGGGACTGCCACAGGGATCTGCAATCTCACCGGTGCTCTTTAACGTGTACATGAGCAAGATTGCAAACCTAGAAGCACCAGGGGTTGGAAGGATACTAACATTTGCAGATGATATTCTTGCATATAGGCAGGGGAGAGATAGGGAGCAAATAGCCCAGGAGCTACAGGCGACTGTAGACAAAGTGATTGACTGGTGCACTGAAATGAGTGCTGTCATCCACCCGGAAAAGGCGGCTGTTTGTGGTGCTCCCTGGACAATAGGATTGTGAGAGCTGTTGTCTCAAGCCTCACGATAGATGGTAGAAGCATCAACAGAGAGAACAAACTGAAGTATCTGGGAATCACATTTGACAGGAGTCTGTCCTTCAAGGACCATGTGGAGACGGTTGTGACAAGATCTAAAAAGGGACTCAATGCACTTAAAACTATGGCTGCAATGGACTCAGAGCAGAGAATGCTCTTCACACTATACCAGCACTTGATCCTCTCAGTGATTGTTTATTAGGGGTGTACCGGATTTCGGCTCCGGCTCCGGCAAATCCGGAATCCGGCCATTTTTACAAATCCGGCTTCGGCTCCGGCCGGATCTCACTTCATAAATCCGGCCAAATCCGGCTCTGGCCGGATTTCAAAAATTTGAATCCAGTACAGCCCTAGTGAAAACACTCATGGCTTTCCTCCAGAAAGAAGGTAGTGATGCTGGGATTAAAACTATGAAAGCAGCCCTGCTTGAAGCTGTTAGCAGCAGATTTGTGGACATTGAATCCAACAGTATTTACACCTGTACCACACTACTGGATCCTCGATTCAAGCTGTGCTTCATCTCCGAACGTGGTAGAAGTGATGCACCAGCCCATCTGCTGTTAGCAGCTAACTCCATTATTGATTCAGCAAACACAGTCAGTCCACAGGATCCATCAGCTACTAGTAGTAGTAGTAGTACTAGTGTTTTGACTTCTGTGAGCACTGCCACACAGTACGAGTCCAGCCTATGGAGCTGTTTTGACACAAT
The DNA here is from genome assembly GCA_963921405.1 of Cepaea hortensis. NCBI lineage: Eukaryota > Metazoa > Mollusca > Gastropoda > Stylommatophora > Helicidae > Cepaea > Cepaea hortensis. The sequence continues at coordinate 38,609,680 of OY992880.1, forward strand.
TGTCGAGGAAAATCTCACCACAGATCGTTCTGCAAGTGCCGAAGGCAACAGCATTAACACTGAGGTGACAGAGTACCTGTCAGAGCCACTTCAAACTCGACAGTCAGATCCAGTTTCATGGTGGCATGCCAATAAGCAAAGATTTCCAAGTATGGCTAGACTAGCGCAGGCATTTCTTGTACCACCACCTACAAGTGTGCCATCGGAAAGGCTGTTCAGTACTGCAGGAGACATTATCACTGACCACCGTAGTAGCCTTTTACCACAAAATGCGGAGACGTTGATTTTCCTGAAATACAACTCGTCCCTTCTTGACTCTGAGAGTTCAACTTCACAGCCATAATGTAGACTGGCTGACTGAAATAGTGAAATTACTGAATGAATGTATTTCAATAAATTCAATCTATTCAATGTACTGTTGTTGTGAGTTGCAACTGAGCTGCCAATTTGATTTGCCATCTGAAAACAATGTGAAAACTAAAAACTGAAACTGAAAACTAAAAATTAAAATTACTAAATTAGCATTATGTGCTTATGTATTATGTTTCATCTTGAACTTATGGAACTTAATATTACTTAATTACTTATTCTAATGTAAATGTAATTATTTTACATTTAAATGATTTAATATGAGTATATGTCATCATTGTCATGTCTATAGTAATGAACTGCAGTAATGAACAGTCGAGTGACTCCACTCACCTAAGTCAAGTGATGTAGTACGTTATTTTATTTTTATTTTTTTTATTTGTAAATCCGGCTCCGGCCGGATCTCACTTCATAAATCCGGCCAAATCCGGCTCCGGCCGGGTTTCAAAAATTTGAATCCGGTACAGCCCTATTGTTTATGGACTAGGACTGCTCACTGTCTCAAAGAGTCAGCTGGTGAAATTAGGGCGCATACAGAACGAAGCTATGCGGGTCATTCTGGGATGCACCAGAAACACCCCAGTAGTGTGTATGCGTTACATCCTTGGTCTGCCGACTGTTGCTGGTAGGCACAAGGTGATGCAGGCAAAGACATACCTCAGAGTAGCTGCAGACACAGATCACCCATTGCATGAGGCGCTGGACGCAGTTAAGGATCAGAGACTGATAAGAGGGAAATCATGGATGGCTCAGGTGGAGGATATGATCAGACAGGTGTGCATCTTGGAGAACATTAGTCGAGGAGAGTAGTGGATCAGAATGCCAGCGGAGCAGTCAGACTTGTGCAAAGTTATAATCACACTGAGCCGGGAGTTCAGAGAGTGGCTAGCAGGGGCCACGGTTGTGGAAATCCAGCAATTAATTCAGGATAATGCTCACCTGGGTGATGTGATTATCTACACAGATGGTTCGGTGTTGAGAGGTAGGAAAAGTGCCTGGGGATTCTTAGCAAAAGCTAATGGCTGACGTTTGGTGCAGGAGAGCCTGGCATATGATACCACAACATCTAGCTTAAGAATGGAGGTGGAGGCGGTCAGTGCAGCTTTCCGCTGGATGGAGAACACGATACATACGCACATCGTGATTGTAACTGACTCAGAAAGCATGCTGAGGAGGGTGAGGACAGGCAGACTTTGTGCAGAGTGGTTTGCTTCACTTCGGAGGTCACGGGTGGCAAGCATCGCCTGGATCTTTTCTTCCGGGGCATGCCGGTGTGCTGGGGAATGAACAGGCGGACAGATTGACTGGCTCGGCAAAACTTGGTGGAGTATTGATGCATGACAAGGCAGACGTGGTTGCGGCCTTGTGGGAGCACGTGTACACCTCAGAGGAGCAAATGGATCCTCGTAGTCTGGCAAAAATGAGGCAGCGAGGAGTGACGAGGGGATCTGGCTGACGCTCAACGCTCAGAGGAAAGACGAGACGGACATATAATCAGATTGCTACTGGAACTATTGGTGTTGGAACTCTTCACTGGCTGTTGAGGATAGGGACGGAGTGCTTATGGGAATGCCCCAAATGCTGTGATGTCGGTTCCTAAATCAATCAATCAATCAATCAATAAACTGATTTTTAAAATGCATACTTGTGATTTATTTTGGAAAAGTAAAAGCGCCTGGCATAATACTGACTACATTACTCATTACAATCGGTAAATTAAAAAAAAGTAGGTGAATATTGTTTTCTCAAAATGTCTTTATCCAATCTAAAAGGGCTTTAAAATATCAAATCAACCCATAACCTAGACACTGACACTCAGTGTAGACTAACCACCACGGAATGTCAAAGAATAAGATGTCTACTCCTCTCAACTATACTATCAATATTCTATTGTGGACTTAAAGTTAGTTACATATCAGTAAACCCTAGCATTTTTTTACTTTTTGTGATTTCTTGGCAAGTTTATATTCTGCAGTTTGCCATTGCTTTCTGAATGATCGGCACTCATACCATTGTATGAAAACCAACACAAGGTGGTCTGCTGCCAAATCACCCACAGCTGTGTTTTGGCCTACGTACTGTTTAAAAAAGTCTTAAAAGTCAAGAGAATTGACTTAATTGCACCAGGTTTTATCCCATTTGGCTCAGTCTATTTCCACAGGGCGGCCTGCTAAAAGTGTCGCACAATGCACAAACTCCGTAGTTCCAGCGACAGCCCCAAAGAGTCTCTGAGAAAAATGCACTTGCGAACCGAAAGACGTAGCATGGTATCGAACCTACAGCCTTTGTGAATCGAACCCACAGCCTTCGGAGCACGAGACAGACGGCTTGACCACTTAGCCATGGAGGATCCCTACTGTTAATGATTTTTAACTACTGAGCAATTGTTAACATGTTCAACATGCATCATACTCCACTCAAACACTTGCTGGATTGACAGGCATGCATCACCATACTGGACCTTCATTCACTGATGAATTTCTATAGGTTTCACCCTTTCACTGATCAAAAAATGGATAACATAACACTGACCTCCTTGGTGCATGTCAAAAATGGGGCGGCCATTTTAAAACTTTCTTTATGATGTCACCATGTTCATCATAACCGCGATGTCACATGCTGAACACTCTTGACATCCTTAACAACAATATTGGCAGGTTTCAAGACAATGACATGGTTATTGTAATTTATATCATACTTTTAAGGTTCTCTCATACTTTCAAGTTAGAGGAAGATGCTTTACCTCCAAAACACCCCTTTGCCTGAGAGATCTTTACTTACTAGATTACAACTACTGTAGTATATTTTCATGTGGTCCTTCTAAGACTAAAATAGGATTCATTTATTCATTCAGTAGCATATCCTTTACAGAACCTCACTCCCATAACAACCTTCTGGAAAACTTCTAGATCACAAGCCAGATGTCCCGCGTCCAATACACCCATCTATTATTACAAATTTTGATATTGCAACCTTTCAGGTTATGAGTTTGCCTACACACAAGCACCAAAGAATCTTCAAGGTGTGGTGATGGGAATATTTGTGGCTACAAATGGTCTTGGCAGTTATGTTAGCACTGCAATCATTTCCATAATTGAAGCAGCAACCAAAGATTGTGAGTAGATGCTTGTTATGGTTTTCATCCACATTCATGTTTTTATTAGTTTACCATCCTTTTCATCTCCACTCCACCCACCCTCATATACACATCAATGGAGAGAGAGAGAGAGAGGGGGGGGGGGGAGAGCCATATGTTTGAGTGCAAAGTGCAAATATGCAAAGAGAGAAAGACAACTTAGTGAACTGCATATACATACGAGAAAAATCTTAAAAGTACTATAAATTAAAAGGTTTAAAAAAAACAGAAATTTGAAAAATGTTGACATTAAGACAAGCATTTTAAAATTCATAATATCATCATTGTATTTTTTCATCCCAGTTTGAAACATTAGATAGTAATGTCTAATGTTATACGGTAGCTCAGTCATATCTGACTAAGACCTGACTAAACCAAGTATATGTATATGTATATCAAGAACATACATAAAATGTTACTTTATATTTCAGATCCATGGTTTCCAGACGATATAAATGATGGCAAAGCTGAATATATCTTCTTTGTTTTTGGAGGCTTGATGATCTTATTTTTCCTCGGTTATCTCCCTGTATCAATCTGGTACAAATACCGGAAGTTTTTTACAGACAGAGAAGCACAGATCAAGGTTGACGTCACTGATGGCTACAATAAATATAAGAGACACATAGACAGTGACAGCATGACAGTTTTGTGATGACAGGAATCAGTTTATGAGATCTGAATTTCATCTGCAGTGTTAAGCATCTCAGATAATGCATGCAAGATTGATCTTTTGCTTGTTTTAAACATTAAGAAACCACCAACATTTTTGTTATTATCACGTTAACACTTTTTCTAACATTCAATGAAAGTGATTTATTACATAAGATATAGTTAGTCTTCTGAAATGCAGCTTTTGTTTGGTCTATTCTGCTCATAATCTCTGTCATACATATTCTATTATATGTTATGGCTGCCCCCAAAATATGTTGAATTTATTGATGTGGTTAAACATTTCCACTCCTATTGTAGTGTTACATGCTGGCGTTATCTTTGTCTTTTATATAACAGCTCAGGAAACGAACTGTGCCAGGCAGTAAATGGTGCAACCTATTGTTTGTGGCTTCTGTGTTTACAGTCACTATCATCATCATCTTCATCATCATCATCATCATCATCATCATCATCATCATCATCATCATCAAATGCCTTGCAGTACCTTGCCAGCTGGCGTAAGCGTTCATGTCTCTCTATAGATCTTGGTCTTTGGTGTTCTGGATCAACTCTGTTGATGATATTCCTCCATGCCACCGCCTCATTCAATACATCATTTCTCTTGGTCTACCTCTGCCTCTCTTCCCCTTGATCTTTCCAGTCATCATGATGTTCTCCAATGCTTCTCTTCTCATCACATGACCAAAGAAAGCTGGTTGTCTCATTCTTATTGTTGACTATAATTATAGGGAATACATGTTTTTGAATTTGATATAACCATTGTTTCTGTTTTTTTTAATATTCAAGGAAAGTCCCCTGATTGAATTCTCTATTGCTACAATGTCCAACAGTTGTTCAGATCTCCTGCATTACCCACTACCAGTACTGTGTCATCTGCACACGGCAGATTGTTTATATTATAACCTACAACTTGTATTCCTGGCACCTATTTGATTTGTGTGTATGTTGTTGCGTTTGCTTCACCCATACACCCTCCAGACTCACACACACCCTAAATTATAATTTTTTATAAGTTGTTATATATTTGTTTTTAACAAGAGGAGATTAGTAAAAGGAGAAAATATTGTCTTTTTGCTCTTCTTCTTCATTTGTTGTTAACTAATAAAATATCTCTCCTTTAGAAAGCTAGTAGTTTCCTATCATTATCGTTGTTCTCTAAGTTAGGTTGAGTAATGCTGTGTTGCCACGCAACACCTCTCATAGGACCAGTAGTCTTGGAGGAATGATCCACTTTCTGTTTTCTCTCTCTTTATGAAAGCAGGCTGCCTTCTTTTGGTTTTCATATAATAGTATGAATGCCAGTCATTCAGAAAGCAATGGCAAAGTATTGAACGTAAACTTGCCAAGAAATCACAAAGAGCCAAAAAATGCTGGGGTTGACTGCAGCGTCTCATAAAGGATATGCAACTAACAAACTTCTTTTCATGAACATATATCTGTATTATATATTTTCAGCTTTTTATACATATGGTATTCTGTCTACATGGAGAAAATGAAAAGTGATGAATATTCTTAAAACACTAATACCCATTTGTTATAGAATATGTTACCAGATGTGATATGTACTGATTGAAATCCAATTTATGTGTGACAGTATTACTTAATCTATTAATCAAAAGCATGTTTTCCCTCCTTTATGTAATTTTACTAATATTGGATTACTACATTATTTCTCAATTTATTTTGGTCGTTCTGAAACTGTTATTTAAAGCATTACTAACAAGCATTGTTGCCTAATTATAGTATAACTGTGAAAAGTGCAGATTGCATAATGGAGTCCAAATAAAAAAAACACACACACAAATGAATATGAAACTCATCGAAAGGAAAAACATATTCAAATACAGGGAAACATTTTGACCAGTCTTTATCAGTGAAAAAAAAAAAATGATTTTATTTTTGTTGGCTCACTTTGAACTCAAGCACAGTCCTTACATGTACTGCTGCTTGTAGTAGCACTTGTACAAGTAGTAGCACTGAACTGATTTTTGCATGGGATTAATTTTCCCTATTACCAGTGCCCCTCGCCATCAAGCGAACCCACTCCGATTTCAGAGGTACTGAGATACTTGTAATTTACGTGATCAAAGTCAAAGATGAGACATTTTAGTCCAACTGACCAGTGTAGGGGTTGAACCTGCTACCTTGGCATCAGCACACCTGATGTTTAAGAATGAATGCTCTTATCCATTTCAGCCATACTGACCTCCAAAGGTTATTTATTTGATTTTTCATTGATAAAGACTTGTTTTGTCTGGATTCCAAGAAAAGGCCAGATGGACACAACAATCAGACTGTTAATGGCACCATTAGCACTGGGACTCTTCGCTGGCTGTTGCAGATGAGGGTGTGGCACATATGGGAATGTCCAACATACTGTGATGTCAATTCTTGACTCAACTCAACTATTAGAGACTGCAATCAAAATGTTCACCTGTATCTGTGTATGGTTCTCTTTTTGCCGAGCTTCATACTCATTGTGTCTGTTATATTTGTTCTTTAGTATTAGTTTGGAAGCAGCCAACCTCACCTTTTTCAATACCAGATTGAGTAATGATATTTTTGAGAAGCTGTGTTGATATATATTTGATGTAAACAAGATGTCTGACATAAATATTCAAGATTTCATCATATCGAGGACAATTAGTTCACATTGAAGTTTTTATTCAATAGATATATAGCACTAATTAATTTGTGAAAAAATATGAATGCTCTCCAAAGAGGGAAACATGAGTGCCAGAATGATATATTGGAATGTATAAAAAACAAAAATGTTTAAATAAGTTGTGAATAAAGAGAACATATTAAGGAAACTTAATATGTGCAAAAGATAATAGAAAAGGCAAGAGAGTCGACTCCATGTCACTGGGTTTTATTTCCCATACAGCTCAGACTGACTCTACGCAGCAGTTAATCGCTTGATGAAGGCATCGCACAGAGCACAAACTCTCTAGCCCCAGCGTGACCAACAGGGTCCTCCGAAAAATTGCTGTCACAAACCAACGTACAGCCCGAAAATGGACACATGACCTTCATGGCATGAGGCAGATGGCTTAACCACTGTGCCATAGAGACATACATGGAAAGTAAAAGGAAGGATATATTTTTTTCCCTTTAAGGTGCATCCAAGAAGTTTTGTCTAGATCTGTTTAAACATGGCTTATAGTTGTCTGGAAAGGCGAAGTTTTGTGTAGATCTGTTTAAACATGGCTTATAGTTGTCTGGAAAGGCGAAGTTTTGTGTAGATCTGTTTAAACATGGCTTAAAATAGTCTACAAAGGATAAGATTTGTGTAGATCTGTTTCCACATGGCTTGTAATAGTCTGGAAAACTTAGCAGATTAAAGGTTAAAAAGATGGAAATGTAGGATGATGTTACTGCAACAAAGCTTTAGTCTTATGAAGTACTTATAAATAATGTTAGATACATTAGATAGAATCTCATATAAACGATCTACCAATTCTGCTTCGTATAGATTTATACATTTAAAACATTGTGTTTCATTGTTGCCCTGTATTTTACTGAGCTCTGATATATCTTCTGTAAATTAATACATGTTATATATGTTTTCCTATCAACCTTCAGAAAAAAAGCTGCACATTTACACCATTAAATGCCTTACCAAAACAAATGAAAATCATAAATCATGATCTTTACTTTGTATGTGTTGCTTTGCCAGTGTATTAAATGCATACACACTTTTAACCAGGCATTAAACATGTCACTAGATGGCTTCAAGTTCACATTACCTTTCCAGTTTGTGTGAATTGTTTTCATTGGTCAGATAATATCAAACCTCCCAGCAGGCCCATAACATTAGAACATGTAGGACATATGCAATGAAACTTCTGCTTTAAAAATTATGTGCTGCAGAACTTCATTACTTACTTACTTCCAGAAATGGAAAGATCTTATAGATTGTTGCCTAAACATGTGTAAAAGAATGTAATTAACATTTGCAATTTAAAGAGAAACTACCAATTTTGTGTAAGGACTTACAACATTCCAGATAACTTTTAAACAAAACCCTAACAAAGTAACACTTAACTTTAAAAATAGACAAGCATGTACTTTCAGCAAGACAATTGTGATGGCAAATAAGTGAATCTTGTTTCTATTTTTGTTTGAGCTTTTTCCCCCCAGAATTAAACGTAATAAACACTTCAGAAATTCAAAAAATTTATTCCCTTAATAGTGCTTGCTTGCTTGCTTGTGTTCGCTGGCTATGAACTCCAGCAAGAAGTTCTGTATGTTGGATGAAGACATCCTGTAGTCCAACATAAGTGTGATGTCATACAGGACCTGAGGTTTGCATGAGTATCCGTTGTCCCATGTCTGGCTTATTGGTGTGCAGACTGGTGGTTCCTCACCGTGCAGGCAGACACTTTCCGACTTCGGAGGAATCAAAGATCCTACTGACTTTAGCCAGGACCCCAAAGGGACCTGTTGCCCAGGACACTCGGTAAGGATGCGTCAGTAGGTCTTGGCCAGTATAGAACCCAGCCCTGGTGCCTTGGAAACACCTCTGCGTCCCCATTCCCTTAGTGAATTAAAACACAGACGCCATAAACAAAATATTGCACGATTTCTTGCCTGGCATATTTCACTGCATCTCGTCAGTTGCATACTGCAGAGTTATATATCATATGAAGTGGACAAAAAAATAATACTTTGACTGAAATACTAAGTACATAGTCGCTGATATTATTAGAATGTGAAGTCTAACACTTAACAGGAAGCCATCCTTTCAAAACTTCTCAAAGCAAGGATTGGGAGTCAGAAACAATAATCACCTTGATCATTGAAATTTTAGAAAGTACTTTCAGTACTGTAATGGCATCCATTCTCACACTGGAGGTTGTTGTGATGCTCTCTATACTGCTCGTGATTCTCTATGTTCCTCACACTTGTTGAGAAACCCAATCCTCATTTGTAGTCACACAGCACAAATCCATCAGTGTTGACTATAACTTTATGATTTCCAATATGACATGGGACACTCCCATACATCCCGTCTTCAAAAGCTGCAGAAAAATTCCCATACTGATCACATACTTTGCACTCTCCTGCAAGTGACATGGTCATTCAATCATATTTGTTCCTGTTAATGCCCACCTTGTATCAACTCTTCTCTCCTCCCCCCCCCTTTTTTTTTTTTTGCACATCCTTTACAGTACATTGCTGTCAACATCAGCATCTTTCAGCTGATTGTTGATTTCTTGGCAAGATTACGCCCAGAAGTTTGCCATTGCTTTCTGAGCGGCCGGTTCACATACCCCGTAAGTTACAGACGCGGTTAGAACAGCTACCAATTCTCGCCGTCGTCACGTTACTCACGAAAGTATACGGGATTACGGAGAAAGTCGCTAACACCTAGGCCGGTGAGGCCGCGCCCCCCTACTCTCCTGCAATTGGCATCGTCACCTAATCATATTTATTCCTGTTACTGTCACCTTGTATCAACTCCTCCCCCACTCTCCAGGCACATGTTCTACTGTAGTAACGCTTCAAATCTTTGTCTATTTTATTTACAGAATCAAGACCCACACTCTCCCTCACCCAATTGTGTCCCTTAGTGTTGTCTGTTCCCCTGAATATCCACATAACAACTCCCTACATCACCCTACAAAGGCAGTTAATTGAGCTGATAGATAAGCTGGCATACCATGGTATAACATTCGGTCGCAGTCTGTCGTTCAAATACCACTTTGAACAAAACTTTCAAAAGTGTATGAATGAATTGGCCAGTTTTAACTCTGAGGTGGCAGCCCAGTCTGAGCAGAGATGGATGGTCATGTTGTGCAATCAACTGGTTTGTAAACGATTATGGGTTCGACATAATCGCAATATAAGACTGCTAATGAGAACGACTGGAGCGTGTTCAGAATGATGGTATGAGCATAACTTGGATTGCACAAAGGATACCTCCATTTGCAACAATGTACATACTTGGAATTTTGTCAATAAGATGCATGTCTGCACATCTTCTTCTTCTGCCCTTTATCCCCGATTATGGAGTCGGTCCTCAACCAAACCATGCTGAACCGTTCCATCGTTTGTTGTATCTTGCAGCTCCCCACATATCACACCCCCAGTATTATTCATCTCTGTCTTTAATTCTCTTCTTTTTGTGCTTTTAAGTCTCCTGCCATTTCTCTTCCCTTGGGATTCCAGATAAGAGATTGCCTAGTGATAATGATATTGTCCTAAGGTTTTCTCTGCGTGTCCTATCCAAAACCAGCGTCTTTTCCCCACATCTTGATTCTCTTGAATTTGTTTAGATCTCTCCATGAGTTCTACATTGGTATTTTCTGTCATTCTATTTTAGTGCCATATTCTTCACAGGCACCAGTTAGTCAATGTTTGTAGTTTATTTGTAGTTATTTTAGTTTTCCATAGTTCTGACCCATACAGCACTACCACAAACAGCCAAAAAATGATGGGGTTGACTGCGACATACTGTAAATTAACTTTTAACTGCAGTATAGATTTAACATTGAAGTTAAACATTCTAAGTTTGACGCTAGTTTTAACTTCCTTTCACTTCCACATTATCCAGTGTCACAAAACCTCCTCTTACATTTTGTATTCTTATTTTAATATCTCTGTCTCCTCCCCCATTTTTGTATACATTGCTTCCCAAATATGTGTATGATTCCTCCTCTCGAAATGAAGTTTCACTAAAGAAGATCAGTCTGTTATTTGATTTGTTTAATCTCCTTATGCTGGTCTCCCTGGCGAAGGCGTCAACGATTTTCTCCGTAATTCCGTATATCCACGTAGGGGAACACAGCTGCTCGAGATTCAGTAGCGGATCGCGTCGCGTTGGTTACTAACGCTCAGAAAGCAATGGCAAACTATTGAGCGTAATCTTGCCAAGACATCAACAACAGCGGTAAAATGTTGGTGTTGACAGCGATGTCCTGTAAATAGGATATGCGACCCAAAAAAATAAATAAATCTCATTATCTTTGTCTTTCTCCTATGCATTTTTAGACCTAATTGTTGTAACCTCTCATAAGGTGTGATTAGTTTATTTTGCGTCTGATTATGTGTGTGTGAGTGCGGTGTCGTCCGCGAAGTCCCAGTCATCAAGTTACTTTGTTAGAATCCACTGAATTACATTTCTGGAGGTAGTTATTGTTGTCATCGGGATTCAGTCTATAGTCAGTAAGAATTTTATAGGTGACTAGCTGACCCTGCCCGGCTTCGCCCAGACCCTGGTGGGGAGCATCTCATTTAATTCATATAAGTAGTCATATAAGTTCTCGTTCCCGTTACCGACTGACTGTCTGTCTGTCTGTCTGTCTGTCTGTCTGTCTGTCTGTCTGTCTGTCTGTCTGTCTGTCTGTCTGTCTGTCTGACCCGGCCCGGCATTGCCCAGCTCCTGGTGTGGAGCATCTCATTTAATTCATATAAGTAGTCATATAAGTTCCCGTTCCCGACTGTCTATCTGTCTGTCTATCTGTCTGTCTGTCTGTCTGCCTGACCCTGCCCGGCTTCGCCCAGTCCCTGGTGGGAAGCATCTCATTTAATTCATATAAGTAGTCATAGTCACATAAGTAGTCATAGGGATTTTCCGGTTTCAAGATGGCGACGGACGGTCGTGTTGTTTTGTGTTCGTTAACTTTTTCGCGTAGGGGATGGATTTATTCATCTCTTGCGTGTAATTGGTGTGCCAGGATGTAAAACCAGGAGTTTATACTCAAGATCTGCGCGGGTGCTACGGAGTTCGTGCATCGAGCGAAGCCTTCCTTGAGTGAATTTTCAGCAGCGTGTGTGGTTCTCAGCAGTCTGTGTTTACGTTTTTTCAACATGGCGGAACAACGTGTGTTTTCCGAGGGTTCAGCAGTCAACATAACGAAGCGGCGTGGTAGCCGCGCAGGGAGGAAGAAACAAGGTAAGCGCGGTGGTTTGAGGCGTTTTAGACTCAAGTGTCACCGTCTAGGACTCAGGAACATCCGTATTCTATATTGGAACTGTGCCAGTGTAAAACAACGGGGCTCTATTTTAGAAACCCTAGTTTACAGGAACGACATTGTAGCACTCCAGGAGACGAGACTGGGCGATCAGCCACTCCGAATTGCCGGCTTCAAATGTTTCTACAACAGACGACATCTGGGAACGGCGATTCTCGTTCGCGACAGCATGGTGGCGTCAGAGCTAGAAATGTCCAGTTGGGACAGTGACGATATACAAATACAGGCGTTGAGAGTTCATTCCAGTGTACCATTCGTGTTGGTGAATGTTTATGCCCGCAATGGGAGTATGGACGCCCAGAAGTGGCAGTGCTTAAGTGGCATATTAGGCCACGAGAGGAATGTTATTTTCTGTGGTGACTTCAACGCTAAAGGCAGATCATGGGGAAACACTTCCTCCAATACACAAGGGGAGGAGCTCGAGACTGCACTGGAAACCATCGACCTGGTTTGTATCAACAGTGGCTGTGTCACTAGGACAGCAAGCCGTCCAGGCGATGAGGACAGTGCTATTGATCTGGCGCTAGTTTCACCTTTACTCACTACAGTGTGTAGATGGGGTGTCCTAGGGCACCATGGCAGCGACCACCACCCTTGCAGCATATTGGTGGAGAAAGGCAGAACCAGGCAGCACAAGCTAAAGGTAAAGACGTTCCAGTATGACAGTACAGGGCAAGATGTGGTGAGTAAAATAAGACGTGACAAGCGCAGAACGTTTCAGGGCAGGAAAAAAAGCTGGGAGCAGCCACCGTGGTGGAGTTTCGAGGTGGATAAGGCGTGGGTGGATAAGCGTAGTGCTGTAAGGAGATGGCAAAATGCCAAGAAGAACAGAGCTGGTCATCCTAGTCCCTGCTTGCACTTAGAAAGAGAGATGCACACAAAAGTAAGCTATTTCAAAAAACTGGTCACGGTGGTTAAAAGGGAAAAATGGGCAGAGGTGTGTCAAAGGGTAAGCACAGACAAGTCACTGAAATTGTTCTGGCGACTACATAAAAGCATGAGTGGTGTAGTCAAGAATAAGAGCATTTCTGACTTCCAAGGTGCTGACCTCATCTGGCAGAGGACTGACGAAGACAAGGGCAAAGCCCTCTTTGAACGCTACCTTGAGCAGGGCAACCAGACAGACATGGGAGGTCGAAATCTGGCCAAGGAGGTCACCTCAGACAGATGCAAGGCCCAGAACACTCCGGATGAAGACACAGTGACAGTGAAAGAAATCAAGGCTGTGCTTCGACGATCAAAAAACAGTGCTCCAGGTCCTGATGGCATAAGATACGACGACATAAATAGGTGTACCGACAATGAGCTAGAGAAACTAGCAGACATGTACAACAACAGTATAGGGAGTGCTAGCATCAAGGAGGAATGGTTACACAGCTATCTGATTCCCTTGCCGAAGCCTGACAAAGACCACAAAAAAATTCAGGGATATCGAATTATAACCATGCAGAATACAATAGGCAAGCTGCTGGAGAAGGTAATTGCCAGCAGCCACCGTCCAAAAAGAGAAACCTGGACCAATGCAGCAGTCTTTGCCCAGGATGTCTATGAAGGTTTCCACTCAGGCAATGAAACCGTTGCTGCAGCGATTGATCTTGAGGACGCATACAACAGAGTACCACTGGATTTTTTAATGTTTCAGCTTCTTGAACTAAACGTAAGTCCATTCCTCCTTAGTTGGATCGCTGCAGCCCTCTTCCAACGGAAAGTAGTTTTTAGATGTGGCAGTTGGACTTCGGAACCAACAACAATATATCCTGGCCTACCACAGGGATCACCATTATCGCCGGTACTGTTCAACGCCTACACAGTGAGAATCACCAGTGAGCAGATCACTGGACCTGGCAGGACATTGTCATATGCCGATGATGTTTTAGTGTATCGTCAGGGTAAGGATAGAGAGGAGGTTGCTGGGGAACTACAAACCGAACTCAATCGCATAAGTACTTGGTGTGATGAAGCTGGGGCAATGGTTAACCCAACAAAGGCAACAGTGACTTGGTTCTCGTTGAATAATCATATTGTCCACAATCCAACACCAACTGTAATGCTGTGTTCAGAGACGGTGGAAAGAACGCAGGCAATGAATTACCTGGGGATACGGTTTGATCGAAGCCTTGCTTATAATGTGCACATAGACCAGGTGATAACAAAGGCCAAGCGGGGTTTGGCAGCGATGCGGGTGATGGCGGCAGCAAACTGTGAGCAGCGCCATCTATGTCTTCTGTACGAGGGGCTGGTCATGTCTGTTTTGGAGTATGCAATGGCAATCTTGACTCTCAGCCATAAGCAGATAGAAAGGATGGAAAGGATACAGAATGAAGCTATGCGCATTATTCTTGGATGTACAAGAGATACAGCATGCAGGGCGATGCGCTACCTTCTTGATTTTCCAACCATTGAAGAGAGAATACAAGTTTGCAGGGCACGCGCCTACCTCAGAATTAACGCAAACACACAACATCCACTGCATAGTGAAATTAGGAAGGTGAAGGGCAGCAGGTTAAAAAGAGGACGGTCGTGGATGGGTCAAGCCGAAGACATTCTTCAACAGGTGTGTTCACTTGAGGACTTAGAACCTGGTGAGGAGTGGGTGCAAGTGCCAACAGACTTCTGCACATCCTTTTCAGTTTGCATCCAATTAGATAGAAAATGCAGTCAAGAAAATCCGGCTGCTGTTGAGGCTGAAGTACAAGCGTTGATTTTCGAGAATTCGCTAGACGGTGACGCGGTCATCTACACAGATGGGTCGGTCGTCCGACATGTGAGAAGCTCATGGGCCTTTACAGCTCGGGCCGGAGGGAGAATTGTGAAGGAGGACTCTGGTGCTTTCACTGAAACCACAAGTAGCCTGACCATGGAAGTCATGGCAGTAAGTAAAGCAATAACATGGCTCGAGACACAGACATTCACCAGGGCTTGTTTCCTTAGCGACTCAATGAACATGATCAAGAGGATAGAGGAGGGGTCGATCCGAAGAGAATGGTTGCTGCCTCTGAAGCGGTCTCGGCTGGCAAAGATTAGTTTCATCTTCGTGCCAGGGCATGCGGGAGTACAAGGAAATGAGCGGGCTGACAAGCTCGCAGGTGAGGCTACTGTGGAGGGCGGACGCGCCATGGACCAGGCTGACATTCTGAATGCTCTACGTGATGTGAGACTTTTGCGAGAACCAAGTGATGACTGTGAATCTACAACAATGGCCAGACTGCTAGAGCATCAAATTAAAAGAGGTGTGGCCAAACAAGAACACTACGCAGGAAGCCAAAGAAGATTGATAAACCAACACAGAACTGGCGTCGTTAGCCGCTACACGCTGCGGGATTTGCTGAGGAGGGGATCCGAGCACTTATGGACTGAATGGTTCGATGTGCAGCGAGGATGATCTGTCGACTAACTAACTAACTAACTAAGTAGTCATATAAGTTCCCGTTCCCGTTACCGACTATCTGTCTGTCTGTCTGTCTGTCTGTCTGTCTGTCTGACCCGGCCCGACATCGCCCAGCTCCTGGTGTGAAGCATCTCATTTAATTTATATAAGTAGTCATATAAGTTCCTGTTCCCGACTGTCTATCTGTCTGTCTGTCTGTCTATCTGTCTGCCTGACCCTGTCCGGCTTCATTAAATTCATACAACAAAAAAAATGTAACTTAAAAGAACGTTCTACCACACACCATCCATTATTTTTAATGAAAACTCTTTCTAATCACCTGCATGACTACAGTAACTTCTTAAGCAAAAAAAAGATGAGTTACAATGTTATGCATTGTGCATCATTTTTATGAAAACTTTGAAAATGCCTTACAGATTGTATCATTATTTATTATAACTCATATGCCGGTATATAACTATGGACAAAGAGTTTATAAATCTTTGAAAACGATGCCACAATATGACTATAAGTTATACAGAAAAGTTATGCCCCTTGAAAAAACGTTTACAGAGTTAGGTCCCCTGAGATATATGAAATTATGATGAAAAATGAAAAATGAAATAATACTGAGTAAGCAGGCGATTTCACACTAACAAAATATCACAGTTGACAGCTCTGGAATGAAAGGAAGGCGTGTAGAAAATTTCATCTCAATCGGATGGGCCGTTCGCGAACGAATAAAGGACATACATAGATACAGAGATACATAAATACGGACGCACATCCTAATTTATATATAAGAAGAAAGACACCCATGTATCGTACGCATATTTTTATTAAAATGTATCTGCCAGTTTTCCATCCTGATGAATTAAATATTTCAAAAATCTAATGTTGTCCTGATTAAGTTAGTGATTTTCTGTTGGAACGCATAGTGTCACACCGATTTCATTTCACTTGCGCCATGCCGATAAGCGTGGGTGGTCATGTTTCACCATTTCACTCAATCACCAGAGTCGTGGATCAGCTCATTGTTCCTGTCTCCACCATGCCACGTGGCCAAGCCATCCAGATATTTACTTCTCCGCCTTCCTCTTGTTCTCTTCCCATCGATCATGCTAGTTGTCACCAGGTTCTCCAATTTATTTCTTTTCATGACGTGACCAAAAACTATTTTGACTGTTTACGTCTAATTTCTCTAATCAGTTTACGATTTTTCATTTGTTTCTTGTATGACTTGGTCATTGGTTTTTCTGTCTGTTCGTGGTATTCTTTGCATTTTCCTCAGAAACCACATTTCCACAGCCATCAGATGCTTTTCAGATTGTCTGCTCATTGTCAACGCTTCACATCCATACAAAAGTACAGGTTCTATGTAGCACCTCAACACCCTTTTTCTCGTTGCAAATTACATCTTTTTATTGGTCAATATGTTTTCCATCTTTCAAAAGGCTACCTTCACCATGGCGATTCTTGTTCTAATCTTTTCCAGGCATCTCCCACCAGATGTTATGACTGTTCCGAGATAATTGTACATTTTCACTTGTTTAGGAATATTCCATTTACTTGTATATTGCATTGTGATATTTCCTTCTTCTTAATGGATGGCGACCATATTTTGTGTCTTCTTACAATTTAATTCTATCCCTAGTTGTTCACCGTGTGCAACAACCGAATCTACTAAATGATGCAGATCCTGCTCATTGTCTACAATCAAGACTGTATCATCCGCATATCTAACGTTATTGATGCATCGTCCCCCAATGCTGATTCCTTCCATATCCTCTACACTTCTGAAACTTCACTGTATAGAGAAACAAGATCTGTAGCCATTACACATCCCTGTCTCACATCTCTCTTAATAGGCTGATATTGACCTACTTCATTATCAATTCTAATGGCAGCATTTTGGTCCACTGAAAAACCATCTTGGCGGGAGACATTTCGCAAATGACGCCGAAGTTGAATGTGAAGTGAAAACACGCAGTTCTATGCAGCCGGTTTGGGAGGACTGATAAAACGATGGGATAAGTGCATCAATGTTCGCGGAAATGATGTTGAGAAATAAAGTGACAATGTATGTATAAAAATAAACTGGTTTCAAGTTGTTATCATATTTAGTTATTTTTCTACAGCCATTTGTGACTTACTTATTGACTTCCCCTCGTAATTTATTCTTTACATGTTTTTTTTCACAGTTGATATGCAGTTCAAATTCCTCCGACTGGATATCAGGAAGATCATTTGAAATTGGTCTATTCAGAAGGTTCTTAAAGTATTCAACCTATCTGGTTATTTGATCTTAACTGTTGATGAGAACTTTCCCTTTTCTATTTTTGATAAGTTCACTGCGCTGATTATATTTTCCTAACATTTGTAACTTATAGAGTCGTAAAGGTTTCTGAGATTTTCTTTAGCTGCTGCATCCTCTACCCCTCTTCTAGGATATCCAAATATTGTTTTCTGTTTTTTTTTTTTTTAAATCTGTTTTCATACACGTCTTAACTTCTTTTGGTAGCTTCTGTGTATTTTTCTTGGGCTCTGACAAAGAGAAAAAGGGTGTTGAGGTGCTATATAGAACCTGTACTTTTGTACGGATGTGACGCGTGGACAATGAGCAGACAAGCTGAAAAATATCTAATGGCTGTGAAAATGTGGTTTCTGATGAAAATGCAAAGAATACCATGGACAAATATAAAAAACAAATGACTACGTCCTACAAGAAACAAATGAAAATCGTGAACTGATTAGAGAAATTAGACGTAGACAGTCAAATATTTTTGGTCACTTCATGAGAAGAAATAAACTATAAAACTTGGTGACAACTGGCAAGATCGAGGGGGAAGAGAACAAATGGAAGTCAGATAAATGAATACCGGGATTGCTTGGCCACGCTGTATGGTCGAGACAAGAAAACTGAGCTGAACCGCGACTCTGGTGATCGAGTGAGATGGTGAAACATGACTGCCCACGCTTATCGGTATAGCACATGATGATGATGATTATGTTTTGAAGTTTTCATAGAAAATTCCTCCTTAACAGATTCCTCTTTATTATAGGTTTTGAGTTCAATGCATTATATTTGTTATAAATAACAAACAGTTTCATTTTAGGATGCTGTCAAAAACAAAGTGTCATTAGCTGCCTATAGTACCGTGCAGTGTAGGGTAAGGGGGTCTTGAGCCTGAGGAATTAAGGCCGCCTGGCTAGTGCAGTCGCCGCGAACTGTGCAGGTTAGGGTTTTCCTTTTGCCCCCGCAGCTCAAATTGTTCCTATCATACAGTATGTTTTGCTGCTCAACAACTGAATCAACATAAAAAAAAAAAAATTAAAACTAACAAAAATGTCCATCGATTATGGGTGTTTACCTCGAAACAGGTTTACTGTCACAAATAATAGCAGTTTTGTATCTTTTGCTTGTCTAGATAAGTTACCGTGACATGTCATGTTTGTTTACCAGACCATATCTTTCCTGCCCAAACTGAAACTAAAACTAAATGTTAAACTATTGCTTAGTTCTATGCTTTCCTTCCCCAATTGAAACTAAAACTAAATGTTAAACTATTGCTTACTTCGTTCTATGTTTTCCTTCCACAACTGAAACTGAAACCAGTATGTTAGACTATTGCTTTGTTCTGCCCCCTCAAACTGCTCTTCTTCATATCTTCGTATTCATATATGAATATTCATCTACTTGTTCTTTATACCATCTTTCCTGCCAGCACACAATAGACATTGCAATCAAGAGAAAATAAATTTTCCAGGGGATTCATAAATTGATGTCCATGATTCCCACACAAATGTACAGAGGGAATGTTTCCAAATATCAACCATCATCCTGTGGTGATCTGCAATCACAACATATTTGTTTATGTCTTTGTGTTTTATTCGCTGGCTTTGAACTCACACATAGTCCATACACATGCTGCTACTTCTAGTGCTCTGGAATCATTATTTTACTTGTGGATTTGCTGCCAGAATTACCAGTGTCCCTCGCCAATCAGGACAACCCACTCCCACTTCAGAGTTAGCACAAAATATTGATACCGTTATTGTTTCTGGATGCAATGGACAGTTGTTTTAACTCCCAAGTCTGAAGTATAGCATTCAAACTTCCCAAGGCCCCCCCCCCCCCCCGCTAAAAAAAGGGCTTGCGTCTATCGGAGTGAGGAAGGTGTTGAGAATTTTCTACCAAGCCAGTTAGTTAATTGCATATCCTTTACATGACGTCGCAGTCAACTTCAGCATTTTTTTGGCTGTTTGTAATGTCTGGCAAATTTACGTTCAGTAGTTTGCCATTGCTTTCTGAACGATAGGCACTTATACCATTGTATGACCATCAGTGAAAGGCTGTCTGCTTCCAAATCGCCCGCAGTTGTTTTTCGAACGCGGTATGCGTGAATTACCACCGTCGTTCGTAACAATACCAATGTAAAATATTTATAAGGACATTTTTCAGAGTGTTGGCTTCCAATGTGCACGCCACGGAACCAGCTTATGTGCAAGCCCAGTACCGGACCTTCACATATGCGAAGAGGCGTCTTAGTCTGTTACAGATGGTGAATAAAAAAAAAAAAAAAAAAAAACAGCCCATCTTCATTACACCGGGTTTTATCCCATATGGCTTGGTCGCTTTGCACAGGACTGCTTGCCGAAAGCGTCACACGAAACACGAACTCTGTAGCTCCAACATATTCCCCCCCCCCCCCCCCTCCCCCATCCGGGATTTTCCGAGACAATTTCAGTCGTTAACCTAATGACGGAGTTAGAGTCGAACACACAACCTTCGAAGCTCGAGGCTGACGGTTTATATCTACTTCGCCATGGAGGTCTCCCCAGACTTATACTCAGCCAGCCAAAATATGGCTTGGTTATAGTCTAACATACCTCTCTGTAGATGTGAAGTTCCAGTACCAGTCATACACACCCTGCTGGTTTCTGGGCTTGGAGAGGGTCAGAGGAAGTGAACTCTGGAATACAGTCTTAGAAATGATACTTTGATACCAGATCAGAAGGCAAGTCTCTACTCCAAACTTTCTCCCACAGATGCAAGCTGCTCTCAAGGATTAGATCAGATTAATACCAATACATTGCACTTGAGTATTATAAGTCATTCTTCCAGAAGATTCAGCAACAACGACAGCTCCATTCAGTGATTATATAATTAATATTAATATATCACGTGAGCTGCTTACTTTGACTGACACCTTTCCGTCTTGACGGACGATTGTTTTAACATGGAATTCTCATCTCATCTCATCATGTTCCTCTTGTACCTTGCGGTGTCGAGGTGAAGTATAAACTTCGTGAGAGTGCCCGATTATGGGCTTCATATATCGATATTCCCATGGACTCTGCTATTCCTCCGTCTAACGTTTACGTGGTCGACCTCTTCCTCTGTTTCCATCTGGTCTGTACATCATTGCTTGTTGCGGTATGCTGTTGACTGATAACCTGCTTGCATGGCCAAACCATTTGACTTGCTGCTTTCTAATAAAATCTAGTGCTGCTTTAACCCCCACTTTAGTCCTGATTTCTTCATTTCTGATCTGATCTCTTCTTGATACGTTGAGTATTCTTCTCAGGAATCTCATTTCTGTTGTGATTTGATGTTGTTCAAAACAATGTTTTCCCGTGATGAATTTGAATAACGAAGACACAAACAATAGATTGCACGATTTATTGCCTGGCATATTTCGCTGCATCTCGTCAGGTACATACTGCAGAAATCACACAACTTACGTGAATTAATTAGATAAATCCTTCAAACTGAAATATACACATGTTCGCACAGTAATGTCGATTGTCTACCACGGTAATTTTAAACTGACTAACATGTCTTTCTGCTTACACAAGGACGGCTTACGAAGGTGATTAGTAAAGCTTCAGCAAACTTTAACAATCGACTACTTTGTGTGTTGAACAACACACGGAAGGCACTGTCTCTTTCAACCACGTGACCACTCTCGAGCACATGTCACCCGACCGATGAAGCCAGACTTTTCCGGTGTGTCGGCCTGCCTAGGCTACCATCTTCTGTGTGTAGTATCTTGTCCAACCAATTCGGAATATGTTCCGAAACCCTTATTTAACCCCTATTTAAGTAGTCATATACACAAAGATGGGGGAACAGATACAGATAGTAAAATAAGAATAAAACAAACAATAGAAGCTTTTACAACATAATAAAATTATGAAAGTTAAAGTAAGTCGAGCTTGGCACCAAACGCAGAATCTTAAACTCTAACTTTATATCAGTAATATTGTATGGATCACAACACGGAGAACAACTAAAATAATTGCTAACAAAACTATAAACATTCATTAATTGGTGACTGTGCAGAATAGGACTAAAGTGTATGACATGATTATTACCAATGTGGAGCTTATGAAGAGAACTAAACAATACCAGATAATCAAAAGAGTGAGGACATAACGCTGGCAGTAGGACACACTGAGAAAATGATGAAATATAAATAAAATGTCCCCCTGTCTACAACCCACAGGACCAACGAAATTAAGGGAGACATAAAAACCACACAGAGAAGAGAATTAGAGACCAAGGTGAAGAAAATGGGAAGGACATGGTCAAGGGTTGGTCAGGACCTATAAAGGGCAACAGGGGAGGGAAGATATTTTATATCTTATGAAAAACATGGCATAATTAGATTACGAGATTTGAACATGAATACTCTTTTAATTTGAAACACACCCTCCGGGAAGCTAAATGAAAGTGGCCCGAATAACAAACCATGTTCTTCATCTAGTGCTGCTTCTCTCCCAATCTCTCTCTCTCTCTCTCTCTCTCTCTCTCTCTCTCTCTCTCTCTCTCTCTCTCTCTCTCTCTCTCTCACACACACACACACACACACACACATACTTCATTACTATCTAATCTCCTAAACTTCCTACATGTACTACATGTATGAACAAGGCATATATGCGCCTCTAGGAATGGATAAATGCACAGTTATAAATGTATATATTTGAGTGTATTCAAGGGAAGCTTTAATGTAACTTGGGTTAGTTAGTTGCATGTCCTTTACAGGACGTTGCAATTAACGCTAACATGTTTTGGTTGTTTGTGATTTACTAGGCATATTTTAATTTCTGTTATTCATTCATCTGTTTATTCGCATTGCCCTCCTTCTCTCCACATCCCTATTTCCCACCCTCCTCTCCCTCTTTCTCTTCTGCTTCATTACTATCTAAACTTCTAATCTTCCTACGTGTATGATCAAAGGATATGTGCCTCTACAAATGGATAAACACAACGTTGAGCTGAGCTGAGTTAAACCGGCATCACGGCATTCCGGAAATATCCATACGCGCTCCACCCCTCGCTCAACAGCCAGCGAAGAGTCATACCACTAATCGTTCCCACCGCTATCTGATTGAATGTTTCTCTGGTTTTCCCTCTCGGTTTTGAGATTCTTCCAGAACCCCTGCCAATCCCCCAATCGCATTTTCCTCATGTTGGACTGGTAGTACATGGTTCCGTCGCCCTGCTACTGAGAGAGTGCATGAGCGACACCGTGAGCTGTGAAATTCGCGCGGAATGCTTTTACACATGTCCTGTACAGTGAACTGCATGTTCGGAACATTGGCTACCGGCTGTTACTGAATTGACTGATTTGCCTTTTCGGTTCATGAGTGCATTTTTTCGGGAGACTCCTGGGAGTCGGCGTTGAAGATGCGGTGTTCGTGCTTTGTGCGACACTTTTGGCGAGTCGCCCTGCGGTAAGAGACCGAGCCATGTGAGAAAACCCGGGTCAATGAGGTCTTTCTGGTGTCTGCCGAGTCCGAGTCCATTGACGATGAACTGTGGCGAGTGTGGATGAATTTTGTGTTGACATTCTGACGGTGGCATTATGCAAAGTGTATCTGCGCAGGCTGTTGGATTGCCGAGATTCCTGTCTATTCCACTTTTCACATTGGACAGTGGGGAGCATTTTGTGTGATATTCGCTGGCACGGGAATGGAGCATAATGGGGACGACCCGTTGCCGTGAAGTTGGAACCTCGACTAACTAACTAACTGACTGACTGACTGACTGACTGACTGACTGACTGACTGACCACTGGCAAATCGGTGTAGATCAATATGTCACCTTGATGTGTGCTTCTCTGGATCAGTTGTTGCGTCTCCCACTCTGTGCGGCCCACTGCCCATTCCTTCTCTGCACTCACTACCCAGTCCGTCATAATGTTCAGTACTTTAACCCACTTTTTTCACTATTAATGGTCTCGAGATCATATATCTGACGTATAGATATTTCTGCCTGTGCCATCCAGGACCCCGCATCGTCTTAGTCTATGACCCTTGGACATATCCATGGCTTCATGCAGTGGGTGATCCCTATCTGCAGCAGCTCTCAGGTAGCATTTGGTTCCAAGGAGCCTATGCCTATCCGCCATGTTGTTAGCGCCCAGATATGCCTCATGCATATAATTGGTGTGGCTTTTATGTATCACAAGATCACCCGCATCAAGCCTTTCAAGCCAGCTCTTTGATACTGTCAGTAGCCCCATACCATATTCAACGAAAGAAATTATTAACTGATTGATAAACCTGTAAGTTAAATGTATACACAATTAGTTTATTCAAGAGAAGCATTATCTTCTCAATGTAGTAAGTTAGTTGCATATACTTTACAGGACGTCGCAGTCAACATAAGAATCTTTTGCTGTTGTGATTTCTTGGCAAGTTTACGTTCGGTAGTTTGCCACTGATTTCTGAACGACGGCACCCATACCATTTCGTAAACAAACTAACGCAAGGCGGTTTGCTGCCAAATCATTTGTATCTGTGCTTCGAACGCGGGCATGCGGGATTACGAACTTCGTCTGTAACCCCTTCGCCACGGAGCGGGCTAATGTAATATGAGTACAGATAAATACGTCGAAATCCAAACTTACAAGATCGTCACGGCCTGGATACGACATGTGGCATTTGAAAAGCAGCGATGTCAAGTACACACAATTTGTTTCTTCAATCACAAGAACGAGTTGTCAAGTACATAATTTACATCATGGATGGGGTGGCGGGAGGGAGAGAGAGAGAGGAGGGGTGGTGAGGAGGCAAGAATAAACCATCAGGACAATTTCTTTGTAACTACTATAATTGGGTAGAAAATTCCAAGAATTATACACATCACCGATGCAACCTTAAGACACGATGTGACAAATATATCCACCCACCACCTACCCGATACATCCCTTCATTTTCGCAGTTGTGTTTTGTAACTGTGACAGCATTTATATTTCATGACTCGGTGCAGGTTGCAGAGATTCAGTGACATAACTGTAGAATAGACACACTATTTAGTACATCACTTATTCATTTAACGTAACTAGTTATACTTTTGAGTGTAAGAATATGTTTGTTTATTTATCTGTTTTAATTTCTACTGACAACTGATATGCTTGCGTTGCTCGAAAAGCATACCATGGACTTTGTGCTCAGGGCATACATGCGTGAAAAGGAAATGAATAGGCTGATATACTGCCTGCAGTCGCTCCTTTGAGTGGCAAGATGTGATGAAGGCTCTGGAACTGAATGGAAAGTACACCAAAAGTAACAGAGGACCCATGCCTGGAAAGACTGAATGAGCAGGAAATTAGCAGAGAGCCTGTTTGCAACTCAAAGTGAAGGGAGCGTGCAGGCGGGCGTTTAATCAGTCTACCACTGGCTCTGTAATCGTGGGAACTCTTCGATGCCTACAGAAGAAAGGGACTGGGCACGATCTCGAATATTCCGAGTGCAATCATGTTGTTTCTTGAACCCATACTCAAACATATGTATAAGTGTAGATTATGAATTATATACTGTATATAACATTGCTTGAAGATTTAAGTTGTGCCTTTATGTTTGCATTACTTTCATATTGCAGTAAGTACATTTTTGCATAATACTGTCATATTTTAAATATTAAATTTTACACATCCCTTCAGTCCTGACATTTTAAATTTCTTTTTCATACACGTACGCATGCATCAACATTCATGCACATTCAACACTCATGCACATTCAACACACACATACTCTTCTCTATATCCATTCACTCACCCGTACCAGCTCGAATTGAAGCATTTATCCGCAGATTCTAATAAATCAATCCATTTATTTATCAATTCACCAAATCATCCCATAATTATATGCACTCACCTACCGTTGTGTACGTTTTCGAACTCCGTCTTTCCGTTCACGAGTTCATTTTTGAAGGAGATTAACTGGGACAGTCGCTTTGTCTACGGGTTCGGCACTGTGGGACGCTTTTGGCTGCCGCTCTGTGGAAAGAGAAATAGCTGGATGGGATAAAACTCAAGCGTAGCCCGTACACGTGCTATTACGTCTAGTGCACTGGACTGATTTTAGCGTATGGATTAGCTTTCGCTATTACCAGTATCCCTCGCCATTAGGCGAATCCACTCCGACTTCAGAGATACTTGTAATTTACATCCTCAAGTCAAGGACAAGAAGAAAATATTTTATCCATTCGGCTATGCTGACCTCCTCCCGATGTAAAAAGGCAAAGAAGCATGACTTCAGAAAATTGCATAGAAATGGAAAATCAATACAGCAGTAAAAATACTAAATTCATGCACAAAAGAATTCAGGAACTTACTAATAAAAGAACACCTACATCAACAGGCTGCCTGAAAACAAAAGATGGAAAAATAGAAATAGAAAAAGATCAAATTTTTCATGCAAGCTCAGATTATGTGAAAAACCTTTATGATGATACACGAAAAGAACAGTATGATTTTCTCTGAATAATAATGAAGTGCCATCAATTTTGAAGATGGAAGTTCAGGATGCTCTTAACCATATGAAAACTGGCAAGACCCCGGGTCCAGACAACATCACAGCAGAAATTATCAATGCCTTAGAAGAATATGGAAAAGGCCAATTCATCAGACTGCTGAACACAATATATGATACTAGAGTATACCTCCTGAATTGTGTTAATCTATACTGCTTGCAATCCCGAAGAAATCAGAAACCTTGGAATGTGATCAACGTCGAAAAATTGGTGTAATGAGCCACATCACGAAGATATTGCTAAGAATCATCATGCAAAGAGTTAAGAACAAAATACAACCCGAAATATGAGAAGAACAATGTGGGTTCGTAGAAGGCAAGGGTACATTAAGTGCTGTGTATATTCTCAGAATATTAATTGAATGTTCTAAAGAAGTAAATAATGACCTACATCTTTGCTTTATTCACAACACAAAAACTTTCGATAAAGTATGACATATCAACATGGGGAAGATGCTTGCAGATCTACACATTGATGGGAAAGACCCTGGACTTGTAAAAACATATATTTGAAACAACAAGATGTCATAAAGATTGATAATGAAATAGGTCAATATCAGCCAAATGAAGAGAGGCGTGAGATAGGGATGTGTAATGTCTCCATATCTTTTTCACTGTGCAGTGAAAACATTTTCAGAAATGTAGAAGATATAAAAAGAATCACCAATGGGGGAATGTAACATAAATAACATTAGATATGTGGATGATGAAGTATTGATTGCAGACAATGAGCAGGAATTGTAACAGTTAGTAGATGTGGTTGTTTGCACACAGTGAACAAGTAGGGTTAGAATTAAATTGTAAGTAGACGCAGATTATGGTCGTTACTAAGAAGAAGGAAATACCACAATGTAATATAAAATTACAGAGGAAGGCTAACCTCATTAAAAAATGCCCGCCGGAAGTCGGAAGTGTCGTCCTACGGGTGGCAAACTAAAAATTGACACTACGCAATTACGTCCGAGTGAAATGTCTCGTCCGAATGTCTCTCGTGCTAGGAACAGCTCTGACTACCTAGTTTCCGAATGCCGCTCTTTTCGGAACAGCTCTGACTAGGTAGTTTTCCGAATGTCTGTCGTGCCTGGAACAGCTCTGACGGGCGCAACGACAAGCACATGTCCGAAAACTCGCTGAGTGGATACCGTCTGCAAACCTGTCTGGTTTGTGCGGGAATGGCCCGGGGCAAACGAAATGACCAATATATTGAAGTGAGGATTTAAAGCAGCCATGAGCAGGACGTGACGATTCCCTCGGTAAACCCAGCACCAGGGCGCTATGTGTCGTCCCTGCAACTATGGAAGCAACCTTGGATGGCGGAAAATGCAATGGACTGTCCCTTCCTTCCTTTGAGGGAAGACCGTTGTCTTCGACCGTTCCAACTTGGCCAGCTGGGTTGTAGATGGCACCACAAAAGTGAGTCTCCCAGGAATGCTACCTGGTCAAAAAAGCACGCTGTAGTCGGATGTGTTGGCCTACAGGTTTCGGCCCAAGGGCGCATAACAGACACACCGCAATCACATCTGAAAAAAACACTCCGGATGAACGAAAAGAAGAAGATATACAATTAAATAGTAATATTCTTAAACAAGTGAATCGGTACAATTATCTCGGAAGAGTCATAACATCTGATGGGAGATTCCTTATGGAGATTAGAACAAGAATTGCCACGGCGAAGGTAGTCTTTTGCAAGATGGAAAACATACTGACCAATAAAAAGATGTAATTTCCAGCGAGAGAAAGAGTGTTGAAGTGCTTCATAGAACCTATACTTTTGTATGGGTGTAAGCTTGGACAACGAGCAGTCAAGCTGAAAAACATCTGATTGCTGTTAAAATGTGGTTTTTGTGGAAGCTGCAAAGAATACATTGGACAGACAGAAAAACCAATGGCCACGTACAACAAAAAACAAATGAAAATCATAAACTGATTAGAGAAATTAGGAGTAGGCAGTCACAACTTTTCGGACACGTTATGAGAAGAAAAAAACTGGAGAACTTGATGAAAACTGGCAAAATTGATGGGAAGAGAACAAGGGGAAGGCAGTGAAGCAAATACATGGATGGCTTGGCCACGTGGTATTGTCGAGACAAGAACATTGAGCTGAACCACGACTCTAGTGATAGCGTGAGATGGCGAAACATGACCGCCCACGCTTATCGTCATGGCACATGATGATTATGATTTTGACTGAATGCCAGGATGAGGATACGTACATTTATTTGATATACCATTTGTTCTGTTTGGCAGCAGTGAATCTGGAAAGTAGACGAGAAGATTAAGAAGAGTTTGGAGGCTGTAGAGTTCTTATTTGTGAATCAAATGTTATGAATACTACCATATTAACTAATATCGATTGCCCGGAAGATGCTAATGTAGGTGGGGCATTACACACACATATAAGAAAGATTAAAGGCGTTCTTTGGATATGTAAATTAGCAATGAGGCATTGGCGACTATCGTGATGACTGGGAAATTCAACCGAACACAAGAGATATAATATCGAGAGAAGTGATATTGAATGGCCTAAAAGGTGACAAGAAAGAATATCACAAATAGAATACACCCAGAACACTAACAACAAAGATGTGTGGAGAGAATCGAACGCCTGCGCCATTTGGCAAGGCACTTGATAACATTGATACATACTCTCCAACAACATCTACCTACACTTCTCTTCACTGTTTCTGTAATTCACATACACTCGCCCACGCATTTACTCATTCAACATTTCTTCAATTCACCCACTTGTGGGTCTGTTATGTTATTTAGTTGTTTTCCCACTTTCTTGCGTACGAGTCCACCCATTCCCCAATAGACTTACCTTCCTTTCCACTCATTCACACATTCATTTTTTTTCTATCCACCCACTTACAAAGTTGTCCATTCCCCAATTCAAATGTATCCTATCTAGGGTTACCTAAATAACACAGCTTACGTGAATTAATTACTCACTGAGCCACAAAATCACTGAGCACTGAAAAGATAACAACGTCAGTACTAGACAACCCAGAGAAGTATGTCAGGAACTTATCGTCGTACGTACTCAACAACATTGAAACGGAGGCCCTTGCATACGGATTAAAATTCTGCATAAAGCCCAAACACATTAACCGTGTTGAGTCGCAAGCACAATTTGAAATGTTGTTTGATCAAGTCTCCAAGTTATCACCTACTTCTGCTGAGTCAGTCGGGTGGCTGAAGGCCAAACTGGTAGATTTAGAACACCAGTATCGCACAACCCCCTCTAAACAGACATGTCCGCTGACCAACGAACACCTTACTGCCTTAAAAGCGTTAAAGGCCAACAAAACCCTCGTAATATTGAAACCTGACAAAGGGAGTGGTGCAGTACTGATGGACATATCAGACTACCAGAGAAAAATGGATGAAATATTATCAGATGCATCTAAATTCAGAGTAGAGCAAATAGTCAACAAGTCGGAGGACCTGGATGCAAAAATGAGGAAAGAAATCCAGTCACTTGTGAATGCGGGACTCATCAGTGAGGCCACTGCAAAAACGCTAACACCGCGTGGCTCCCAAACACCTCAGATGTACGGTCTACCCAAGCTTCACAAGCCTGGCATCCCACTAAGACCGATCCTTTCCATGGTTAACTCGGCACAACACCGAATGGCGAGATGGCTAGCTGAAATTTTAAAGCCAGTACGACAGTCCTTCGATCCAAGAACACTCAGAGATACATTCGAACTGGTGGAATTATTGGATACTATGGACATAAACAACAAACACATGGCATGCATGGATATTGCCTCTTTATTCAAAAACGTTCCATTAGATGAGACCGTGAATATAATAAGCGAACGCATTAGAGACAAACAACTAAAACTAGGCATACCATCAGCTATTCTAGAGAGGCTATTATAATTATGTACTGCCAACATACAATTCAACTTTCTAAACAAGTCATATCGCCAAATTGACGGAGTGCCATGGGGAGCCCACTTGGACCTATTCTAGCGGACATCTTCATGGCACACTTAGAAGAAAAGAGATCCTCAGAAATCAATAACTTGGCCTTTTACCGTCGTTACGTGGACGATATACTAATTATCACCACAGACGAGCTACAAGCAACGTCGTTCCAGGCCACAATGAACGAGACACATATAAACATCTCTTTATCTATGGAACACGAGCACAACGAAGCGTTGCCGTTTCTAGATATCCTAATGAGACGTAGAGCAGACGGCACAATTCAAAGATCGGTGTACCGCAAAGAAACATGGACTGGCCAATACTTAAATTTTCAGAGCTTCGCACCTGTCCAGTACAAACGGGGCTTAGTACGGACCCTGTTTGACCGTGCTAGGAAGATATGCACCCAGGACACACTGACAGAGGAATTTGAAACTCTGAAGAATGCCTTAAACCTGAATGGATACTCCACAGGATTTATAAAGCGCCACTGCCAACGGCCCAAACCGAAATCAGAAGTAACTACAGTCCCTAATCTCAAGGTATTCATCTAGCTAACCTTCCGAGGAGATGACGTAATGCAACGTCTGCGGGACCGGCTCACCACAGCAGTCGAGCGAACATTCTGTGCTGCAACTCTAGTCATCAGGTACAGAAACACACCTATCCCTGTCCCAGCAGTAAAAGAACCTGTAGCTTTGTACGCAAAATCAAATTGCATTTACCAATTTACACGCAGATGCGAGGCCATCTACATAGGCAGAACTGAGTGACAGTTACATTGCAAGGTTTCGGAACACATTCCGAATTGAGTGGACAATATACTACACACAGAAGATAGTAGCCTAGGCAGGCCGACACACCGGAACAGTCCGGCTTCATCGGTCGGGAGACATGTGCTCGAGAGCGGTCACGTGGTTGAAAGAGACAGTGCCTTCCGTGTGTTGTTCAACACACAAAGTAGTCGATTGTTAAAGTTTGCTGAATCTATAATAATCAACCTTCGTAAGCCGTCCTTGTGCAAACAGAAAGACATGTTAGTCAGTTTAAAATTACCGTGGTAGACAATCGACAGTACTGTGCAAACATGTGTATATTTAAGTTTGAAGGATTTATCTAATTAATGGGACGCAGAGGTGTTTCCAAGGCACCAGGGCCGGGTTATATACTGGCCAAGACCTATTGACGCGTCCTCGTCGAGCGTCCTGGGCAACAGGTCCCTTCGGGGTCCTGGCTAAGGTCAGTAGGATCGCCGATTCCTCCGAAGTCGGAGAGTATCTGCTTGTACGGCGAGGAACCACCAGTCTGCACACCAATAAGCCAGACATGGGACAACGGATACTCACGCAAACCTCAAGTCCTGTATGACATGACACTGATGTTGGACAACAGGATGCCTTCATCCGACATACAGGACTTTGCGTTGGAGCTCAAGCCAACGAACACAAGCAAGCAAGCAAGCATCTAATTAATTCACGTAAGTTGTGTGATTTCTGCAGTATGTACCTGACGAGATGCAGCGAAATATGCCAGGCAATAAATCGTGCAATCCATTGTTTGTGTCTTCGTTATTCAAATTCATCACGGGAAAACATTGTTTTGAATTACCTAAATAAGAAGAAAATTAATAATATTAATTAGAAGAAGAAGAAGAAGAAGAAGAAGAGGAAGAAGAAGAAGAAGAAGACGGTATTATAGAAATTTCGGATGCCTTTTTTTCTTCTTATACAAATATTATGGTTTGCAGTTATTTTTCTTTATTTTATTATAAATGTTTTTTTTTCTTTAGCGATTACGATCAGAAGAGTTCTTCAACTATGACTCAAGATTTTGGTGACGCGCTGAAGAATTTCAGAAAAATGGCTGTAAGTACAATATTTGTTACATGACAAAATCATTAAAGAAACCCAAATATCAGCAGGGTGTGTTTATTCTAGAAGTGGACATGGCTGAAAGGATAAGGGCGCCAAGTCTTAAACTTCCGGTGCGCTAATGGAACGTCAGGGCTTTAATCCCCACACCTGCATTTAGTTGAACTTCAACGCTTTCAGATAGCTATGGCAAGCTGCTGAATGTAAAATTGCCTAGACAATCAACCTGAGCTTGATCGCAACGACCTGCAAAGAACGTGTAACTTTAAAAAAATGTTTAGTCTGTAATTCAATCTTTTCATATTGTCCGGCAGTCACTGTCTGAGCTGTTAGCTCCAACTTTTTCATCCTGAACTCATGCTCGAGCTCAGCCTTCCGGGCCTCTTGCTCGAATTCAGCCTTCTTCGCGTTTTGCTCTGGTTCAGCCTTTCTAGTCTCCTGCTCGGGTTAAGCCTTTCTAATCTCCTGCTCGGGTTAAGCCTTTCTAGTCTCCTGCTCGGGTACAGCCTTACTAGCCTCTTGCTCGAGTCTCTTAGACTCTAAATCGAGTTCCGCCTTCCGCCTCTCTCGTTCCTGTTGACGATAGTCTCCATTTACGTCTAGGACATATTTCTTCAATTCCTCGCCACTCAACCCTATCTCCTTTCTCATCTCTTGTATTTCTGAGATGCTGGGACGTTTATCGGCCATCTCTCGTGCTAATAACGTGAATGTCATGGGTTCGATACCCATACTGGCCACCATTTTATAGCTTGTAACAACACTGGCGCGGATTCTCAGTTGTTGCCGCTACGTTTTATTTAGTGTTATAGATTATCTTCTGTCTCCCATTAAATCGTTACCACTGGTACGATCCTCGGACTCTAGACTTCCAATCAGATGACTAATGGCACACAAAGACACCTAACTGACTATAAGATAACAATCTTAAGACAGGTGAATCGAGAATCTTTATTGGAGATTCAGATTCGGAACAAACATATATTCAGAGAGAAACATATATTTTGATGAGAGTCGTCTGGAGGACATTCTCTTCATCCAACAAGAGTCTAATCAGTAAATGATTGCGTGTCAGAGATGTAGACACAGTTGGTAGGATAAATGTCACCTGATCCTCTTTGAAACCTTCGCGACCTTCTGGACTTCAGCCTGGTAGATATCAACGTTCATTCAGCCAATTGGCGGGTTTCACCGTCTAGATGTGTATCTTCAACTTCAGATAGCTTCGTAGTCTAGATTTCTTCACATTACTTCAGTTTGATAGCCCAGCTTCTCCCTCTGGGTTTACTGGAGGTGAGACATCTAATCTTGGGTACTTCAAATATCAAATTTCAAAAATGGGGTTCCTGAAATCAAGAACAGACCAGGTGTACAAATCCATATTACCTGTTATTAATACATGTTACACCATTATCATACATCGACTTACTCTATTGCGTGGTAAGCTCTTCAAGCCTCAGACCAATATCCTAGGTCTGACCTTTCAGACATATACCTGATATACCTGTGTAGATCAGCAAGATGATAGACCCCTATACCTCGGGTGAAGATCAGTCGTTGTAAGGATAGTCGCTCTGACCAACACAGTCTATCACATCAGACAGAGGAGGTAAGTATCAGGTTAACATGTACAAGTATTCCCTATACTGGCCAAGGTTGCTTGAAGATGTCCCGACTGTCCTGGTAATCCTTTCCTGAAATTCTTAATAATGATAGACAAACAAAAGAAGAGTAAGTGTTCCCGTGTCTGTCGCTTTCCTACTCCTCTTCTCTGGTACAATAATGGTCTGGAGTATATATAGACAATAAACACTGCGGATTGGTTTCCCTTGTCAACTCAAAACGTGTGTAGAGTCAAGATCCAGAACAGTCTGTTCCAGTAATATTCCAGGCATTGTAGAAAGTAAACAAACCTGATCAAAGTACTTCTGTTATCAACAGTGGTGGTGTATTAAACAACACTGATATTAGCAAGCATGAATTGTGTGTATGTAGGTGTCTCGAATCTGCTTATATTCGCCAAGGTTAGGTAGCCCTAGTATGTGTGAAGATATTTATCACTCCCTTACCTACACCGTGTTAGATGAGCCGATATCCCTTTATTGCTTATAGCCCTCCTATATCGAAGGGCTTTTCTCTAGACGTGAAACACAGTCATAGCTCTTACGCGCCACCTGATGATGATTTAAAAAGGTACCTGTTTCAAACCTACCCATGAGGGTAATCAAACTGTATCTGCGTAGAAGGAATACCTATTTATGAACAGTATTTTCTATTGTTATAAGTTAGAAATAGAATAAAAATAATAATATAATTTGTAAAATAATTTGGAAAAAGAGGTACAAATTATGTAAACAATTGCATGTATCAAGTGTTTTCTATACGCCTCTACTGCTAATCCTGTTGAATTTACTGAATAATGAAACAAACACCACTTGTCTTCAACAATATAAACAGAATAGCTCATTAAAACTACCCAAAAAGAAATTTTGCTGCATATTCTGAACCATGTCTTTTTCACACAAAATTTAGAAAATTCATGGCAGAAAATTGAAAATAGGGGTGTGTCACAATAATGTTATGAAAATGGTTAAAAATGTAGCAGATATGTTGTATTATCATCAACATAATGGGAATTGCACAAGGAACATGTTAGTATTGGTAATATTGTTATAAGTTAGAAATAGAATAAAAATAAAAATATAATTTGTAAAATAATTTGAAAAAATAGGTAAAAAATAATAAAAAAAATAATTTAAAAATTGCACCTACCAAGAGGCTTTGTTATCCTCATCAGCTGCTAATCCTTTGAATTTACTGAACAAACACCACCTCTAAACTATAACCACAATTGCTCCTAATCAATCATCCGAAAAGAAGTTTTGCCGCAGATTCTGAAGCATGTCTTTTCAGAACAAAATAAGGAAAACACTTGGCAGATTTACATTTATTTACAATTAATATTTACACATGTCTTTTTATTTGTATTTACAATATGTGGCAGTCTATTTGTGATAGGCTGCAAAGCAAACTTTGGGGCACAAGTGTGGTCTATTAGTGCAGCCAGAGCAAACAAAAGATGATCTGCGTCGTTTAGTTCGAGTGCTGCACAAAACACAGTCTCTATTGACACCGACAAATTCTATTAAATGCTTGGCTCCTGTCACTCTTTCAACATGATATTTTGCAACAGACTTTCTGTAATTATTTGGCAGGCAGAGTGTGGAACTTTCAGGACTAATCTGAGCTGCTTCGCAATGTGCACTTTCATGTAAACTTTGCTTGAAATCCTTCAATGACAGTTGTTTTTCCTCCTGTCTCTGTTTGGCATATGGAACGTAGGATGTGAGCATTGATCTGTGCAATTTCAAAGATCCAGTAGTAGATCTTCTTCCATCACTTAATGGTTTTCCTATCATGGATATTGTAATATCCAACCATTTGGTCCATTCTGTCGCAGCCATTCATCGCCATGTTATATTCATGGATCATCTTCGGCTTGCTGAGCGGTTTCCTCATTCCGCTCTAAACAGTTCCAACTACAGACTTGGCAGAGACAACAATGCATGTTTTTTTTAAGCTATTTTATCTCTCCATGCCACACATAATATTCTATCTCTTTCAAGAAACCACTTCATCTCTTGATGCAGAAGTCGCAAACACTTCAACTCTGGAGGAAAGCCTACTCGGTTGATATTCAGTGTCCCTGTATAATTGAAATTGTTGGAATGCAGATAATCAATCAGAGCTTTCGAAGTGTAGAATCTGTCAGCAAAGATGTGATGGCCAGCTTCGAGAACATTCAGTAGTGTGGCAAACACTTTCACTGCATGAGCAGTTGTGGGATCTAAATCCGGATTGTATTCGGTGTTTCTTCCGTGGTAAAATTTTAAATTCACTACGTAGCCAGTCGCAGAATCATAAAGGCCAAATGTTTTGATGTGGTACTTGTGAGGCTTTGTTGCATTGTATTGTCTGTGCTGAAATCTGCCCTTCCACCCAATAATCATTTCATCAATGGACACATTTTCAAATGGGTAAAATGCTTTCTGGAATTTCTTCAGAATCATGTCAACAAGAGGATCAATTTTACTTGCACCTGCTGCGTCTCGTTCACATACGTGAAGCATGGTGTGATAAATAGATTCAAATCGATTTCTGGGAAACATAGTGGCATACCAGGGAGTATATAAATGTGCAGCAGTACTCCACATAGTCTTTGAACAATGGTCTTGGATCGAGCCCCATAGCAATAATGACAGACGTAAACATTAGCCATTCGTGCTTCGTGAGTGGGGTCCAGGGTAGCAGACGAGAATATTGTCTTTTTGGAGTGTTCTGCATCAATATCCTTTCTGCATATTCATTTATGTTTTGGATTAAACAATCCACTATGTCATAATCAAAAAACACTCTGAGAAAATCCATAGGTGTTTGAAGATGATAAAGTACAGGGTTGACGTGAAACCTTCGAGGACGAAACTCAAACTTCGGTTTTGTTTCCTCCTCTGACACATCTTGCCATGTCGATGCTGTTGATGATGATGGGAGAGGTGCATCATGCTCTAATGAAGCTTGTAAAGTTGAGTTTTTACCTCCAGTTTTCTTATGTTGTACTGTTTGCTTTCCTTTGCGCTGAGTAGTAATTGTGACATACTGACATTCATTGCCAGCCACCTCAGCTGATGACGAACTTTCACTGTCATTGTTGTAGGTTTCTCTATCATCACGTGCTGAAACACTACTAAAACTACTATCTCAATCTTCGTTCAAATCTGAATCACTATTGTCTAAAACTTGTTCAAACAGCAATCTAGCTTGCTCTGATGTCAGTCTGCGAGGCCGCATACTCGAGGGAGTTGCCATTTTTGTGAAAACCCAAAACAAACTAACACTAGTTTAAAACTCAAAATAATCACAACAATCAATGGACGAAAACCTTTGACCTTACAATGCCGAAAGGGAAGTGTTCCGGGTTTCTGAATTTTCAATTAAATTAAAAAAATTTTCAAATTAGAATTGCGGAAGATAGAAGAATGGTAAATCACCTGGATGTGATGAGATACCAGCTGAACTAATTAAAGCAGGAGGAGAAGAAAGCATACACATATATCATGCATTATGTACAAAGATTTGGAAATATGGTATATGGCCAAAATATTGGAAGAGAACTATCTTCATTCTAATACCAAAAAAGGGCAACCTGAAATTATGCACCAACTATAGAACTGTTGCCCTGATCAGTCATGCAAGAAAAATTCTACTAAAAGTCATAATGCGAAGACTTCGTAAGAAAATGGAAGAAGAGATTAACATGGTTCAAGCTGGATTTAGACAAGGAAGAGGAACAAGAGGTCACATATTCAACATGCGTTTAATAATAGAGAAGTGCAGAGAATTTAATGTAAACCTATTCTCATGTTTTGTGGATTATTCAAAGGCATTTGACTGTGTACAACATCAGAAACATTGGGAAATCATGAGGAATATGGGCTTTCCATCACATGTAGTACAATTCATAAAAATGATCTATCTAGACCAACAAGCAGCAGTTAGAATAGATGGCGAGATATCAGATTGGATTGACATCAAGCAAGGAGTCCGTCAGGGCTGCGTGCTGTCACCCTATTTGTTTAACCTGTACGCCGAAAATATAATGAGAAATGTAAGAGATGATATAAACAGGGAGCTATATGATGCCCTAAATATCGGCGGTCATGACATACCAGAGATTCGATATGCTGATGATACAGTATTAGTAGTATTACTATCCACAACACAGAATGGCATAGAAAACCTAATAGTCTCAACCCAATTGAATAGTGAAAATCACAACTTATATCTTAACATAGCAAAAACAAAGATAATGCATACAGATAAAACTACTATGGAGAAAGAAATATACATTAATGGGGGAAATTGGAGGTGGTGGAAAATTTTGAATATCCTGGGTCATTGATTACCAATAACGGTGACACAATGAAAGAAATTAAACGGAGACTATCCATTGCTCTTCAAAGACTAAAACAGCTGAATAAATTATGGAGTGGGACAGACAGAACTACAAAAATTAGATTTTTAAGAGCATGCATCTTTCCCATTGCAACATACGCCTGTGAGACATGGACACTTACTAAACAAGCTGAATAGCGCATAAACGCCTTTGAGTATAAATGTTATAGACGAGTTCTAAGAATATCTTGGGTAAAGAAGAATGCATCCATACTTCAAGAGTTGAATATTGAGGAGGGTTGGCTATTAAAGACGATAAAACAAAGAAAATTGAAGTATTTTGGTCACTTGAAACGTCACTAAAGTTTGGAGAGAACAATAATGTAAGGGTATTTGCCTGGGAAGAGAGGAAGAGGAAAGCCAAAGAGAAGATGGGTGCAGGATGTGGCGGATGATCTCTAGATGGGTGTATCAGACGCGGGACATCTTGCTCATGATCGAGAGGTTTTCCGGAAGGTTGTTATGGGAGCGAGGTTCTGCAAAGGACATGCTACTGAATGAATGAATGAATGAACGATCTATTATTGTTCTCAGCACTATCACATATATTACTACTAATATTATTACACATACCACGCCCTGTAAGGTGTGGAATGCGCCTGGCCCTGCAGCCAGCAGGGTTAGGATCGGCTAGCCTCTCCCAGGAGGGGTGAAGAGCGAAAATTAGTAGCCTGCCGATGACCCGCAGACTACACAAGTCAACCCCCACCTCCACGTGGTGCAGACCAGGCAACCATGACCGCGAGGTCATGGGCTAACGGGGCTATGGCTCACCATAGGGGATGGACTCCCTGTGGTCAGATTAGTGTCCTAAACCTGTGAATGGCCTAGCAAGCAGGCAGGGGATCTTCATACTGCTCGTAGAAAAACCAAGAAGTATAAACGGACTGACCCAAACGGCCATCGACCCGGCAATGTTAATGGACTACGAGATAGATCAGCGATTCAAAAAATAGGCACAATGAACGTCTGTGGTTTCAATAGTAAAGAAGAAGAGCTTATAGAAACAATGGAGGAGAGGAAAATTGGACTGATGGGAATAGCGAACACCAGAACAAAGGGGACAGGATGCAAGGAGCTCCACCGCAGTTACACGTTTGTTTACTCTGGAGTAGAACAGCAAGAAAGGGCAAGAGACGGTGTGGGAATAGTCATCGAACCACGGCTAGCAAGAGGAATACTAGAAATAAAATATACATCAGAAAGAATCATAACAGTGAGAATAAAAGAACACAAAATTACAACATATGTACAGATATACGCACCATGTAATGCAAACAATAATGAGCAAGAATGCGAGGACTTCTGCGAAGACATACATGAGGTGCTAAATAAAATAGATAAGCAGGACAACAGCATAGTTATGGGAGACTTCAATGCAAGACTAGGACATAACAGAGTGGGCATAGAAAAACATCTGGGAGCATTTGGAGATCAGCAAAATGAAAGGAATGATAACGGAAGTAGACTGATAGAGCTTTGCAGCCAACACGACCTCTATATAACAAACACATTCTATAAACATAAAGATTCACAAGTATACACCTGGTATAAATGGAACGATCTAGATACTAAAAGCCAAATTGATTTTATATTAACAAGAAATAACAGAAAGAGAAATATATTAGATGCAAGGGCAGTGCCCAATTTCAGTATAAACACAGATCATAAAGCAGTCGTTGCCACAATAAGAGCCATCAGAAGAAGAAAACAAAGAGCAGGCAAATAATGCCATGCGAATCAGTAAACTTTAAAAACCTTAAAGACGAGGCAGTAAGGGAAAATTATGAGAAAGAACTAACTGAACTCTTTGTAAAATTACCTACAGAAAGAAAAACAGTGGAAGAAGAATGGGAGATGTTCAAATCAAGCATTTTAAATACTGCAAAAATAACATGCGGAACCACCAAAAAACGCAAAACACGGATAAAGAAAATAACACGTTGGTGGAACGCAGAAGTAAAGAAAGCGGTGAAAGAAAAAAAAAGGAAAAATATAAAAAGTGATTGAAGAGCAAACAGGAATGTGATTACAGAGAATATAGAATAGCGAGAAGACATGTGAGTAGAATAGTAAAGAGGGAAAAACAAAAAGACTGGGAAGAAACCTTAAATAAAAACTACAAGGAGGCAACTAGAAACTTCTACAAAAAGATAAGTGCAATGCGAACCAGAGGAGAACCCTTTGACCCAACTGAAATAATTAACAGCGAAAATGGAGAACCAATAAGTGAACAAAAACAGATCCTAATAAGATGGAAATAGTATTTCGAACTACTTCTCAACATCCCATCAGATGTTACAGGAATTCAAGAGACCTACACAGATGTCACTGAAGAACTAGAACCAGACATACTAAAAGAAGAAATTATAGAAGCCATCAGATTAGCCCCATTGAACAAATCACCGGGACAGGATGAAATACCAAATGAACTAATTAAAGCAGCAAGAAAAGTAGGAACAGCTTGGCTACATAGACTATTCAATCATGTTTGGGTAGAACAAAAGACACCACGAGACTGGGGAAACGCCATAATTATCCCAATTTGGAAAAACAAAGGCAGCAAAAGAGACCGCACTCAATACAGAGGCATTTCACTGTTGAGTCATAGTGGGAAAAATTTTTGCAAAATTCTTGAAAAAAGATTACGAACTACTCTAGAACCCCAGCTAAGCGAAACGCAACTTGGATTTAGGAAAAACAAAGGATGCACAGACGCCATTTTTGCTCTTAGACAACTTATAGAAAAATCAATCGAATTCATTGAAACACTCTACTTAGCTTTTGTCGACCAAGAAAAGGCATTCGATAGGGTAGATAGAAACAAGCTGTGGGAAATCCTTAAACAATATGGAGTGAGTACACATCTAACAAACCTATGTAGAAGTTTATACAACAACAGTGAATGCATAGTGAGAGCAACTGGAGGACACTCAGAACCCTTCACCATAAGATCTGGAGTACGACAAGGATGTGTCCTGTCCCCTCTCTTGTTCGTAACATATATAGACAACATATGTAAAGAAACCAGCCAAGCAGAGACAGCAAGAATACCGCGTGACGAGAACACAGAAGAACCATCTGCAAATCTAACCATTAGAGAACT
Organism: Cepaea hortensis; assembly: GCA_963921405.1. NCBI lineage: Eukaryota > Metazoa > Mollusca > Gastropoda > Stylommatophora > Helicidae > Cepaea > Cepaea hortensis. Next base: position 38,650,961 of record OY992880.1, read on the forward strand.
CCTGTTTGCGGATGACCAAGCACTAATAGCAAGATCAGAAGCTGAATTACAAGACCACATGAATAGTCTAAACGAAATGTGTAGGGAACATAACATGAAAATTAGCACAAGCAAAACAGAGGTAATGACTATAACTAAAGAAGAACAAACAGCAACAATTCACCTAAACGAACATCCCTTGAAACAAGTAAAGAGTTTCAAGTACCTAGGAAGTATAATATCATCAAATGGCAGATCAGAAGACGAGATCGAAAATAGGTGCAATAAGGCAAATCAACTCATTGGACAAATGGCACTAATACTAAAGAAAAAACATGTATCAATAACTACTAAGAAAGCACTTTACAACACAATCTTCCTACCAACTCTGTGCTACCAATGCCAAACCTGGACAATGACAGAAAAAGAGAAAAGAAAAATCACAACAACAGAAATGAGGTTCCTGAGAAGAATACTCAACGTATCAAGAAGAGACAAGATCAGAAATGAAGAAATCAGGACTAAAGTGGGGGTTAAAGCAGCACTAGATTTTATTAGAAAGTAGCAAGTCAAATGGTTTGGCCATGCAAGTAGGTTACCAGTCAACAGCATGCCACAACAAGCAATGATGTACAGACCAGATGGAAACAGAGGAAGAGGCCGACCACGTAAACGTTGGACGGAGGGAATAGCAGAATCCATGGGAATGTCGATATACAAAGCCCGTAACCGGGCACTCTCACGAAGTTTATACTTCACCTCGACACTGCAAGGTACTAGAGGAACATGATGAGATGAGATGAGATGAGATACCATGCCCATTTCTACCATAATTAAAGTTAATTGCGTGTAATTTTATAGTACTTCGCAATCAACCTAATTATTTATTTTGTGTGTGTGTGTGTGTGTGTGTGTGTGTGTGCGCGCGATTCACTAGCAGATTGTACGGTCAGTAGTTTGCCAATGCTTTCTGAACGGCCGCTTCGGATCATATCATGAAAATCAACGCAAGATGTTCTGAACTCGAATCACATGCGGCTGATTTCGAACCCTCAACCCCGTATGCCGAGGGATTTATAAAGTTGCATACAAGAATGCCTAAACCACATACGCCAACCTTAATAAAACTAATAATTTCTATTCTCCAGTTGAATACGGCAGCATCTGACATACGCAGAAAACAAATAAACATTTTATTGTGCGGACCACCTGGGCATGGCAAAAGTTCAACTGGAAACTCCATCTTGCGTTCCCGACAATTCGCAGTTTTCTCCGATGGCGACACAGACACCACCACAGTGGAGTTAAAATCTACCATGTATGAACATTACAAAGTAAAACTTGTTGACTGTCCACCGGCGCCAAGACAGAAGCCCACGAATGTGAAGGAGGTATTTAAATTTTGCAAGTCAGTGATGCCAGAATTACTGAAAGTTTGTCCTAAAGGCTTCCATGCAGCCGTAATTGTGCTAAAGTATGGAAGCTTTTTTCATGAAGAAGAAGGATTTGTAATTGCCATGTTGAAGGAAGTGTTTGGAGAAAAATTCATCGAAGATCACTGTATCTGCGTGATCAGTAACGGAGATACGTTTAGAAAAGTGGTGGAGAGATCCGGGTCTCAAATATCGCCACAGGACCTGAACAACTGGTGTAGAAAACAGGACCCTACTTCAGCTCTGGGTAGAATATTTACAGCCTGCAAGTACAGGTGTGTTCTGTTCGATAATTGTACGAATGTCAGAGCAATCAGGAAAGAACAACTACGACAGTTGATGTCCATGATAGTTGACTCCTGGTCTAAGGCTTACTTGCAGTCAGTAGTGTCTGTCAGTAAGTAATTTGTGTATTGTTGTTATTTTTGTTGCATCTTCGTGATAACTATGATAAAACAAGTGATAACTAATTACAGGTATATAACAGATACCGAACATTCGTTAATTGGTGTCTGCGCAGAATTGAGGAACTAAACTGGTATGATAGAATGACCAATGCGGAGCTTAAGAAAAGAACTAGACAGATTCCAGGTAACCAAGAGGTGAGGAAAGACGCTGGCGTTGGAAAGAAGACATACTGAGAGATAATGACAATTGTACTAACAGAAAGTTCCTTAACTGGAACCCACAAAACAAACGAAATAGAGAGAGACCTAAGACACACGAAAAGAGAATTAGAGACAGAAATGAATCAAATGGGGAGTTCATGGAGAGAACTGCATGAGATAAGATGATTTAGTGTGAGTTGGTTGATGGCCTATTCTCCAATAAGGGAAAATGGACAGAAGCAGAAGAAGAAAATGCACTGCTATGGAGTAGACAGCACGTGACTAACTGATACCACACGACTGTAATTTCCAAGCATTAATTGGTACTAACTGATGTCATGGGAAATAGAAACACCATAAAAACAAATCGCTAGGCGCACATAGGATATGAAACTGCCACCTTCAGTTGATGACACTGTTACAATCAAATGTAAACTCCTACACACACGCCTATCCATATATTTTTTCTGCTTCTGTCTTCAGTTATGTACACACACACATACATACGCACGCATGCACTCACGCCCTCACTCAAGCACGCGCAATCGCTCACACACACACACACACACACACACACACACACACACACGTATACACATACACACAGAGGGAAGTAATTAAATAACGCGAATTTTATGAATAACTATTATTGTACAAAAGTGTGAACCACATATTTTATGAGTCTTATTTCTTAACCTAGTCCCCCTGCCTGACAACAAATTTGGGCCACCTAACCACTAGCTTGTTGGTGCTCTCTAGAAAATAAGTTTATGTATGAGACCTTAAACTAATTTTGCACCGCCTCCACTACCACGTTGTCATCTGCAAACCTTTGACCCAAGAAATGTTCTTTCAAGAGTCCAAACAAGTGAAAATCCGAAGGCTCCAAAGTGTAGACTGATGCTGGATTTTTTAAGGCCTCAAATTTCAGAGCAGATAGTGTTTCCACTGTATTCACAGCTGTTTGAGGGCCAGCATTGTCGTGGAGTAACAACATTTCTTTTGAGAGAAATAAACGGTGTTTCGATTGTATCGCTACTTCTTCTTCAGCGTCCGAGCCATTGAGGTTCTTTGCTGCAGATACAATCCGTCTCCATTCGTCTCTCTGTTTGACCCTCTCTTGCCAGTCGTTGATTCCAAGTGCTTGTAGGTCTGTATATATATTATATCTCCACCGTTTTCTTGGTCTACCTCGGGGTCTACGGTCATTTATTTCCTGAGTGTAAGCGAATTTTGTTTCCCTATTATCTTCCATTCTTTCTATATGCCTCAGCCATTGTAGTCTATTAGCTTTCATGATACCATTGATTAGCGGGGACTTAAACAGATCATAAATGTCTTTGTTACTTCTTCTTTTCCACTCTCCACTTTGTGTATCCCTAATGGGTCCAAAGATGCGTCAACTTTGTTCTCAAAGGTTTGTAACAAGGCTTCGTCTCCTTTCGTTGTACTCCAGGTTTCAGAGCCAAACAGCACAACTAGTCTGATCAGTGTTTTGTATATTATGATTTTGGTGTTACGAGATAGCGCATTTGATTTTAGTAGATGTTGTAGTGCATAGTATATCTTATTTCCAGAATTGATTCTAGTTTGTATTTCTTTCCTTATGATGTTGGAGCAGTTGAAGATTGTACCCAGGTATTTGTATGTTTACGTTCTTTTAATGGTCATATTATCTATTTGTATGTGGCCAGAGTTTTTAGCCATTACTTCTCTTGAAATTACCATATATTCTGTCTTATCTTGGTTGATAACTAGCCCCATCTTTTGGGCTTTTTCCTTTAAGTTAGTCAATATTTCTAATGTCTTTTGTTCATTTTCCCCTATAATATCTATATTATCTGCATAACCAAGCAGCTTGGATGTTCCTCCAATATCACATTCCTCCTTTACCTTCCTTACAACTTTCTCTAGAGCCAGATTGAAGAGTAGCGGCGATAGTGCATCACCCTGTTTCAAGCCAGATGTTATTTGGAAAGGGTCTGATTTCCTGCCTTTATATGTTACTATATTATAAGTATTTTCCATACATAGTCTGGTCATGTTGATTAACTTCCTTGGTATTCCAAATTCTTGCATAGCATTCCATAGACTATTCCTATGGATAGTATCATAAGCCTTTTTAAAATACACAAAAATGTTATAGAGATCTCTTTTATATTCCCAATGTTTCTCGGCTATTTGTCGTAAGATAATCTGATATATTGTTGATCTGTTTTGTCTAAAACCCGCCTGTTAGTCACCAAATATGTCTTCTGAATATGGTTTTAGTCTATTTAGTAATACTGCGGATAGTATCTTATAGCTTGTGGACAGTAGTGATATTCCTCTATAATTTCCACATTGGAACTTGTCTCCTTTCTTAAAGATAGGTATCAATAATGACTCTTTCCAGTCATGGGGTAATTCTTCTGTCCTCCAGATTTTTATTATTAGTTCGTATAGCTTTAGATGTAATGCATGGCCACCTGCCTTTATAAATTCAGCAGCAATTCCATCAGTCCCAGTTGCCTTATTGTGTTTAAGTCGTGTGATTACATATAGGATTTCTTCAAATGCAAGTTCTTCAATTTGTGGTTCACACTTTAGAACCTCTTCCTGTTGGAAAGTGTTACTTGGAGCTTCACAATTTAGTAATTCAACAAAATATTCTTTCCATGTGTTGCACATTTCCTCATTGGTATTTATCATATTCCCATTTTTGTCTTTTAAACCATATGTGTTGTGTTGGTGCCCTCGTTTCATTGACTTCAGTTCTTTAAAAAACTTTCTGGATTAGTTTTTCTGGTGATTAATTTCCATATCTTTGATTATATTCCTCATATATTCTCGCGTCTGCTGTCGAACTATTTTTGTAGCTACTTTACATTCATTTCTATATTGCTCTTCCTTTTGGATGTTGCTGATGTCATTTAGCCAAACATGTCTGGCATTCTTTTTCCTAATGACTGCTTCTTCACATTTTTGATGGAACCATCTGTTCTTTCTATGCGTGGTTAACACACCGAGACATTCTTCTGCGGTAGATTGAATTGTATTCTTGATATTAAACCAAGTTTTGTCAATGCTTTCCTCCAAAGGGTTTTGCAGAGTTTCAAGTTTACATTTTATTTCATCTGTAAATTTCTCTTTGACTGTAATTTCTTGTAGTTTTTCTCTGTTATATGTTGGGTGTAATCTTTGTAATTTAATATAGAAAGCTCTCTTAAGTTTTATTTTAAATTTTGCTCCAACGAGAAAGTGGTTGCTGTGGCACTCAGCTCCTCTATAACTTCTAACTTGTTGTATGTTTGATGTATTTCTGATGTTAATTAAAATGTGATCTATTTGATTATAGGTTCTCTTGTCACATGATTTCCAAGTTTGTTTGTGTATATCCTTTCTTTGTAGTCTGGTACTGCTAATCTGCAGTCCTTTGGCTTCTGCCAGGTTGATGACTCTCCATCCATTATCATTTGAGGTTGTATGTAGGCTTTCCATACCGGCCACTTTTTTATGAGTTTGCTCTCTACCTATTTTTGCATTGAAGTCTCCCAGCACAATCAGGATGTCCTGTTTGGGGGTTTCTTCTATGACATCTTCCAAATCATTATAAAAGTCTTCTTTAACGTCATCTTCTTTCTCTTCATTAGGTGCATGTACATTAATAATCGTTATATTTTTCCATTTACCTTTTATTCGTAATTTACTAATTCTGTCATTAACAGCTTTAAAGTTTAGAACGTTCTCCCGTAAATCTTTTTGATGACAAAACCTGTTCCCAATTCATGTTTATTTTGGGTGTTTCCTCCATATATTACAATCATTCCATTTTGCTTTAAAGTACCCTCTCCTGGCCACCTTATTTCTTGAATTGCTGTTATATCCATTTGATATTCAACCAGCTCCCGGGTTAGTTCTTCAGCCGCTCCAGCTCAATGTAGTGTCCGTACATTCCATATTCCAAATCTCAAGAGTCCTTTAACGTTCCGAGGTCGTTGTCCAAATAAGTCAGTCCGAATTCGAGGCTTATGTATCTGTTTCGTAACAAAATAGTTTTTACAAAGGTGGGGATGTTAACCCCACGCTTCAACCCCCAACCTGGAGGACCAGGGTGGTTCTCTTTATCTGTTCTCTACACTTTGACTTGTCCGGCTTGGGAGGCCCTGTTGGTAGCTACGCTACCGCCGGCATAGCTCTCAGGGTCATTGAGAAACTCAAGCTACCCCACCACGACAAGGTGGAAACACCATCGGGGGAGATTGTATAATCGCTAGCTTCAGCTTATTCACTAGCATGTCACTGTATCGAGTACTAGTCACAGTTTTACCCGATTCTTCGAAATACGCTAATATTGGGCACTTGATATCCCAAAAATGACGGCAATCATGATTTTCCATGTGGATTTTTTGAATTCTTTCCTAACCGGAAACAACAAGAGTTTCCACTGCATCGACTTCCTCTTACTTTCTGGTTCGGATTGATGCTCCCTGGACTCGCCTTAAGTCGAGCATGGTGGCCCAAATGCGCCTGACAAATCGTCTATCGTGCATGCTTATGATTATCTGAAAACTGTCTCCGCACTAATCAGCTACACATTTTCCTAAAATCGAGGTCATCGTGGACAATTGTGTACTCAGCACCGCGTCTCACGTTAAAATCCACGGCTATTTTATCAAAAGTGAGTCGCCTGTTGTCGTGGACTAGCTGGTCGATCTGTTGTTTGGCTACGTCAGTATCCACACTTGCAGATCTCCCACAAGTAATACTATTAACTAACAACGTTTTGTCTGCCATTTTAAAATATTTTTACACATTCATACATTCTCCCTATACTCTAACAACTGTCTTCACACTGAACCATAATTCTTCTGTTGATTTCACACTCTCTGACCACAAAATTTAATTAATACTTCATTGTTTTTTCACGGTCGATAGTGGGATAGCCATTTTATAATCGCTATTGCGCATGTCCGAACAGCTCGATCCATACGATCCCTGCAGATCGTATTGTAATGTCAATTTGTGTCCTAATATACGATTTTCCATTGTCCATACTCTTCCATGCACTTTATAATAAAATTATGTTACTGATTTTCCTTCTCCCCCCCCCACACACACACACACACAGACACAAACAGACACAGACACATACACAGACACGCACACAGGCACACACAGACAGACACAGAGACACATGCAGAGACACAAAGAGACACATAGATACACACACAGACACACACATATACACAGACACAGACATACACACCCAGAGACACACACAGAGACACACAGACACACAGTCACACATAGGGACACACAGACTCACACACACAGACACACAGACACACAGAGACACAGACACACAAAGACACAGATACACAGAGACATACACAGAGAGACACACAGACACACACACAGACACAGACAAACACACATACACAGACACACACATAGACACACAGACACACAGAGGGACACAGACACACACACACAGACACACAGACACACACGCAGACACAGACGCATACAGATACAGAGACACACGCACACAGACACAAAGACACACACACAGAGACACAAAGACACACACAGACATACACACACAGACACAGACACACACACAGAGACACACATACAACACATACACAGAGACACACACAGAGACACGGACACACACACACACAGAGACACAGAGAGACACAGACACACACACAGACACACACACTGAGACAGAGAGACACACACAGACACAGATTCACACACATAGACACAGAGACACACACATAGACACACACAGACACACAGACACAGATACACACAGACACAGATATACACAGACACGCATATACACAGACACACACACAGACACACATGCACAGAGACACACACACACACAGAGGCACATACACACATATACACATAACACAGAGACACACATAGAGAGGCACATAGACACATATACACATAACACAGAGACACACACAGACACAGAGACACACATACACAGACAGACACAGGCACATACACACACGCTCACCAACCGACACTCCCACCTACCAACCCGCACCCACCCACCCATTCACATATCATTAGGCATATATCCACTGTTTTAAATATAATTCAATATCTTAGCTAATGTGTAATGCCTCCAGATCTCTCCCCCCCCCTCCCTATACAGTGAACATATCTTCAGAAATTTAGAAGATATAAATGTAATCATCATCGGAGGATGAAACATCAATAACATTAGATTTGCAGATGATACAGTATTGATTGCAGACAACGAGCAGGATCTGCAACAATCAGTTAATGCGATTGTTGCACATAGTGAACAACTAGGGTTAGAATTAAATTGTAAAAAGAAACAGATTATGGTCGTCACTAGGAAGGACGAAATACCACAATGTAATATACAAGTAAATGGGAATACTCTTCAACAAGTGAATAGGTACAATTATCTCGGAACAGTAATAGCATCTGATGGGAGGTGCCTTGAAGAGATTAGAACAAGAATCGCCATAGCGAAAGTAACTTTAGCAAGATGAAAAACATACTGACGAATAAAATGATGTCAATTGAAACGAGAAAAAGAGTGTTGAGGTGCTACATAGAGCCTGTACGTTTGTATGAAAATGAAGCTTCGACAATGAGCAGTCAAGCTGAACGACATCTGATTGCTATGGAAATATGGTTTCTAAGAAGACTGCAAAGAATACCATGGACTGACAGAATAACCAATGACCAAGTACTACAAGAAACAAATGAAACTCGTAAATTGATTAGATAAATTAGACGTAGACATTCAAAATATTTTATGAGAAGAAATAAATTGCAGAACTTGGTGACTGTGGGATGTGGATTTTAATTCCTGAGAATAATTCGTTAAAATGTCTAGGGGGTATTATTGATTCTCTGTCACTAGTAAGAATGCAGGGTGATCAGGGATATTTACCACAAATCCCAGGAGGATAGAGTTCCATCCTTGAAACAATGGCATCTGTGTGTAGGTTTCCCTTCCCACTTCATCACCCTTTAAATTAACTATAGATGCTAGAAGGATATTGATTGCTCACAATATATAAACAACCACTTATTGGACACCATATTTACTTGATGTACACAACACTTTTGGACAAACAGTTCAGGTATTAACTCAAGATCTGCCATTACATATATAGATGTGTAATAAACACTATGCATTTTCAGACAGGCATGGGAATGATATGCAGTATTACAACATAGTACCCAGTGACCCCAGAAAAAAACAAGGTTATTACAAACAACACAACAACCACAAATTGGTTCTGCTAACTCGACTCATTGTACCTAGATAAAATCACATTGGTCTAGGTGCAGAAACCCAACATACATACATTTATTTCTGACACCATGTACAATTCTCATATTTAAAAATAATGAGTGGGTGTCAAAATATTATACATATATGTCATAACATAACCCTTTAGGTGTACACCATTACCATGTAAAACAATCTTTACCCTTTTCCTGTCATTGAAGAAAACCACACTCATGAAAACAGTTGATACTAATAATTAAATTAATTAATTATAGTGTTCATTTAGGCGTTGCGGATGGGCATTCTTCTCCAGTGCAAAGCAGTTAATGTCCATAATTATCCGTGCAGAATTATACTCAGTCATTTTCTACTCACAGTATGTCCACCGAAGTTGGCTGGCGAATGTTTCTAATCCATAATCCAAGAATAGAATTATACATAAGCACATATTCTCTCCATGAGACTGAATTTAAGAATACTCGGTTGCCATTTGGGTTGTGTTCCAATTGAAATTGATGCCTAGGTCTGTCATACTTTCAGGAGATGCAACTTAAGCTCTGCAGAAGGTTCTTCCCTATATCATCTTATCGATGAAAAGATGACGACTGTCCAACAGCTCGGTTTATGTTAACCGTTTCCCAATTTAGTTCAAAAGGCTTTGTCACACACCCGGTTCATGTTGATAGGCCATCCCACACTTGATGATGGGCAGTTAGGCTGACATGGGACCAGCATAGAGTTCTCATTCATTCCATTTCTGTGTAGAACATACAGTGGTGAATCATTCATTTGGTTTCATCTGAAGATTCTGCTGCAGGCATGTAACTGAAGAATATTACTCCACCACATATCCAGGTTTGCAAGCCATCAGGTGATTCCTTTGGTTGCAGGCGTAAAGGCATTTACTCATCTAGCTGCTTTCATATGGTTCTTTTGATGGTGTTAAGGTTTTGGACCTTGAGGTAATCTGGTGTAGTTATGGTTCAGATGTTCTGAAGTTGGTACATTTGTTTGTATTGGCTATAATGTTGTTTCAGTGTCTCTTCCCATTTGTTTGAGTTGGTGTTCATAGCTAGAACTTGGTGTTGCATGGCTGGAACCTTATGTTTGACTTTTGCAGCTGTGAGATGTTCTTTCGAAGACTTATCCATTGTGGATATTAACTTGGTAATCCAACCAACAGTTGAAGGTTACTCACTGTTGTTAGTTTTAGTAACTTGAAGAAGGATTGTCCCAGTTTCACTGACTTGGTTGAATGATGAGGCCATTGGTGATACTTCTCAGAAGTAACGCAAACGATACACTGTTGTCAGTACTCTGATGATCTTCATCTTTGTAGATTATTAGATCTTGAAGTCCATCCTGGATATTCCTACTAAAATAGGACTTAATCACTCACCCAGTCAGTTGTCTTCTAATTTATCTGTTGCTCGCTATGGAGCTATTGAGTGCCGCAGTAAACATTGAGGTATTGCTAGATCCAGACTATGGTTTGGACATTCACTTTATGGCTGTTGACCCAGGATCCAGTGTTAGTGATATAGTCCCACCAAATTCAACCACCACCTGCTTCTCTTCTATAGAAAAGGGATGACAAAGAATACAACACTAGCATTAACCTACTGTGTTATGATAAAAGGTTTACAACACAATTACAAACACAAATACAAAACAACAAGGGGAGAAGGGGAAAGGAGTGAGTGTCCATGTTCCACTGTCCCTCATTGCTGAGTAGAGCCATTCTGACTCTTCATAGTGAGTAAGGTATTTTCTCACTTATATTTTGTTCTGTTGTTACTGGGACTATTGGATGGGTGAAGTCATTCTGTCCATCCAACATGTTGATATTGTCTCTCTCATTACTTGAAGAGAATAGCCTATACAGAATCCCTGTGGTTTCTAATGCCGCGTCTTCCTTTCGGCACTATAATCATCATTAGGTCAAGACTATTCAACCTTGGCTTCTTAAAGTACTGACAAACCCATGGATTCTTACATCAACATCCTCTAATCCCAAGATGCAACTTTAAAATGTATATTCCCACAGTAAAAAGTAACAATCAGAACAGAGAAAATTCTCATACCAAAAAACATACATGTACATTTCTCTGATATTAAGTACATGATAATCATACATAATAATCATAATGATGATGCAGGGAGCCTAGGTTTTTGAATTATCTTCATAAACTAAAACATCCATTGTTTTCCCCCACTGCGAACAGCACATGAGGATAGTAATCGCTGTGATATGTTTTTCCAATGACTGCTATTATTCGGAGGGTATTTATAAGAATAACTTATGCCGCATGGTCCAGTCTTCTGAATATTGCAAGCAATTTATTCACATCACTCTTCGCTTCTGTTTCTACTACGGTGAGGCGATGCGGAGTGAATCCTATCCGAACATGCACTTACATCACGCGTTTAATTGTTCATGAATTTATATTCAACCATGGCCTGTCCCTAACACTATTTTATGAAATGATTATATGTTCACCCTCATATGGAGTGGTTACTAATCTGTTAACAAAAGAATGGTACTAAAATTTAACACTATAGTTCCAAGTTACAGATTATGATGTGGCAAAATATTTTATCCCCTGACTAAGTAAGAGTCAGGAATATGCGTAATCATTTGTATGTCCCCGCATGGATAAAACAAGTTCAGAGACATCCTTACCAGTGCATTTACACTACATAGGATATTTGTAGGTGGCAGACACCAGTTCTCTACTTGTGCAGTATGAAATCAAGAGTCTGCTCCTACATTGAGAAAATGTTTCTTTAAAGTCCAATCTCTACAGTACATAAATTATTTGCAGATTTCTAAGCATTGATAGGGATATATAGTTCCATTGCATAGAAGTTATTTTTCATAGGACTATGAAATTGGCAGAAACGAGTTTTCTTCTCTGAAGTATGAATCAGGAGTCTTTCCTAAATTGAAAAGAGTTTCTGACATGAGAGTTGATACTCTATGTACTACAGTACACATACTATTCATAGGTTATAAACACTATTTAGTTAGATATAAGTTCATAATGCCTATAAAAGATATTAACATAAGGATTTGAATTTGTAAGACATAGGAAAAATTACAGCGTGGCGCCCACCTGTGTTTCCTTAGTAAACATCATCCAGCCTGGTTTAAGAGAATTGTAACTAATTCTTAATTAAACATACTGGTTTATGTAATACATAAATATATCTTAAGAATGTAGATAACATACCAATAGCTTGAAGAGAATCATGGTTTTAAAAGGCAACATGCCTTCTCCCCGAAGGGAAAACTTTTACATGTCTGTTCTTTGTGTCGTACTGACCAAAATGGCTACACTGGCCTTTGTTTTACAATCAGTCGACGACTGTTGGCCAGGTATGTAGGCCAAAATAAGGCCAAATTAATTAAGCTGCCACGGTCAGTCTATCGCGGTTTTATTTTCTCCTACATTAAGTAAGTTACTTAAACAGTAATTGTAAGGGTTTGTGTATTTTTAAGGGAGTCCATAAATAGGAAAGGGTAGGGACGTTTTTATTATACCACAGTGACAATTGGTAAGATCAAGGGGAAGAGAACAAGGGGAAGATAGAGATGTAAATACCTGGATGGCTTGACCACGTGGCATGGTCGAGACAAGAACACTGAGCTGATCCACGACGCTAGTGATCGAATGAAATGGCGAGTCATGACCGCCCACGTTTACCGGCATGGCACATGTAGTATGGATCTTAGTTAACATTTTCACTTCACATTCTTCCAATATTTCCAAATATTATGTCGTCTTTCCATTTTGCTCGTCTGATTGTTTTATCTCCATATGTTTGATAGCATCAGGGACGTATTTCAGAACAGGTGGACCTTCTAAATTACTTTCTTCATGTAATTATGCTCTTTATCCATCATATAACTAACTCTCTTATATACTGATTCATCTCCTTATAACAGCACCTTCCCCCAGTAATATAATTTCTGTCTTTGATTTCAAACACCCTGTGTTTACACTGATTTTTCTTCATGTGAGATCATGACGAGTTGTATAGGGACATCCCGGATGTGATGGGGAATTAGCCTTCTTAAGGAAACCTTGAAATGGTTCCTAACTCCACCGTGAGGACTTTAGACTTCACGTTTAAGTTCCTACACAGAAATAGAAAATGAGGTTCTTCTCCAAGGTTTATAGAGTTCCTGGCAATTCACCACAGCAACAGAGGAATATGCTACCTCTATAAAAGACATTGACTGTGTGTTGTCTGCCAGCCTCATCATGATCTCCTAATTACATTTATAAACAGTGACATAGGTCAACTGGACTCAACAACAATTGAACACAACATCCACAATGAAATGTACTAAAAACAGTTGAACAAACCATTCACCATGAACAGTACTCAACAATAGTTGGACAAAACATTCACAATGAACTGTACTCAACAACAGTTGAACAAAACATTCACAATGAACTGTACTCAACAACAGTTGAACAACCCATTCACAATGACCCGTACCCAGCAAAAATGTTTATCACCACCCTTGTATTGAGAGAACTGGAGGGGTCTAGTGAAGATCTAGGTTCCACCTGGTGACATCATATACAATTCAAACATTGCATATGCATAGATAACACAATCAGTGAAAAACTCAGATACTTCACCCAAACCAACCAACAGCCTCCCTATCTATTACATTGATAACTCTCCAATCTTCAACATCATTAACAACATCACTAAAGCTCCTCTCTAAACAACATCATCATCGTCATCATTGGCACCTTGTCGTCTTCACAGACGATAGTTTGTGCTTTAAAAAGGCATAATAACTTTTACTTATGGCGGTAGCGAATGTGACTGATAAGGCCAATTCGCGCCGTAAATGTTCGTTCACAGTGGGTGCATGTGAACACGTGGTCATTTCCACTATCATGCACCATCTTACGTCTCACACGCTCGGTGTGTGACTTATCTGCAATAATTTTCTCCTTTATCTTTATCCCATTTATGATGTTTGCCCTCCATGCAACACGTTCAGCGGCGACTTGTCCCACTGTGCATTATCAATGCCTGTATCAATCATGTCCCGCTTACACACATCTTTGTATCGTAGTAGAGGCCAACCTTGAGATCTCTTACCCATCTGTAATTAACCAAAAAAGATGTCCTTTGGTATTCTACCATCATCCATCCTCCTAAGATGTCCTATCCATCTAAGTCTACGAAGACTGAGCATGGAATAAACCGTCACACAACCTAATGTTTCCAATACTTCAGTATTTGTGATTTTGTCTTGCAACTTAATACCAAGAATTCTTCGCAGACACCGCATATGAAAGCTGTTTAAACGTTTCTCTTGGTGTGAGTAAGTTGTCCAGGTTTCCAGGTTTTTCTCTAAACAACAATCCTAAAATAAACCATGTAATCCTATACAACTCATGGAAAAGAAATACATTAATCATGGCAAAGTGTAAGTCAATCAACACCAGTATTCTGACAACCCGGTGTCCATTGTACTAATGTAGTGTTCATGATACAACTATCGTTCAGCTGGCACTGGAGAAAGTGTTTTCTTCTTCTGGGCAAAACACAAGTTCTTACACACTGCCCTGGTTCAATAAAGATTCCAGGTGACAGCTTTCCTCATGATACACCCACATCAAGTTAACTCTCTCCTGTGATAACGTTTTGAAGGAATAACAACTATAATGGATCCTTAGTGGTGACGAGACTGCCTGTTGAAGCTGACGCCTGGGGTAATTCAATAAATTTGAATATCCACTCTTCATGGAAACAGGAAGGCAAATTCTCGGTATATTTTAACAACATCGTCGTGAAGACCGACCAGTGGCATTGACATAAGTCTAAACATTCTTGCAGCATTCCACAACGCAAGTTCATGCCGACTAAGTTTCCGGATGGGAATAAAAGCTAAAAGATTAAATCCTGGACTTCAAAAAATACTCCAAACGAATAAAATAATATCCTAAAATCCTCTTCTTCTAGAATAAGCCACAGCTATTAATGAGCTGGGTTAGAAAGTTCATAAGAAAGGTCGATAATCCGATTTCTAGGAATAACATAGGAGTTTCCATAGACACACAGTCTTTAACATTCCATGGACCTTCCGAGGCAAACTGAGGCCAGGAGGTCCTTTAATATATAGGGTTTCCTTATTTGCGGTTTTCTGAAGGTAGATCCTCAGAGCATTGCAAACAATGTCGACCATCCCTGTGTTCGTGTTCAGAAAACCGACTATCAGCTGCCATTAGCAAAGCTATAACTTATGGCGACAGCTCAGGCTGGTAAATTCAACCTGTAGGTTCTGTAGTAATCACTGGATTCTCCACATATAAGGAGGTGAAGATTTTGGACAAGGACCATTACCTGGTTGTCCCAACTGTAAGGCCACTCCACCATCCCTTTCTCCTCAGATACAAAAATGTAAAAACCCATTGTTATACATTTGTACGAAAATCAAATGTCATAATCAAAGTATCAACAAACACGAAAGGAAACGAAATGAAAAGGGGAGGAGAAGGGAGGTTGTTACTCATACACCAATCCCTTCTTCTGGTGATGGAGTGTAATTCACTCGAATGGACTGTCGGTGATATCCTCTCACTGCTCGCCCCTATTCGTGATTGACACTGAGACTTCCAGTTGAGTTAGGGACATCATACCCAAACAACTATCATGATAATACAACTCGTCTAGATATGACAAAACCATCATAAGACCCAGACAGCATGAAACCGAGACATCATGAGACAGACATCATGAGACAGACATCATGAGACAGACATCACGAAACAGACATTATGAGACATACAACATGAGACAAACATCATGATAAGATCTCATCATCTCCCATCTACAACTGCAATATGCAATATGCAAATGTCAACTGACAAATGGCAAATAGCCAATGACCAGACCAATCACCAATTCCAGCGGGTGGTACTCTGATACACAGGTGTCATATCCCATCATTCACTCATAATGCAAAGCCGGTCCTCCCTTCTCTCAGGCTAGATTCGGTTCACAAGTGCCATCCTTCGTCACCATCAAGTCATTTGCTCTTCCCCACTGGGCAACAGTAGTACCTCTCCCACAGCAGGTAGAGCAATATTTAATAAGGAACATTCACACGTGAAAGAAAACACATATGAAAAAAACACAACAACAACATAGAATCCATCCATTAAATAATGCATGAGCCATCCCACATATATTCATCAAACATAGACAAAGGTTTGAATACATATTATCCTTTCCTCCTGACTATTTGGAACAGGGGTTTTATGAACGCAGTTGCAAGCCAACAAGTGCACAACTTCAGAGATAAATTGCATTATGGCAAATCTGTAAGAGTGCTTTTAGCAATTCCCATAAACATAAAATATTTGCCCAGTCATCACAGCAATTGTGTAATGCCGGCGTGAAATGCACGGCTTGCAAACATATTAATATATGATGCGTCTATCTATCTTCTCATAGGGGATTATAACTCATAAACTGTCAACGTCTCAGTTATTACTCGTTGTCATGGGTGCGACAGAGACAATAGATAGATACATGCATACACAAACGTGGCAAGGCAAAAATGCATGTAAAACTAATATTATTTATTTAACACACATAGTCGCGTTAGCACATTGAATACATTCTATCAATATGATACAGTATAAGTACGATCAAATACTCAGCTACAAAAGGCATTCATGCTTTCGTAACGCAGTTCTGTCTCACACACAGCGCATCGGCAAATCCCTGCCTCAGCAGAGGCAAGCCTTCATGTCGGCAATCAGTACATTCGCTAGCCAAGCCACACGCATCCTTCCTCTATCACGATCTTTTCCAGTCTGATCTCTCTAGCCCTCAGTCCTGTGGTCACGTGGTGTTTTGACCCCGTGTGGTCCGCAATAATTGTGCTATGTCAGATGTCTCGGTATTCTGGCTGTCGTCTTGTCCTCAACCCGTCTGTTGCTGACTGGTGTCTCAGGTCATTCAGTGCAAGGTTGTACTGCTCAGGGACCTTGTCTTGT
Source organism: Cepaea hortensis (assembly GCA_963921405.1). Taxonomy (NCBI): domain Eukaryota; kingdom Metazoa; phylum Mollusca; class Gastropoda; order Stylommatophora; family Helicidae; genus Cepaea; species Cepaea hortensis. The sequence goes on from OY992880.1 coordinate 38,668,299, forward strand.
CTATGTCCTTATGTCCTTCTGTAGATGGATACTCTAGTCCCGTCTATGTCCTATCCATGGCATACTTATGTCCTGTCCTTGTCATATGTCCTCTTTCAACTCACAGGGCGCTGACATAAACCCAACATATCATTCCTTTAAAGATTCTCAGCATTTCCAGGAAAAAGATTACATGTCAAATCACACATTCTGAGCACAAGAGGTGTAAAACACAAACTCTCAAGAACGTTTCTACAGTTTGATTAAGAATGCGCAAAGATGTGCGTCCATAGGGAAGTTCTATTGAACAGAAATTGCAGATATGCATTGAGAGTGAGATAACATTCACCACGCATACAGCAGAATACTCATAGCAGACGAAACGATAGGCACGATAAAATATTAAGTGTGTTAGACATATCAGTTTGTCAGAAAGCAAACATTCAGGCTAACATTTCGATGAAGCTCTGGTCTCACACTTTCACAATTTTCATACAAATACACTGATACCCGTCTCTTTCTCATCATTAGACATGGCCACACCATTTAACATGATTTATATTGTCATACCTGTGACACAGAGTGAACGAAATTGGGCGATAAATTTCACTACATCTAGAAAGCGACCAGCCCAGATGAAATCTACATGGCTAATGATATGCTTTGTTTTTCACCGAGATCAGATGGAATCTCTCGGCAGGCTTTGCGAATCAGCCAATCATATGACTGCATGCGCCCTTCCAAGCCGTGCTAACCTAGTGCAACTTTGTTTCAGAATCTTCGATCCATAAATAACCATGATGTCATACTATCAGCCCCCCCCCCCCCGATTTGTGCCACCTTGTTACGATGGGGGGGGGGGGGCCTTGCGTGCCCCAATGACCCCAAGATCTAAGCCGACCATGCAAAACTATGTGTCGGACAGGACTTGGGTTAGGCGCCAGACTAAGCGAGACGCAGCCTGCTGCTATGCAGGTGTACTGAGGATAGCAGTCAAAAGGTCAAATCAGGCGCACGAAGGCAGAAATTCTTGGTCCAGACACATACTCTAAGGTTCTTAGCCGAGGGATATGGCTGAACGCATCTAAGCCATAAACTCTCGGACGTGAGAGCCGGGCTGAAACTCACCTACCTTAAAATGGAGGAGAGAAACTGAGCACGCTACCTGCTTAGTCCAGATACCTGTCGAAGGCTCTCAATTTTGGGATATGAGGGATCCCCGAATGTGAGGGCCTGGCCGTTATTCGCTCACTGATACATAAAGGTAAGGTGCTGGGCCGGCAGCACGTGTAGCCTACCTCGTGAGCGGTTACTAAAGGTGGAAAAGTACGCAATGGTTACGATGAAAGTCTGCATCTACACTCATGGAGTGAGCGTATTCAAAGGTGGAGGATTGTCTCGTTCATACGAAATGGAACGCTTGGCTAGCGAATCCATTACGTGAAGCCTGAAGCGAAAGCTTGCTAAGTGGATGTCACCCGCAGTCTGTCCGTCCCTGGTTTGTGCTTGAGCGACCAATGGCAAACTAAATGCCCAATACATGGAAGTGAGGAAATGAAGCAGCCATGAGCAGGACGTGGCAATTTCTCGGGTGAGCCCAGTCTCAGAGCAATATGTGCCAGCTCTGCAATTATGGAAGCCTCCTTGGATAGCGGGGAATGCCCATGTTCTGCCCCTGCCTTCCCTTGAGGGTTGTCCGTGATGTCTCTGACCGTTCTACCTTGACCAGATAAGATGTGGGCGACACCACAACAGTAAGAGCCTAACGTCTCTCGAAACCCGAGGAGGGCAAACCTCAGTAAAAAATGCCCACCGAAGTCGGATGTGCCGGCCTAAGGGTGGCAAATAAAAACTGGCACTACGCAATTGTCGATCGTGCCCGGAACAGCTCTGACTAGCTAGTCTTCCGAATGTAACGGAACAGCTCTGACTAGCTAGGTTTCCGATTGTCCGTCGCGCATGGAACAGCTCTGACTATCTAGTCTTCTGAATGACCTTCGTCCGGAACAGCTCTGACTAGCTAGTTTTCCGAATGTCCGTCGTTCCCGGAACAGCAATAACTATATTGTTTTCCGGGCACAGCGACTAAGCACATGTCCGAAAGGAAAGCTCGTTGAGTGGATACCGTCTGTAATCCGAACGTCCCTGATTTGTGCGGGGAGCAGCACGTAGCAAACGAAAGGCCCGATACATTGAAGTGAGGAATTAAAGCAGCCATGAACACTACGTGACGATTCCCTCGGTGAGCCCAGCAACAGAGAGCTATGTGTCGACATTGCAACTATGGAAGCCGCCCTAGATGGCGGAAAATGCCATGGATTGTTCCTGCCTTCCCTTGAGGGTTGATCGTGAAGCTTTCGACCGTTCTAACTTGACAAGCTGGGACGTGGACGGCACCACAAAAGTGAAAGTCCCACAGGATTGCCAACCCAGTCAAAAATACACGCTAAAGTCGGATGTGTTGGCCTAAGGGTTTCGGCCCAAGGGTGCCTAACAGACACACCGCAATCACATCTGAAAAAAAAACACTCCGGATGAACGCAGCAGAAGAAGAATACTATCAGCAGAGGCACCGTTCTATATCGTATAGACTTGGCAAATCCCCTACTCACTGAAAACTTGGATGAATGACAACGACATGTCACAGATTACTGATTTGTTAGTGCATTTTTGGTTATCTTTAATATAATTTAATACAATATCGTTGTTCTGCTATGAGAAGTAATTTTCTTTTGTCTTTTCTGTAGTTCTCTTATATTATTGTTTGTCATGTTTACTTTGTTTTCTTTTGCCCACCAATTTTAAGATTTCGTCAGTCATTAATTGTTTTTCTTAAAATGTTGTCTTCTATCTGATATCTGTTTGCTTGTTTAATGAATTGTTCATTTATACTCCTTATTTTAGCCATTGCATTATACCAATTTGTGTTTACATTCACTTCGTATCGTTTTGAATGTCTTTATCTGCTTTAAAAACATTTTTCCTTCTCTTCAATCCTACTTTCATTTATCAACGTAGTGGTAAGTGATCACTTTTATAGGCATAGTCTTAACATTTATTAATGCATTTCTAATTATTTTATTAATACGTTTGTAATCAATTTGGTTGAATGTTATTTTATTTTTTAATTGGAGCTTTTCTATTTGTGACGTCGTCTCTGTTGGTATTTAAACAAGGTGTTCCCATCATCATGCTATTTAAATGTGTCCATTCTGTCAGTTTTGCTCATTTTTCATTTCTTGCTCCTAAACCATAATCTCTCACTACATCTCACATTCTTTCCTTTCCCGCTTTTTCACTGAAATCTTCAAGTATTATATCATTTCTTGTGATTTGGTGTGAGATATTGTCATTACTACTGCATCAAATATCAAAGTGAATGGTCACAGACTAAGTGTTGTGGACACATTCACCTATCTTGGCAGCTCTGTGTCACAAGCTGCCACAATTGATGACGAAGTGAATTCAAGAATCTCCAAGGCCAGCGTGGCCTTTGGCAGACTGCACAAGTATGTGTGGGACAGAAATGGAATAAGCCTGCAAACAAAGCTGAAAGTCTACAAAGCAGTCGGTCGTGTTATCCACACTACTATATGCGTTTGAAACGTGGACTGTCTACCAGCGACACGCTAGGAAACTAAACCACTTACACACTCTTAGGAAGCTATTGAAGATCAAATGACAAGACAAGATCCCAGACACTGTAGTCTTAGGAAGAGCGTACCCATGACTGCAGCTTCGCCGCTCGCTCATCGCCACAGGGCTTGAAGGTGATAGAAGCTGGATGCTTCTGAAAGAAGCTAAAGCTGGATGAAGAATGACTTGCGCGATGAATTGGATTAAAGTAAGGAAGAGTTGCGCAATTCGTCGTCCACACTCTACTAATGAAAAATCAGATTCGTTGGGCTGGTCACCTGACTCGCATGCCAGATCATAGGGTCCCTAAGTGGATTGTTTTTGTTAACGGTGAGCTGCGTTGTAGTAAATGCTCCAAAGGCGGCAGGGGAAGCGCTTTAAAGACACTATGAAGATATCGCTCAAAGCTTTCGGAATTAATCACAACACATAGGAGACTGCTGCCAAAGACTGAAATTCATGGCGTACATCATTACGCAAGGGTGTCGTCACTTGCGAAGCAAACAGGACTACAAGAGATGTGAACAAAAATACTAGACAGAAAAACCACTGCATGAGATACTCCTTTTGGAACGTCAAGAATACTTTGCCCACGTTGTCAAAGAATATTTCGAGTCAAAATAGGCCTTACCAGCCATATTAGAACTCACGGCTCGAACCTTTCAACCCCACTGGATGAAATGAATGGCCATCATAATTCTTTATGAACAAACACCACTACTACATCATGCAATTTTTGTATTTCTTCATCAACACTTTTTCTTGGTGCATATACGTATATAATATTGATATCTATTGGTTTGTCTTTGATGTTGATCATAATGACTCTATTGTAAATACACCAATTAATTCATTTAGCTGATTCTCCACATCAAATAGTAGTTCAACTCCTTATTCCTGTGTATCATCTCATGAATAAATTATTTTGTGCTTGTCAGTTAAATACATTATATGACCCTTACCAGCTCATCCCACTCATGCCTAGGATATTAATTTTCACATTTTTCATTTCTCTTATTACATTATCCAACTTTCCCAACTCACCTAATGTCCTGACATGCCATGTTCCTATTTTAAACATTAAAAATATTTGTATTGTCAATAGTAGTTTGTTGACGGTCTCGTGTCGTCTGTGGCTCATGAGATCCCTACCGGACGTGATTGTCCTAGCATAACCATTAACGTCATAACGTCATTTCTGACTCTGATTTGTTTAAATAAATGAGTTCTTGGGAAGATAGTGGTGGTTTCACCTTGTCTTTTACAAATGGGGGGTGGAGGGATATTTTACCTTTGCCTTTGACAGACATTTCCGAATGTCAAAACAAATGGGTACTACAGTGGCCTGCTCAACTGCAGAGTTGTCCACTTATCACGGTGGATACTGGGTCCCCTGAGCTACGTTTGCCACACCGTGGTGTTTTCCCCATCCTCTACCATAGGTGTGGGGGACCTTTATTTCCGCCAAGGACAATTTGAATTCTTACACCATTCGATGGCTATACACAATTATCAACTCAATTCATTGAATTTAGAATGTAGGTAATACATTCAAGATTGGCTTTTTCTGTTAACGCAACGCCGCAAACTAGACGCGAAGGTGTGATTTTGATTAAAACAAATAATCATGTATTAATTTCCATAGGAAAACTTTTTTTTTCTTTGTAGTCGACATTTATAGGATGTCACACTGCTTACAGTCTTATAACTATCCAGTATGTGTGTGTGTGTGTGTGTGTGTGTGTGTGTGTGCGCGCGTGCGTGCGTGTGTGTGTGTGTGTGTCTGTGTGTGTGTGTGTGTGTGGCCAGCGATGTGAATATTTTACTTTGATGCATGCTACAATCAACCACCAATACGCATAACAAAAGAGGTATACCGTTGTTTAATCCACAAAGATTAGCAAGATAGGCAGAATACTTTCAAGAATTACTTAAAGCCACACATAACATACAAAACTCACATTTTGTGCATAAAAGATGTGATCGAGAACCAGAAGTTCATACCAGCAGAAATAAAATCAGTTGTACAGAAAAATCATAAAAATAAATCATCGGGTCCAGATGGAATAACTAAAGACGAATTCAGGCTTGTGGGAAAACATTAAGCAAATCCCCCCCCCCCCCCCCCCCCCCCCCGCGCGTTTCCATCCTGTTTCAGGATATTGCGGTCAACATCAGCATCTTTCAGCTGTACGTTGATTCCTGGGCTAGATTACGCTCATCAGCACGCTACGACTTACTGAGCGACCGGCTCCATACTCTCATAAGTCACTGGGGCGACTCGAACCGCTTCCAATTCTCCTGCGTTCACGTCGACGACGAGAGTATTCGGGGTTAACGGAGAAAGCTTAATGCCTTTTTAATATAGCTTTGGAAGAAAGGAATAACCCCGACGATTGGAAACAAGTAAAAGTACTAATATGGAAAAATAAAGGCGTTTGAGAGAGTGCGAAACACACTCCCGAGTGACATAGGGAAAATGAACACAAAACTATTGGAACAAAGAGCTAGAGCCATAGTTGAACAACATTTAAGCAAAGTACAATTTGATTTCAGGAAAGGTAAACGTTGCACTGACACTTAGACAAACATGTGAAAAATCATGGAATACAGTGACCAGCAGAATATTATGTTTGGTGACAGAGTAGATAGATATACATAATTGACCATCCTTGAAGACTATTGGATACAAGGACAGTTACTAGAAAACATTATAGCTACGTGCCACTCGAAACAAAGTGCAGTAACTTGGTAAGAACACAAGAAGGTATATCATATATGTTCACAGTCAATACAAGAGTGAGACAGGGATGTGTTCTCTCCCCCTAATGTTTAATATATACATAGACAGAATATCCAAAGGTGCAAGCCTTGGCAGAAGCAATTTATAGCTCCACGTAACTTCGTCTAGTTTAAATGCTGGCTGCAAAGTTTCCGTGCCAGCAGGCAGACATTTGAGTACACAAGCTATGGCAGGGACAATGTTCTACTAGTTTTCGAGGCCAATGCCACGGTACTTCTTTGAGAATTCTATTGTTTCTTTCAGTTTCTTTTATAAGTTCACCGTGTGCTGGCTTGCCTCAGTCAATCACGCCAAAAGATTATTTTCTTTGGAAGTATTTCATTTGACATGTAGACAGCATGGTCTAAATCTCAACTTAGATTTATAAGTCACAGTGTGGATGCTTATTCTCACGATGTTCTTTATAATAACTGAGTGAGAAGGTCGTTGTCTAGGTTACACTGCTCCTTGTATGTCATTACAGAGTGTAAGTTGAGCTAACCTCCTCTCTCATAATTCAACTCACCCCCGCAGTGCACATGCACCAGTCATTAAACAAGATTGAGTTGGCGCACATAATCCTTTAATGCAGAAAGAACACGGACAAACGGAACATAATTCTATATCCAGAAACAATATAATCCATAGAATATATATATATCCGCCTCACAACTTACTCAGCACACGTCACCGCCTTCTCAAGGCCTGCTTAATCTCAAATTCACAAGACAGTTATCCAGCTCCTATCCACGGCTGGACCTCACGCAATACAACCCACACACTGGGTTTAAGCCTTTACTAATTATCCAACCCACTCTGGGGTTGAGGCCTCAATACACTATGTCTGCTGATAACCGGGCTCAGTCTTTAATCCTTAGTCTCAGAATTCCCATCACTGAAAACCCACAGGGCAGAGTTCTATCACTAACTCCCCTATCATTCACTTGCAGACCACGGACCTCTACTTCTCTGGTCCTGACACTCCACTGTCCAAAGCATCCGACCCTCAGTCGGTCTCAGCCCCAACTGCCCCAAGTCTCCTGACTTCACACAAAACTAAACTGTCTCTCACCTTATCCACCCTGGGGGTCTGCATCTACCCTCACCATTATTTCTCAGGGCTGGTTGTTTTTCTCGTAGCCCGGCTACAGGTCACTCACCTCACTGTCAATGACCCAGGCATATGCCACTTATCATACCAGCCTGGGATATATCTTCTATGTCTGTGACTGTATGATGCAATTTTATGTTCAGCAGTTTCCTTATACAGATAGGAGGAGGTTGATTGATCTTTTTGTAAGTCACTTCTCACTGTCCTGGTTTCATGGGCATATAGAAAAGCTAGTAGACGGCTACATAACGCTTCAGTATGGTAGTGAACTTGATACCTTTCTGTTCCCTCACCGAGGATCTTAGTTTCTCATAAAACCACCTAGACTAGCGATTCTGATGTTCTCTTCAACCCGATATGGACTACTTTGGAGAGGATGCTGCCAAGATGTAAGACGTGTTCAACATACGAAAATTCCTGTCATTAATTATAATAATAGTTGGCTCATAGAACTCATTTCCTGGATCCGTTTTATTACAACACTTCAGTATTACAACATACAGACAAGCACACATACAATGCTTGTGCCAGTGGCACAAATGGGCACACCATGATGGTGAACGTCGGTGGTAGATGACAGTTTATGACAATGTCTTGAGCCAGTTTATCATGTTCTACTTTACTGGTACTCCTGCGTTATCTAACAATTGCAATTCGGTTAGCAAAACATTTAGATTTCCCACTGTGTTTCCAGCATACCTTAATGGCCAGTAGAAGGAATTAATTTATCTGGTTTATATCAGTATTAAACCGACGATAATATAGGAAGAATTATAAAATATTATTATTATTATTAATAACTAGTTCCACACAGTTTAGAAGTTATTGTATTTCATAATGTAGTAGCACTTACATATACTGTTACTGCAGTTACTTCAGTAATTTGCTTATTGCATGTTTCTTTCAAGATCCGAACATGCGCATCAAGGCAGATATCCACATTCTGATTGAGACAGCGTCAAGCTGGGGTGAATACCAAAGTCAGTTGAAATTTATTATAAACCATACTTCATCTTATAAGATGAACCCAGACACTGTTAAGGTGTGTGTGATGATTTTTGGGAAGAACGACCACGTACGATTTGATTTCGCACTGTTGGAGAGCCATCAACAGCTGACAAAGGTATAAATTGAATATATAACATATCAACTCTGTTTATGAATAGAAATATAGTGTACATACATAGTTAAATATGTCCTTTTGCGATAGGTGTTCAGTATTCAATCCTGAAAAAAAAAATCGATAGGAATTTTTCCTAATATGAGACTACTAACACCGCCGTGAAGACATAACAAACTGACTCCTCCAAAATGAATAATTAAAGGGTAAGACAACTGTTGTATGAACAATCGATTTATTTTTGTGTTGGCGGTTTATTTTAAAAGTGTGAAGATTGAGTAGAACCGACTACTGGCAACGCTGGTCGTATTTCGGTACGAACCTAGTGATTCCAATCAGACGTGGACAAGGCCCAAGGTTTGTACTGGTATACGATCAGCGTTGCCAGTAGTGGGCTGTGTTCAATCTTCAAACCTCAAATCCGGAAACTCCTAATCATTAAGTTCATTCAGACCAACACTCACTAGCATTTTACTACTTTTAACATAAGATACCAAAACTCAGAAAAATGCATAACACGGGAGCACATTATGATGGGATATTACCGAATGTATACATCAAGTGCACCAAAGCAGTACAAGAAAATGAACACATGTTACAAGAAACAAGACACACGATATACATGACCACGAATACAACTCAGGATTAAAAGATGACAGCTGCTGCTGCTTCTGCTGCTGCTCTTGCTGCTGCTGCTCTTGCTGCTGCTACTACTACTACTACTACTACTACTACTACTACTACTACTACTACTACTACTACTACTACTACTACTACTACTACTACTACTACTACTACTACTACTACTACTACTACTACTACTACTACTACTACTACTACTACTGCTGCTGCTGCTGATACTACTACTATTTCTACTACTAATACCACCACCATCACCACAACCACTATTACACCAAAACAACAACAACAGATTCAACAACAATAACTGCTATTACTACCTTTGCTGCTGCTGCTCTTGCTGCTGCTACTACTACTAATACTACTACTACTACTCTACTACGACAAATATCATAATGTCAAATATGCAGAAGCAACACATAAGAGACATAAGAACACTTTTACTATGTATGTAATACTCATAAAGTAATACACGCGCACACACTGTTTTCTAATCTACTCAACAAATACATCACCTCTAAAGCAAGAGACATCGCATACAGAAGCAACACATAAGAAATAGAAGAACATTTACTATATATATCCGACAACTACAGCCACACAGACTACACTAAAACATCTATTAGAATCACACACACTCACACACAAGAAAATTGAGCGAACACAGTATACAACACAAAAACACCCATACAATAAAAGAAACACAGGGGCGGGATATCACTACAAGACTTACACACAAAATTACAAGCATTAACAATCAACCATATAGGAAACATCATTAATCGTCAAGACCAAAACTCACTAGTACTATACTACATTGCAATTAGAATACACCGGCTTAGGGATAACACAAAACAGCAATATTATGGAACACCACCCCAATTTCGCCGAGGCTGTGGCGAAGAGGTTACGGGCGCAGTACTTAATCCCACATACTGCTTTCGAAACACAGCTGCAGGCGATTTGGCAGCAAATCAGCAAACCAGTTGTTATAAAATGGTATGAGTGTTGGTCTTTCAGATTGATTGATTTAGGAACCGACATCACAGCATTCGGGACATTCCCATAAGCACTCCGTCCCTATCCCCAGCAGCCAGCGAAGAGTTCTAACACTTTCAGAAAGGAGTGGCAAACTAATGAACGTAAACTTGCCAAGGAATCACGAACAGCCAAAACATAATGGGGTTGACTGCGACGTCCTGTAAAGGTTATGAAACTAACTTTATAACCCAAATTCCACAGAGCATGTGTGCAAGCAATGCAAGGAAATGAACACTTGTTACAAGAAACAGCAGACAAGACACAGAAGAACATGTTTACTATACATGTCCAACAATCACAGCCACAGAGACTGAAATATAACGCTTAAAACAAAACACACCTTCATTGTACTGTTTTGTTAATCATTATCATCATCATCATCATCATCATCATCATCATCATCATCATCATCACCACCACCACCACCACCACCACCACCACCACCACCACCACCACCACCACCACCATCACCACCACCACCACCACCACCACCACCACCACCACCACCACCACCACCACCACCAGCATCATCATCAGCATCATCATCATCATCATCATCATCATCATCATCATCATCATCATCATCATCATCATCATCATCATCACCATCATCATCATCATCATCAATCATCATCATCACCAATCATCATCATCATCATCATCAACATCATCAATCATCATCAATCATCATCAATCATCAATCATCAATCATCATCATCATCATCATCATCATCATCATCATCATCATCATCATCATCGTCGTCGTCGTCGTCATCGTCGCCACCGCCGTCACCACGACCATCACCATCATCATCACCATCACCACCACCACCACCATCACCACCATCATCATCCTCCTCCTAAACCTCATTCTCCTCATGCTCCTCATCCACCTCCTCCTCCTCATCATCATCATCATCATCATTGTCGTCGTCGTCGTCGTCGTCATCTTCACCACCACCACCACCACCACCACCACCACCACCACCACCACCACCACCACCACCACCACCACCACCACCACCACCACCACCACCACCACCACCCTCCTCCTCCTCCACCTCATCATCATCATCATCATCATCATCATCATCATCATCATCATCATCATCATCATCACCACCACCACCATCATCATCACCACCACCACCACCACCACCACCACCATCATCATCATCATCATCATCATCATCATCATCATCATCATCATCATCATCATCATCATCATCATCATCATCATCATCATCATCATCATCATCATCATCATCATCATCATCATCATCATCATCATCCTTCTCCTCACCACGACCACCACCACCACCAGAAATCATTCTCATACTTGCATGTAAGACAAGTAATTATACATATGTGGATTTTCCAATGATAACTTTAAATGTTTACCACTATTGCCATCACAATGAGATGTCAATCATTCATCAGACACAATCATATCTGTATGGATGACAATTAAGCATATGTATTTGCTTTACACAGAATACATTCACAGATTCAATCACAATGACATTACAATGGAATATGAATCATTCCATCATCCTTCATCAGAAATTATAATATATTCCTGGATGATGATTAGTCATACTGATTTGGTTCACAAATGATACATTCAAACTTGTTTAACAATAATGAAATCACACATGACTCACACCAGGCATGCTCTCTTCAATGGCATAGACTTATGTGATCATTAAGCATACTTATGAGATTCACAAAGGATGATTCCTCCTGTTTAGCATTAATGAAATTACACATGGATCCCCACATGCTCTCATCAAATACATATATTTATGTGAAATAAACAATCCACTGAGCGTAATCTTGCCAAGAGATCAACATACAGCTGAAAGATGCTGGTGTTGACAGCTAAGTCCTGTAAAGGATATGCTAAAAAAACCAAAACAATCCACAATCATTCATCATGCATCATAACCAAACTTGCATGGCAGTTGATTAGCTATTATTATGTGTCTCACAAATGATAAATCCACATGTTTAACAATAATGAAAATATCTTTGACTCACCACATACAATTATGATACATATAGAAATCTACTGGGTTGGCATGTGTTCATGAAAAAAAAAAAACTTGACTGCTCATGTGAACATGTAAAGAAAAAATACTTGAATATTATACATTACACTAATTTGTCTTACCAGTGTTTGCACATTTAAAATAGTTTTCTTACCACTGCACTAAGTATTCTTAGTTTCCTGAATCTTACGTTACTCACCAACTTCTAAATCACTGCTGACTGAGTTTAACTACTTAAGAATAAAATGTACAACTGAAATCTACTGCTTACACATTAAATAAGTTGTTCACCTGGGAGAACGGAAACTCACTGTGGTTTGTCCTAATGTACAGTTTATCCATGACTATGATAACTGAATATAATATTTAGTTTCTACTAAATTAATTTCTTACGGACTAATCACGTGGTTTACAACACATTGACTTACCAACTCTTCTCGGAAAACAGGCTCACAGACTAAACTAATCTGAAACATTATTGGTTTTACCTTATTCTTTTCGAATGGCTCCAATCACATGTCAACACCCAGATGTCTCGTCCGATTTGGTGTGATTTCCAAATACACTGGTTGCTGGTTGGTTGGTCTGTTTCTCTCTAGACTTTATTGTAGTACTGGCGTTCGTAAAGATTTGAGGCCACCAATTCCTGCATTCGCAGACGGCCTTATTCTTGTTAGTGACTACGTGTTGGTGGTAGTAGAATGGGACAATGAACCAGTCGGTGCTGTTTTTTATATTCGCTTTTTCCCGTCCAAGTTTTTGGTTGAATGTCGCTGTTGCTTCGTATTGTCGTAAAATGAGTTTGCAGTGTAAAATTAGGAGTTTAGAAGCGGAACAAACGAGCACTTTTACCGTGGTTATCTTTGAATAGTATTGCGGGGAATATTCACAGCGACGTTGACGCCTTGCGAAAAAATATACCACACAGGGCACGCGGTTTTAAGAGGAAGTGAAACAGCAGACATGCTTTCGGATCTGTTGCTTCGGGGCAGCGGACTAGCAATGGACCATCCTATCACCCTGAACGCCCTCAGGGAGGCAGAACGAGTTAATTACTCAAGAGATGGATGTGACTCTGCAACTTTGACAGAACTGCATGATCATGAATTCAAACAAGGTGAAGATAGACAGAGCGCCATGATGGGAGCCAAGGAAGAGTGATCAATCAACACATAACTGGTGTCATCAGTCGTTACACGCTGAGGGAGATTACGAAGAAATAATCTGAGCACTTATGGAAAGATAGTTAGATGTGCAATGAGGATGTTCTCTCGACTAACAAATCAGCTATTGGATAGACGCAGCATCGTAATATAGGTTCCGGATAATTTTCAAATTTGATGGACATTTTCTAGGAACTAATAGCGTGAGTAATGTATCTGATCATTTAACCTCCTTACTCGGTGACCTACCTAGTTTAAATGATGGCCTAAGACTACACACCACTACAACAGTCTATGCCTTAAGACTACGTTTACATTTTTATGCGTTCAGTGCACATATGACCAATGATGTGAAATATGGCCACTGGGCTTTGCATAATATGGTACAAAGATCTAGAGACTTTACTGGGCTATACAGTAACAGCGAACAATTCAACTAAACAACGGTTGGATATCGTTCTTACTCACATCTTCAGGCTGTAAGAATCCTACTTAAAATTATATAGCAAACACAGTAAGGCTATGATTTCATTAATAATGGTACAAACATATATATATATATATATTTGTTCTCATGTAGGATTCTTAGAACCTAACGATGATAGTAGGAAAGCGATTGAGGTTGAGGTATCGCTATATGAATTATTTATTGTGACAGCATAGACCAATATAGTCTTTACATTTGATATGGAAGAGTCACAACAAAAAAAGTAGGTTCATGTTCTATGCATTGGCCGGTTCGAACACAAGGGAGAAAAAAAGCATGATCCTTTACTCCAAGTTGTTAATGGTCAAGACTATGACGATTGCAGCAAATCGCCGGAGTTCCTTAAAGTTCCTTTTCGTATCACTGGCTTTACAGACAAATTCTACTATGAAAACTATACATTTACTTTAACTTGTACTACTGCATATATTTTTCAATGTTTAACACTTAACACGTTCAGCTTTCATAGTCAAATAATCATAGTTTTCAGGATTATTCATTTCAACCACTCATATTATGTTATACGTGACCCGTTTTCACTGCTTTGGTGACTGTCTAACGATAAGTAGATGTCCTTATGTTACCTGAGACCTTAATGAACGCAACTATGCATGTCTAAAGAGGCAGTCAGGGAAGGTTGGCGTGGAACTAGCTACCCAATACTGTAGAAAACTATAGCTGCAAAATCCAACCAACGATCAGCACGTCAATAGACAAGGACATAACAATAAGTCTTCCAATCAAGATGAAAGAAGCTCTTCTAGAAGATTTACGACGCGATGCGGGAAAGACTGCAAGGAGTCTGGACTGCCGACTTCCCTCCTTTCACTTATGAAACTCTTCAGAATTGGCACCTGTAAATATTTGACTTATGTTTGAATGGAAAAGACAGAGCAGGCGACAGAAGAAATACAGTAGAAGGTAATTAGAGACATAGATTGTAATATGGGAAGGACATGAAGGGAGTTGCAGTAGACAGAGAAGACAATTAGACAGAGATTGTAATATGGGAAGGACATGAAGGGAGTTGCAGGAGATAGCAACAAATACAGTAGAAGATAATTAGAGACAGAGGTTGTAATATGGGAAGGACATGAAAAGAGTTGCAGGAGATAGAAGAAATAAAGTAGGAGACAATTAGACAGAGATTGTAATATGGGAAGGACATGAAGGGAACTGCAGGAGATAGCAACAAATACAGTAGAAGATAATTAGAGACAGAGGTTGTAATATGGGAAGGACATGAAGGGAACTGCAGGAGATAGCAACAAATACAGTAGAAGATAATTAGAGACAGAGATTGTAATATGGGAAGGACATGAAGGGAACTGCAGGAGATAGCAACAAATACAGTAGAAGATAATTAGAGACAGAGGTTGTAATATGGGAAGGACATGAAGGGAACTGCTGGAGATAGCAACAAATACAGTAGAAGATAATTAGAGACAGAGATTGTAATATGGGAAGGACATGAAGGGAACTGCAGGAGATAGCAACAAATACAGTAGAAGATAATTAGAGACAGAGATTGTAATATGGGAAGGACATGAAGGGAACTGCAGGAGACAGCAAAAATAAAGTAGAAGATAATTAGAAGCAGAGATTGTAATATGGGAAGGACATGAAGGGAACTGCAGGAGATAGCAACAAATACAGTAGAAGATAATTAGAGACAGAGGTTGTAATATGGGAAGGACATGAAGGGAACTGCAGGAGATAGCAACAAATACAGTAGAAGATAATTAGAGACAGAGATTGTAATATGGGAAGGACATGAAGGGAACTGCAGGAGATAGCAACAAATACAGTAGAAGATAATTAGAGACAAAGATTGTAATATGGGAAGGACATGAAGGGAACTGCAGGAGATAGCAACAAATACAGTAGAAGATAATTAGAGACAGAGGTTGTAATATGGGAAGGACATGAAGGGAACTGCAGGAGATAGCAACAAATACAGTAGAAGATAATTAGAGACAGAGATTGTAATATGGGAAGGACATGAAGGGAAATGCAGGAGACAGCAAAAATAAAGTAGAAGATAATTAGAAGCAGAGATTGTAATATGGGAAGGACATGAAGGGAAATGCAGGAGACAGCAAAAATAAAGTAGAAGATAATTAGAAGCAGAGATTGTAATATGGGAAGGACATGAAGGGAACTGCAGGAGACAGCAAAAAAAAAGAGTAGCTGGGCGTGAGTTGGCCGAGGGCCCATGTTTCACTGTGGTATACAGTGCAGAGGTTTATACAATTATAATAACGAGACAATCAAAATTTGTTATCATATAATCAGAAGAGAGACATTGCAAAAGATTGTGACGACTGGTAAGTAATGCAATAGAAGAATCAGACCAAGATTAATAATGCTGGATGGACCGAAATGTTGGCATGAAGGAATATCATCAATTGAATTACACGAGAACATCAAAAGTCGAGATGTGTGGAGATGCGTGAATATCTACGTATATTGACAGGGCACATGATGATGAACATTTTGAATATCACATTAATTTAATTAGGATTGTGAATTTCAAACTAATTAATTAGGCTTTCGTTGATCACTTATTGCCATTATATATCAATTAATTGTATACTAGAAGTCCATTATTATTATTATTATTATTATTATTATTATTATTATTATTATTATTATTATTATTATTATTATTATTATTATTATTATTATTATTTTCAGACTCTCCTTAGAACACCATTTCTAAAGCCAAGCTCTGGTACCGACAAAGCTTTGAAGTTTGCTCGTCAGGAATCATTCAGTCAGTCTGGAGGTACACGATATGGGGTACAGCAGGTGGCTCTTATGCTTACTGAGGGGCACAGCACAGATGAACGCATGACGGTTGAAGAGGCAGATAAGCTAAAGAGTTCAGGAGCTGAGATCATTGTTGTAGGAGTTGGTAGTGTCGATCGAAAAATATTGGAAGTTATTGCATCTGACCCAACAAGTGTTTACATATCAGATTCTTACCACGAGCTTGAAGATTTCGCAAAAGAAGTTGCACAAAAGACCGCTGAAAAAGGTAGTACTCATTACAAATAATTCAGGCATTAGTACAATCTGAACGCTTTAATCATCATCATGTTTTCTACCATCTGAAGTAACCGTACTTGTCTCTCCACAGATCTGAGTCCTTGGTGTTCTGGAAAAACTCTGTTAGTGTATTCCTCCACGAAACCATCTCAGTTCATTCAGCATCATCTTCCCCAGTCTACCTCGGCCTCTTCTCCCACTGATCTTTCCAGTCGTCGCGATGTTGCGAATTATGCCAGGAGTGCAATTTCTTGTTTGTGGCTTCTGTGTTTAAAATCTTTCTAATGTGTTCATTCACTTTACTTGATTCCCTGCCATACAGCCAAACATGCTGTTTGTATAATTTTAGTGCTCTCTTTCTGACATTCAGTAATAATGACTTACTACATTAGATGATTTTCACTGTCGGAAATTAAGCTTTTGCTTGACATACTATACGCTTACTCAAGGATTTTCCATTTGATATAACAAGTTGGTATTTCAGTAGCGACACTTGATAATCAGTTGAAGCGTTTATATTCCTGGATTATCAGGCGCCTTTAGGAAACTACCCACTTGTTTTGTTTCTTTGTGTATGTGTACACACACACACTCTCTCTCTCTCTCTCTCTCTCTCTCTCACACACACACACACACACACACGCACACGCACACACACACACACACACACACACACACGCACACGCACACACACACACACACACACACACACACACACACCCTCTCTCTTGTTCTTCTTGTCCCGTTGACTGGGAGGATCTCTTCCTCGTATTTTCTAAGGCTAGGAATGATGAGATATGTTGAGACTGTCCGCTGTGGGGGAGGATTATCTTAAACGTGTTGAATAGCTTTTACTATTGCTGTAATTTCTTCAGTAAAGGGTAGATTGTTGTGTAACCTAAAATGTTTCTTCATTGTCCATTGTAGAAGATATAGTCGTATATCAAGTGCCTTTTCTCTGTGTAATTAGTGAGACTGTTTTTAGTTTGGTAAATATTGAAAGTATTCAACAACCACATCTTTCAGATTTATTTAATTCTTAGAAGGAGTAGCTAAAGTGTCACCAATTTCTGGGAGAATTAATTCCCATTGGGAAGCAGTAGGAGTAATTACTTCAAAACTGTTAACTATAATTTTAAGGGAGTCAGTCTCAATTCTGTTATACTGTTATATGTAGTGAATTTAAACGTATTTGAATATATGTTGTTGCCTAATTTATGCGTCTCATTAAAGGGTTTCTAAGTTGGGTGAAATAGGCGTAGTTTAATCTGAGTTTCTTCCTTCCAAAATGAAGCCGTTTTCCCCATTGCAACTTCGAAGGTCTCATTTGATGTCATATTGGGAGTGCCAACCATAACGTAAAAATTCTGATGTTGAGTTTTATCTAATTTATATTTTCGGTGATTAGCTGAAGAATCATATGTAATGATACCATAGTCTTAGAAGATTATCTTCTATCTTAGAAGAAATATTTCCTGAGACGGATGTTGCAAATGTTAGACTCTGAAAGAGTAAGTAACAACGATTGCCTGGAAGAGGAATAAAACAAGAACATTATACACCATAATAAGAAATAAACAAACATTATTCTTTGGTCATGTGATGAGAAGAGAGATGTTAAAGAACACCGCAACAAATGGGAAGATAAGTGTAGAAAATAAGCAGAGACAAATAAAGAGAAGTGATGCTGGATGGACTGAGACGGTGGCATGAGGAATATCATCAGCAGAATAGATCTAAAACACCAAGGACCGAGATCTGCGGAGAGCCATTAACGCCTACGCCAGTTGGAAAGGTACATTATGCTGATGATAATACGTGAAGGCTAGACGTCCAATTAACTATCTTAGGATTAAGGTGGGGTGGAGCTGTGTATATCATAATTTTATTATTTTTTGAAAATCCACGCACTAAGCCACAAGGCTTGAAAAAGGGTCATTTCCTGTTCTTGTTTACTTTTGTTTACAACTGTATGACGAAGAAGTATGGATAGCAACAAATAGATAGCAAGTAGAATAAATGCATTAGACTTGCAATGGTCTTTGCAAAGCTGAAAATTAAAAAAAAACTAATGAAACAATTAATAAAAATAACCGCTATGTGCCATGATGGTCAGCTCTGGGGATCACGGTTCGCCATCAAAGTCAGAGAGATATTACAATGACTAAATCAACTATTTTTATAACACGTTAACTCTGTCAGTCCCAAGCAAAATGTGCTCTTTGGTAATCCCTTTTCCATGCATCCCAGCCACCGCATAGTGTGTTCTTTCATTCTACATTTGGTAAGAACATACTAAACAGTTCTGGCCTCTCAACTGGCCACTTCTAACTTCTACTGTTTAGTTAGCTTCGCGAAAAGTAATCCATTGGATAGAACTCGTGTTGGCGAAAGGTTAAGTACATACGCTCTTAAACATCCGGTGCGCTGGAGTAGCGATTCTCTTCCAATATCGGTCACTTGGACTTCAATGTTGACTTCTCGTCCTTGACTTGCGTAAGTAAATTGCAAGTACCCCGGAAGTCGGAACCTGTTCGCTTGATGGTAATAGAACAAGTTAGCCTATACGCAAAAATCAGTCCAGTAAGGACTATGCTCGAGTTCAAAGCGAGGGGGAAAATACATTCGTGATTTTTCATAGCAGTTATTTCCCTTCCCTGCGTCTGTTGCAATACGTCTTGGGATGACAGAGTTAGGAGATATGCTGCTCATTAAAAAACATACAACAGGGGATGGTTGAGGGTAGTTGATTCAAGGATTAGCATCAATACGCATATGCAGGGCAATCGGTGCATCTTATATTTTCTAGCTGTGGGAGACAGAACAAGGGATCACAATGGCTATTAGCCAACAGTTTGCTTGTTAAGTTGTAATTTTTAATTAAAATGTCTAATTTCATGTTTTTGTTTAGATATATATTTGTGTTGTTCCTGATGAAAATTACTAGGATCGAAACGTCGATTCCTTGTGTTGTCACTTATTTTTACATTATTATTATTCTATTTTCCCAGGTATGTACACGATGTCAATGTTTACTATCTCTGCCCATCCCCCTTTTTTTTTGTCTCCCGCAGAGGTCGCATTACTAACTGTTCTCATTATGCATTGTTATATCCTGCTGCAGCCGTTATTTCTCTTGTCTCTTATAGAACAAGGATTTGCAAGCACGCCCATACCAACCAGTCAATGACGACACGCAATAGAAACTGTAAACTGAGTTCAAGAAGAAAAAGAGCTGCGGGTTAAACAAAAAATCCATGTATGGATCAGGCTGAGGACATTATTAACCAGGTTGTTCACTTGAAGACATAGAACCGTGTGAAGAATGGATACATGTGCCAATAGAATGCTGTACATTCTTGTCAGTATGCATCAGACAGGACAAAGAATGCAGACAACACAACCTTGTAGTTTTGGAACCAAAAGTTCAGATCTTGACATTTGAGAATTCTTCTGTGATGTAGTCATCTACTCATATGGATCTGTTATTCAACACGACAGGATCTCGTGGGTTTTTGCGGCTTAGATCAGAAGGTGAAATGTGAAGGAAGACTTGCATGCCTTCGCCTGGACAAATGACTGGGGATGTCAAGGCTGTAACTAAAGCAAAAACCTGGCTGGGGACAGAGTTTTATCCAGGCATGCCCTTCTCAATGACCCAACGAGTATGCTCAGTAAAATAGAGATGGGCTGTGCTCTAAGTCAGTGAGTGGAATCCTTGAGGATCTCAAAGTTGACCAAAAGCAGCTTAAATTTTGTGCAAGGACATGCTGGTGTAAGAGGAAATGGGAATGACGATAAACTTGCAGGCGAGGCTGTGGTGGATACAGACAAACAACGGACCGGGCTTATATATTGAATGGCCTCAGAAAGGCAGGAAGATTACATGAAATAAGTTTGGGACACAGAGGTGTTTTCAAGACACCAGGGCCAGGTTCTATATAGGCCAAAACCTACTAGCACGTCCTAGTCGTGCGTCCTGGGCAACAGGTCCCTTCGGGGTCCTGGCTAACGTAGTAGGATCGCTGATTCTTCCGATTTCTTAGTGACACTGGTTACCAATGGAGTCTATGCGGACCCCACCACTTAATATTGTTAAAACTAGACTGTTTTTCATGCAGTTTGTGTTATTTTGATTTATTAATCACTAGCTGACCCTGCCCGGCTTCGCCCAGACCCTGGTGGGGAGCATCTCATTTAATTCATATAAGTGGTCATATAAGTTCTCGTTCCCGTTACCGACTGTCTGTCTGTCTGTCTGTCTGTCTGTCTGTCTGTCTGTCTGTCTGTCTGACCCGGCCCGGCATTGCCCAGCTCCTGGTGTGGAGCATCTCATTTAATTCATATAAGTAGTCATATAAGTTCCCGTTCCCGACTGTCTATCTGTCTGTCTATCTGTCTGCCTGACCCTGTCCGGCTTCATTAAATTCATACAACAAAAAAAGTAACTTAAAAGAACGTTCTTCTACACACCATCCATTATTTTTAATGAAAACTCTTTCTAATCACCTGCATGACTACAGTAACTTCTTAAGCAAAAAAAGATGAGTTACAATGTTATGCATTGTGCATCATTTTTATGAAAACTTTGAAAATGCCTTACAGATTGTATCATTATTTATTATAACTCATATGCCGGTACATAACTATGGACAAAGAGTTTATAAATCTTTGAAAACGATGCCACAATATGACTATAAGTTATACAGAAAAGTTATGCCCCTTGAAATAACTTTTACAGAGTTAGGTCCCCTGAAATATATGAAATTATGATGAAAAATGAAAAATGAAATAATACTGAGTAAGCAGGCGATTTCACACTAACAAAATATCACAGTTGGCAGCTCTGGACTGAAAGGAAGGCGTGTAGAAAATTTCATCTCAATCGGATGGGCCGTTCGCGAACAAATAAAGGCCATACATACATACAGAGATAAATACGCACATCCTTTTTTATATATAAGATTACAAAGTGTTTAGCTAAATGCATGCCTAAATATTTTACTTACACATATGAACCCAGCATAGCATCTTGAAAGTTATAAGGTGCAGCGGTCACAAACAATGTTTTTATGTTGGTCACAAATAAAGATATTGCAAGTACCACAATCATTTCTACATTTTCTGTCAATCTCTGGCAAAGATGACAGCGACTTCGTTTTCTAGACCCACAAGGATTCTCTGCTAGTTTAAGTGGAAGGTTCTTAGGTAGGCATGTTTGGCCCATTTCGATTAGTCTTTCTGCAGGTTGAATCAAAAACAGTCGGCGTGTATGTGGCTTGTGATTGTTTTCATTCAAACTTGAGGTGCATACACAGAATAAATGCATTCGTGGAAGAAACATCTAACATGTTGTAGAAAATGATTAGAGGTCATCTGTTTGTCTTGCGTTTGACTGAAAAACAGCGCAACATTCGATCGACTGTGTCCATTCCACCCTTCGTGTGATTGTAGTCAAAGATCATCGATGGCTTTTTTTAAAATAAGAACTTTTATCCACATCTGGCTGATCATGCATTGTATTAAGACGTACAACCACTTTTCATTTCTTTGCAAAATAAGAAGTCAGTGCTGCACCATCAATGTGGGAATTGAAGATGATCATTTCCTGAAATTAACATTTTTAGAAGTTCAACTCTGATTTTTCCCCCCTCATTGTTCCTAAAATTGTAAGCTTTTCCCACTTAAATTTTCCAATTTCATGCTTGTAAAAAAGTTGTCGCAAGTAATATTCCTCCCACTATTTTCCAAGCCTTTCACCGTGTGCAGTACAACTCTTTCTCCTTGGTCTTTTTCTTATGATTGCCCAGGATCTCTGCCGGTGTAAACTTGCATATCGAAAACATGTGAAGTATCACTGTCACAACAGCACCAAATTTTAATGCCATATTTTCCAGATTATTAATGACTATATTGCTTGAAAGGGCATTCTCTTCTAATCTAAACGTAATTAACTGCTCATCAATTGTTATATTGCACGTCCATATTCTTTACTCTAAGTTGACCAATAGCTTCATGTTTTGATTTATACACACCAGCCAAAATCAAAACTCAAAAACTGCTGCAGTTCAATTATCACAAAAGTTTTCAAGTTTTCCTGAAACACAATAATTCCTTCTTGATTTGTCCATTTCAGTATGTCACCTGTCACACATTTTGTCATAAATAATGGAAACGTTGAAATTATTGAGTCAATGTTTCTGTTTGCATGTCGAATTGGACCATGATTTTGGATGAAACCATTTTTGGCAAGATCATTAAAAGTACTGCTGTCTTCTTATATGAATAAGTTTTTCCCACCTGCTGAAATAAATGTGTTATGAAGTAATCAAGTTTAATATCAATTAATACCGAAAACATGCTTAATTTCAATAGAAATACATTGGGTCCCTGTCGGACCCCACTGGAAACGAGTGTAAAAACGTATGATCGTAGATGTAATTTTCGATTTTAACAATATTTCAGCCTGTTTTTGGCTAGTATATTGCTAGCAATGTCATAAAATATCAAACATATTATAACAAATTTAAGATACATGGAGAAAGGAAATGTTGATCTTGGGGTCCAATTGAACCCCGTGGTAATTCTAGGGTTAATGTGCATTTTTCTTTACATGTTAGTCAAACACTAATAAATGGATTGATCGTTTCAGCATTATGACCATATTGTTTTATGTTTACATCAGCTCCCGAATTTAAGTCAACAGCAGACATCTTGTTTATTCTGGATTCGTCTAGCAGTATCAGCCCTCAAGATTACCAGAAACAACTTGATTTTGTAGTATACCTGACAAAATGTTTCAACATTGGAAAAAATGAAGTTCTCTTCAGCGTTATGGTGTTTTCCTCATATTGTAAACTGCTGTTTGACTTCACTTTGACCAATCATCACCAAGTCATGAGGGTAAGATTGAGATCAAAATTTTCGCTTTTTTATTGCTTGATGATACTCTCATATAATGAGAGTATATTATATATTATATGGTTCTGTTGAAGAGATTGAGTGAAAATTGTCAAATGCCCAATTATTGTTAATATTTGTTATCTTATTACTAGAATAGAACAGTTGATACCGTTGACTAGATAAGTAAGAAATATAATAGATTAGAATGGGGACCTGGAAATCTCTCTCCTCCTCCACACACACAAACACATTACACACATACACACACAGAGTGGGAGAGAAAGAGAGAGAGGGAGAGAGAGAACAAAGCTTCCACAAAGAATCAGTTTTACTGCAAATTTAAGTTTTAGACACAAGTTACCAATAAATGGACAATGAGAATGATGGTTTTGATTCACCACTGCGAAGATTCTCATACATACACGTGCACACATAACTACACACCCTGACACATCAACATTCTTTCACTGTATACTGTAGTAAGGATTGTGTCAATATCCATGTTACAGCAAATCAATGCAGCCCCACACATGGAACAGTCAACAGACACAGCTGCTGCTCTGGATCTTGCACGAACTAAAGTATTCACTGCAAGAAGTGGTTATCGAGGTGGGAAGAAGATAGCTATCATTATAACAGATGGTTGTTCCAATGACATGTATGAGACAGCCCGTGCAGCAGAGCAGTTAATAGACTCTGGTGTTCTGACACTGGCAGTTGGTGTGGGAGATGTCAATCGAACTGAGCTAGAATATATTGCTACCCTTCCAGAAGATGTTTACATGGTTGACAATTACAGTGTACTTCAGACAATTCAAGACGAACTTGCTAACAAGACCTGTAAACTGGGTAAGATACATTCTTTCATTTCCCATTCATTCATCATGTGCCATGCCATAAGCGTGGGCGGTCATGTTCTGCCATTTTACTTGATCACCAAAGTCGTGGATCAGCTCCATGTTTCTGTCTCGACCATGCCACGTGGCTAAGCCATCCAGGTATTTAATTCTTGGTCCTCCCCTTGGTCTGGTCCATTAGATCTTGCAAGTTATCACCAAGTTCTCCTATTCATTTCTTCTCATAACATGCCCAAACAATTTTGACTGTTTACATCTAATGTCTCTAATCAGTTTACAATCTTCATTTGTTTCTTGAAGGACTTCTTCATTGGTTTTTCTATCTGTCCATGGATTCTTTGCATTTTCATCAGAAACCATATTTCCACAGCCATCAGATGTTTTTCAGCTTGTCTGCTCATTGTCCAAGCTTCACATCCATATAAAAGTACAGGTTCTAGTAGCACTTCAACACTCTTTTTTTCCTTTCAATTGACATCATTTTATTGGTCAGTATGTTTTTCATCTGGCAAAATGCTACCTTCGCCATGGCAATTCTTGTTCTAATCTCTTAAAGGCATCTCCTATCAGATGTGTGCAACAACCGCACCTACTAAATTTTGCAGGTCTTGTTCATTGTCTGCAAGACCGTATCATCTGCGTATCTAATATTATTGATGTATCGTCCCCCAATGATGGTTCCTTTCATTTCTTCTATTTTACTGAAAATATGTTCACTCTAAAGGGAAATAAAAATCTGGAGACATTACACACCACTGTCTCATACCTCTCTTAATAGGCTGATATTGACCTACTTCATTATCAATTCTTATGGCAGCATTTTTTTCCCCCGCGTTTCCATCCTGTTTCAGGATATTGCGGTCAACACCAGCATCTTTCAGCTGTATGTTGATTCCTAGGATAGATTACGCTCATCAGCACGCCACGACTTTCTGAGCGACCGGCTCCATACTCTCATAAGTCACTTTTGCGATTCGAACTACTGCTAATTCTCGTCGCGTCACGTGACGAGAGTATTCGGGGTTAGCGGAGAAAGCTGCTAACCACTCGGCCATGGAGCCGGCCTTATGGCAGCATGTTGTTTCCAATATATGTTCTTTACAAGTCTATGGTCTTTTCCATCAATTTGTAGATCTTCAAGCATCCTTATCATGTCGACATGTCTCACTTTATCGAAAACCTTTGTGTAGTCAGTTGAGTTGAGTTAAGAACCGACATCACTGCACCCAGGACATTCCCATACGTGCTCCGTCCCGTCGTTCAACAGCAAGCGAAGAGTCATACTACTAATCATTCCAACCGCTATCTGATGAAAAGTTCTCCTGGTCTTTCCTCTCAGTTTTGAGATTCTTCCAGAACCCCTGCCGATCCCCCGCAATCTCATTCTTTCCAAATATGGGTTCTCAATCTGTCCCCCTGCCTTCTCCGCCTGGTCCCACAAACGCACGACCACCTCCCACTTGTCCATAAGCGAAATTCCACCAAGAGGTGCCTTCCCTGCTAGCCTATCAGCCTGTTCATTCCCCCGTACACCCGCATGGCCAGGGCAAAATATCCATACAATTCTCACGATCTGTTACCTCTGAAGCGACGAGAGCTATTCCACACGAAAGATTCCTTTCTCCACCTTGCTAAGCATACTCTTTGAATCCGTAATGAGTACAACGTGTGTTGGAGTAGTCTCCTCTAGCCACCGGAATGCCGCTGTTACTGCCTCCACCTCCATTCTCATGCTGGAGTTCGTAGTCTCATATGCTAAACTCTCCTTTTTCAAGACTCGCCCATTAGCCTTTGTAATAAAGCCCCAGCCACTACGTCTGTTTCTCACCACTGACCTATCGGTGTAGATGACTATGTCACCTTGATGTGTGTTGCTCTGGATCAGCTGTTGCACTTCAAACTCAGTGCGGCCCGCTGCCCATTCTCTGCACTCACCACCCAGTGTTATTATTACATTGTGCCAGTCCGTCATGTCTTTCGGGACTTCAAACCACTCTCTTCCACGGTTGATGGTCTCTAGATCACACACCTGACTTATAGAAAGTTCTGCCTGTGCCATCCAGGACCTGCCTCGTCTTAGTCTATGACCCTTAACCATATCCATTGCTGCATGCATCGGGTGATCCCTGTCTGCAGCAACTTTCAGGTACTATTTGGCCTGAAGGACCCTATGACTATCCGTCATTGTTGGTAGCGTCAGGATATACCTCATGCATATAAACGGTGTGTCCTTTGTGCACCACAGGATTAACCGCATGGCAGCATTCTGTATGCGTTCCAACCTTTCAAGGTGGCTCTTTGATGCTATCAGCAGCCTCAAACCATACTCAATGACAGAAATTATTAACTGCTGAAAGAGCCTTACAGCATCATCTAATCTACCTCGGTTGCTGCCATAGCCCTCAATACATTAAGTCCCCTACCAGCCTTCACCACCAAAGCCTCCACATGATCCTTAAAAGACAAACACCTGTCAAAGGTAATACCCAAGTACTTCAGTTTAATCTCTCGACTAAGAGGACATCCATTCAACATAATACCTGAGACGTCTGCCTTGACGATCCGGTTATCCAAGGAGTACCGCACAACCGATGCCTTGTATGGGTTTATAATGGCCACTGCGTCCCTGCACCACTCCGCCACCTGTTTTCCGCCACCTGTAAGTCTTTCGCCAAACTGGCCCTGTCTCTGCCCTGTCTGTACATCAGCACATCATCTGCAAATGTCAAGATTCTACCCACACCTGGTGTCTCAATAGCTGTGATTTTGCTGGTGTAGACATTAAAGAGCACTGGGGACAAGGCAGATCCCTGCGGCAACCCAGGTGTAATAGTACAGGGGTCAGAAGTCCAGGTATCCATGCGCAGTGCAACCTTACGCTCATAAAGGACCGTCGCAACCCATCTAACAAGGCAGACTTCCATGTCCAAAAGTGTGTATATCAACCGATCATACCTGACCCTGTTATACGCATCCTCCACGTCAAGAGCTACCGCCACTGTCTCCTGTTTATCCTGGAAGCCCTCATAGACATCAAATGCAAAAGTTTCAGCATTGGCCCAGGTGTCAGTAGTTATATATGTTGCATACTCCCCCCAAAATTGTGGAGCCTCCACGTGGAGCTTGTGGAGCGCTCGGTGTGGAGCTTGTGGAGTGCTCCACGTGGAGCTGGGTGGTGTCTGGTGGTGCTGGGATGATGTGGAGTTTGTGGAGCCTGTGGAGGGTGGTCAAGGGACCCCTGTTAGTTGTGTCTTTGGCTTGTTAAGCTCGTTGTTTTTGGCGGGTAAAATTTTTTAAAAAAGAAAAAAGTCTGATCTAATGGGTGATGGGTCTCATCATGTATGTCTGTGGTCAGGGTGGAGTGGAAGGAGCCGGCGTAAAAAGTAAGCGCAAAGAAGGTGGTGGCCGGTGGTGCGACGTGTATAGTGACGTCATCGGTCCCTCGTAGTTGTATGTTTGGGCTATTAGGGTCGAATTTTTGGTGGAAAAGTATGGTCTAAGGGGTAGCGGGGGTATTAGGGGTGATGTCTCCGCACCTCCTTATCGCATCTTTACCATGTTAAGATCGCTGTTTTGGCAGGAAAAGTATTTTTTTTTAATTAAAAATAATTTAATTTTTTTTAAATTAAAAAAATATTTCAATGGAAAATAAAAGATATTGGTTAATAGTGGTCTTTAGTGGGCGGGGCATAAAATCTATTATCAAACGGTGTTAGCTCATTAAATGAAAATCTTAAAAAGAGTAAAGATGGCCGCTAGTTCGTGTTGTAGTGGTATGGCTTAGTGTTATTTGATGATAAGGGGTGGGTGAGTGAAAGCGTATCTTGATGAGTGCTTCTAAACAATATCATCATAGGTGTCAGATCGTTAAAGAGATACCTTAGAGAAACAAGTAAAGATGGCCGTCGGTGTCCTCCGTGGGTGCCGGGTTCGAATCCCGGTAGGGCGGTTTAGTGGTAGAAGAAATATTGATGTTTTTGTTACTTAGTTGTGATGGCGATATCTGGTGGTAGTAACCAGGCTATGTGTAGCAAAGGAGAGGTGGTGTGTTGGTTGAAGCTTAGGTGCTACCCCAGACGAGATGACAGGGTCGAATCTCGGTGCTGTGCCACTGGTAA
This sequence comes from Cepaea hortensis, assembly GCA_963921405.1. Classification (NCBI taxonomy): domain Eukaryota; kingdom Metazoa; phylum Mollusca; class Gastropoda; order Stylommatophora; family Helicidae; genus Cepaea; species Cepaea hortensis. The sequence goes on from OY992880.1 coordinate 38,697,237, forward strand.
GGGTAATAGTCGTCAGAGTGAGTGGGGTGTCTAGTTAGTCATACGGGTTAGGATTAGAGGCGGTCTGTCTCTCCGTATCGCTGTGTCCACAAGTCCAAGGGGAAAACAGGCAGCCGATTTCACCTTTGTACCTACGAGTCACAAAATATAACCTAACTTAAAAATCAGAATATGATTCATAACTTCAACAGGTGTTGCCAAAAATCAATACTCATTTTCATAACGGCTAATCCAGGAGCTTATCGTCGTCGTAATGACAAAGATGGGGTATTGATATTACTAATATCTCCGTCGTTGCAAATAGTTCGCGATATTAATAAAGGTTCACATAAAGGCTGGTATGGGATTAAGGGATTAACACCTATTGTTGGGCCATCCACAGAAAATCAATACCAACACACTAGATTCTTCTCATAATTGCGACCAGTGGCTTATAGATATAACCGTTATTGCAGGTGCAGTTGTGGGCAGACTAATCTACCAGGTCACGTGGTCTAGGCCATATCGACAAAAACGGTGAATGAAAGCTAAGGAATATTCACTATACAAAGCAGTCTCTACCAACCTAGCAGATCGGGGAAACTAGACAGGACAACCTCTTGTTACGAGTCCACAGCAGCATATATCGTGTATAAAACGACCAGCCTGTGTCACGCAGAAGGACCTCTTTTTGACAATACCAAAACAGATCTCATCAAGTAGCAAGTCACTAATTGTAAGTTGGATGTTGATAAATCTTTCACATTTTCATTATGTTTCTTCATGTCGACACACCATTAACCTAACAATATAGTATAATACAGGGGGATATATAGGACTAGATGTATATAACTGACAAGGAAACAACAAAACATTGTCTTAATATTTCATATTAGGTTATGTCTCCCTTCTCTCGCTTTTCTATGTCCGAGTCGTCCTGGGGCTATCGAGTAAAGCCAAAGAACACCCCGACATCAATATAACATAAACCGGTCTCGAAAAGCAGCATAGGCGCGTGTAAAAATGTCATCACATTGTCCAACTAAGCTTTTCTCATAGTCATAGGGGAGAGCTGTGATCACCGACGCTAGTCAGGGGAAGGCGTCCTACGGAAATTAATATAATGCGTGAAGTCAAATTTGCGCCTGAAAAATATGTTTTCATGTCATATGTATATATGAAGCTATATACAGGCGATCTCTAAGGACAAATGTCCTCATGTCACAGTTTACAAATTACAGAAGTCGCTCAAATTTATACATTTAGAGTGAAAAAAGCATATTGTAGATACAGTATTTCATATTTTCCTGTGGGACTTGGTCATTTGTTGTTCTATCTGGTCATGGTATGTATATTTTCCACCCATCTCCACTGATGTTTTTCATCTTATCTGCTCATTGCCCATGCTTCACAACCCTACACAAGTGCAGGTTCTATGAAAGACAGAGACAATTTGTGGACATTATTAACCAAAAGGAGAAACAATGTATACCAAAGTAAGGAAATTGCTCGCAGAAATTATCGAATCGACCAATCAACTTGACCGATTAACCTCACAAATTCCCTACTGACTCTCGCACTTTGCCCTATCGCTATTACAACTTGTCGACTGCTTCTCACAAACTGCCCGCGGGGGCGTACTATATGTATTATATAGCCACACTCAAGCGCTCTCACCGTCACAAGAATAACGAAACACAGGAATTTAAGCCTGTTTTTTATTCAACATTTTTTTCTTTTTCTTTTAGGTTTACACTCAAAGTGTAGAAATTCGCCCAACCACCTTGTTGCTGAAGTATCCAAGGACTTAGTTTATCAGTCATATATTCGCCTACAGATTTAGCGAAGCGCTCTTCCAACACCTGGACATTCACATCTGCATTGTAAGAATTATCAACCAGATGCTTACCCAGACACATGGCAAATGCAAACAGCATAATTATTCTCCCATAGTTGATGACGTTATCGCCAAAGAGTTCATCACCAACTGAAACAAAGACTTGGAAAACGTGTTCGGGTTTGATACTGCATACTAGTCTCGTGAACAACTTATCGTGTTGTTTGGCTATTTGACCTACTAAATTAGACAAAGTCGAGTTACATGCCCTTGTAGAATTGTAGGAACTAATAATAGTCAACGCCATATTCACCATCTCGTTGTGAACTTGTTTCAAAGCCACCGTTGCTTGTGTCATTATTATACTGCTAGCTAACGTACACCAAAAAAAAAGATGACTAACCATCAAAAATCTGAGTCAGTAGCGTGATACTTGATGCAAAGTGTTCAAATGGGCTAATACTATCACCCGACAGGTTAATAAACAGAAACAATATCAATAACCAAACAGAATGAACACACACACACACACACACACACACACACACACACACACACACACACACACACACACACACACACACACACACACACACACACGATGCCCATGGTCAAAGAGAGTAATAATTTCAACCTCTGTGTTTTTGGCACTCCAGTTGTTAATGAGAGGTGCAGTCGTGCCCAGCAAAGATTTTTGGTCAAGACGGCTGATCCCCAGTCTGTGACCTCCTCGGTCTTAGGAAATATCAACCTGGCATTGACTACAATATATAATACATGTAACTGGGCAGTCTTAAAGGAAACAAGACAGGATAATAACACAGAAACACCTACATCATCAACTTCTACTGGAGAAAGTAATGTTACAGATGGTTCAAAGTCAAATGTTTCTGTAGGAAGCAACCAGCCAGTAGGAATGTCTTCACATTGTGAATATTTATCAAACTTGTCAGTTGACAATTGTTACTTGCTTGAAGACAATTACAACAGTTCTAATTCCCAGAACTGTAAGTTAGTCGCAGAGTCCAAACCAGCAGTGGGTGAGAATACAACCCAACTTGCCTTACAAACCGGTTTAAACCTGACATCAGTTTTGTCAGCGCCCAGAAAAATTGTCAAAAAAGGACGTCCTTCTTCCAAAAAGCAAAAGAAACGTCAAAGAGAAAAACGAAAACATGGAGTACAACACTTGCAAACGAAAGAAATTCCTGACCCCACTCACACTGGATGTGACACAGAGCAAAGACTTCATTCCCAAAACATGGTATTGGTGTGCGAGCAGATAAATAAATTATATTCTTCCACAGTATCACCTTGTAATCCTAAATTTGAAACTACCCATGAAACTTTCAACTCACCATGCACAATGACACGTGTTTTTGGTAGACTGATATCATATTCAGAAGATGAAAATTGTTTTGAAGCTGATGATGACTCTTGCTTCTTTACCCCAGCTCTATCATTAGACATTTTGTTTTGCAAGAAACCTACTGCGGGTAGTCAGGCAGCAGTAGATCTACAAGAACCAACATTCGATTTGCTTGATGATATGTCTTCAGATGAGAATGTTGACCTTCTGCCTAGTAGTCATGGCCTAGACTCTGAGTCTCTCAAGAAGATTAATGCATTGTGGAATGAAAACTATCCTACGGCTGGTTTCCGAAGTTGTTCCTCTGGCTCAACAGATGAAATACAACACCCAACGATTAAGGTTTGTATAAATAGTAATTTTCATGATCATAGTCACGCTATAGTATATTTTTCCCTTTCTCAAGTCGAGGCCAAAGAAGGTCGACAGTCTGCTTTTGATGCAAGTTATCTGGTCTCTTTGTAAGTTTTCATCCACGATGTCTTTATTACACTATTTATCCGTTCAATGTATTTTCGGCAGTCTTCTATAAAATCACTGATCTGTAAATTCCACACAATTTCTCGACTTTCTTCTATAAACCACACAATCAGTATAATAAAAGATAACACTGGAAAATACTTTATTTAACATAATTTCGTGTGCATCTCAGCTTATATACCACTACTTATGGATAAGTATAATCGCATGTCATTATGTTTTTCACTGTAAACAGTTGCGTTTGATTAAGATTTTGCCACTTTCATAGTGAGGTGTATATGTTGAAGTTGTTTAACTTTCACTATAAATAGCTATTATCTGTTAGGGTTTTGTAACTTTCACTGTCCATTAATGACTAGGTATTGAAGTCTTGTAAGTTTCAATAGGATTTTCTCCTCCACAGGTTAATTTTGCAGCAGACCCTCACCTCTTAACAGTTCATATAGTTGGCACCGAAGAACGCAATGGTAACTGGCATCATGTAATCAGAGAACGTGAGAATTTTGAAAGGTGTATTCTAGAGTTGGAACAAATTCTGACCCCAGTCCTAGGGGCCAGTCACAGAATCAAAGTCTTGGAGCAGAGAAAAGGTCAAGAACAATTGTGAAGGCTGCATAGTCTAATTATATTTTATATGTTTCTCTCTGTCATAGTAAAACAGTTATAACAAGAAACAAACTTGTATGCTTTTCTTAATTTAACACGCGTTTTCATGTCTTTGTGTCTTTGTGTTTTGTAGTTTTGTGGTATTGTTCTTGTGTATGTGAGCTTGTTAAGCAAATAGGGGGAAAACATTGACCTAGTAGAGAAATATTTCATCCAAGCTTATAAATATCTGATCCATAAGAATCAACGCCAGCATTTTCCCTCTTTTTACATTACCGAAAACTTCAACTTACCAGTCCAGAGTAGCTGCTAAAGAAGTACTTATAAAATCTACTCACGCATCTGGCCACACTCTTGGTTGTTGTCTTCTAACATAAAATATCTCTGTCTTTCGTAGATGTCTTCACAACTTTTCCATGTCACAGCACCAAGAACTGCAAACCTCCATTGTACACGAGCTCCAATGAAACAGTGATAACAACATTTATGGCAATGCAATCTGTGGCTCCCACCTGGGATAGTATCCATATCATTTGAGTATTCGTCAGCAAAGAGCTATTACCCATGGCTGACATCTTCAACTTTCTATACCACAATGACTTCTACACTAACCTTCCATTGTTCCATCTTTTAACAATACAAAGGGTGTTCTCGAAGTCTAACTAACATAATATTTCTTACTTTGTCCACCTCTTTCACACGTTGTCATTTCACAGCTGCAATAACGACAAGTCTGCAACCAACACTGTCTGTTATGAAGTCGACCTTTCTTAAAACCACGTCTGTCTTAATGAGCCCTTGAATACCCTCTACCAGATCTTATAACTGATTTTCAACGTTTCATAGCAAATAACATTAACACTCTCTTTGATTACAGAACAACCGATTTTCTGCTGACTAGGCAGGTTTCTCAATCTAATGGAGATAAATCACCTGTCCTCCTAACATACTAGGCACTATTCTAGGCAACGAATATGGTCATCAACCAGCACCCCTAAGAAGAACTTGAAAACAGCAACAGAGATTGGGTTCCTGAGACGAATTCCTTGGACTACCAGAGTAACTAACGCTGATCGCCTAAAAGAGCCTACAAAACATAGAGCCTTATATACATCAAACACAACAAACTCTTTCTTACTAACCCTAACCCTAACTATACATCATCTAACCCTAACCCTAACCCCTAACCCTTAACCCTAACCCTAACTATACAGCAAAAACAACAAACTCTGTCTTAAGAGACATAGATACAAACCAGTGTTAGAAATGGAAAAAGTTAAATTTTAATTAAAATTTAAAACTAATAAATCGCAATTTTATTGCGCAAGATGTAACCTCGATATACGTCCTATACCTAACTTATAGCTATACTTAGCCTATATCTGTATATTAAGTGAAGCGAGCAATAAAATTGCGATTTATTAGTTTTAAATTTTAATTAAAATTTAACTTTTTCCATTTCTAACACTGGTTTGTATCTATGTCTCTTAAGACAGAGTTTGTTGTTTTTGCTGTATAGTTAGGGTTAGGGTTAAGGGTTAGGGGTTAGGGTTAGGGTTAGATGATGTATAGTTAGGGTTAGGGTTAGTAAGAAAGAGTTTGTTGTGTTTGATGTATATAAGGCTCTATGTTTTGTAGGCTCTTTTAGGCGATCAGCGTTAGTTACTCTGGTAGTCCAAGGAATTCGTCTCAGGAACCCAATCTCTGTTGCTGTTTTCAAGTTCTTCTTAGGGGTGCTGGTTGATGACCATATTCGTTGCCTAGAATAGTGCCTAGTATGTTAGGAGGACAGGTGATTTATCTCCATTAGATTGAGAAACCTGCCTAGTCAGCAGAAAATCGGTTGTTCTGTAATCAAAGAGAGTGTTAATGTTATTTGCTATGAAACGTTGAAAATCAGTTATAAGATCTGGTAGAGGGTATTCAAGGGCTCATTAAGACAGACGTGGTTTTAAGAAAGGTCGACTTCATAACAGACAGTGTTGGTTGCAGACTTGTCGTTATTGCAGCTGTGAAATGACAACGTGTGAAAGAGGTGGACAAAGTAAGAAATATTATGTTAGTTAGACTTCGAGAACACCCTTTGTATTGTTAAAAGATGGAACAATGGAAGGTTAGTGTAGAAGTCATTGTGGTATAGAAAGTTGAAGATGTCAGCCATGGGTAATAGCTCTTTGCTGACGAATACTCAAATGATATGGATACTATCCCAGGTGGGAGCCACAGATTGCATTGCCATAAATGTTGTTATCACTGTTTCATTGGAGCTCGTGTACAATGGAGGTTTGCAGTTCTTGGTGCTGTGACATGGAAAAGTTGTGAAGACATCTACGAAAGACAGAGATATTTTATGTTAGAAGACAACAACCAAGAGTGTGGCCAGATGCGTGAGTAGATTTTATAAGTACTTCTTTAGCAGCTACTCTGGACTGGTAAGTTGAAGTTTTCGGTAATGTAAAAAGAGGGAAAATGCTGGCGTTGATTCTTATGGATCAGATATTTATAAGCTTGGATGAAATATTTCTCTACTAGGTCAATGTTTTCCCCCTATTTGCTTAACAAGCTCACATACACAAGAACAATACCACAAAACTACAAAACACAAAGACACAAAGACATGAAAACGCGTGTTAAATTAAGAAAAGCATACAAGTTTGTTTCTTGTTATAACTGTTTTACTATGACAGAGAGAAACATATAAAATATAATTAGACTATGCAGCCTTCACAATTGTTCTTGACCTTTTCTCTGCTCCAAGACTTTGATTCTGTGACTGGCCCCTAGGACTGGGGTCAGAATTTGTTCCAACTCTAGAATACACCTTTCAAAATTCTCACGTTCTCTGATTACATGATGCCAGTTACCATTGCGTTCTTCGGTGCCAACTATATGAACTGTCAAGAGGTGAGGGTCTGCTGCAAAATTAACCTGTGGAGGAGAAAATCCTATTGAAACTTACAAGACTTCAATACCTAGTCATTAATGGACAGTGAAAGTTACAAAACCCTAACAGATAATAGCTATTTATAGTGAAAGTTAAACAACTTCAACATATACACCTCACTATGAAAGTGGCAAAATCTTAATCAAACGCAACTGTTTACAGTGAAAAACATAATGACATGCGATTATACTTATCCATAAGTAGTGGTATATAAGCTGAGATGCACACGAAATTATGTTAAATAAAGTATTTTCCAGTGTTATCTTTTATTATACTGATTGTGTGGTTTATAGAAGAAAGTCGAGAAATTGTGTGGAATTTACAGATCAGTGATTTTATAGAAGACTGCCGAAAATACATTGAACGGATAAATAGTGTAATAAAGACATCGTGGATGAAAACTTACAAAGAGACCAGATAACTTGCATCAAAAGCAGACTGTCGACCTTCTTTGGCCTCGACTTGAGAAAGGGAAAAATATACTATAGCGTGACTATGATCATGAAAATTACTATTTATACAAACCTTAATCGTTGGGTGTTGTATTTCATCTGTTGAGCCAGAGGAACAACTTCGGAAACCAGCCGTAGGATAGTTTTCATTCCACAATGCATTAATCTTCTTGAGAGACTCAGAGTCTAGGCCATGACTACTAGGCAGAAGGTCAACATTCTCATCTGAAGACATATCATCAAGCAAATCGAATGTTGGTTCTTGTAGATCTACTGCTGCCTGACTACCCGCAGTAGGTTTCTTGCAAAACAAAATGTCTAATGATAGAGCTGGGGTAAAGAAGCAAGAGTCATCATCAGCTTCAAAACAATTTTCATCTTCTGAATATGATATCAGTCTACCAAAAACACGTGTCATTGTGCATGGTGAGTTGAAAGTTTCATGGGTAGTTTCAAATTTAGGATTACAAGGTGATACTGTGGAAGAATATAATTTATTTATCTGCTCGCACACCAATACCATGTTTTGGGAATGAAGTCTTTGCTCTGTGTCACATCCAGTGTGAGTGGGGTCAGGAATTTCTTTCGTTTGCAAGTGTTGTACTCCATGTTTTCGTTTTTCTCTTTGACGTTTCTTTTGCTTTTTGGAAGAAGGACGTCCTTTTTTGACAATTTTTCTGGGCGCTGACAAAACTGATGTCAGGTTTAAACCGGTTTGTAAGGCAAGTTGGGTTGTATTCTCACCCACTGCTGGTTTGGACTCTGCGACTAACTTACAGTTCTGGGAATTAGAACTGTTGTAATTGTCTTCAAGCAAGTAACAATTGTCAACTGACAAGTTTGATAAATATTCACAATGTGAAGACATTCCTACTGGCTGGTTGCTTCCTACAGAAACATTTGACTTTGAACCATCTGTAACATTACTTTCTCCAGTAGAAGTTGATGATGTAGGTGTTTCTGTGTTATTATCCTGTCTTGTTTCCTTTAAGACTGCCCAGTTACATGTATTATATATTGTAGTCAATGCCAGGTTGATATTTCCTAAGACCGAGGAGGTCACAGACTGGGGATCAGCCGTCTTGACCAAAAATCTTTGCTGGGCACGACTGCACCTCTCATTAACAACTGGAGTGCCAAAAACACAGAGGTTGAAATTATTACTCTCTTTGACCATGGGCATCGTGTGTGTGTGTGTGTGTGTGTGTGTGTGTGTGTGTGTGTGTGTGTGTGTGTGTTCATTCTGTTTGGTTATTGATATTGTTTCTGTTTATTAACCTGTCGGGTGATAGTATTAGCCCATTTGAACACTTTGCATCAAGTATCACGCTACTGACTCAGATTTTTGATGGTTAGTCATCTTTTTTTTTGGTGTACGTTAGCTAGCAGTATAATAATGACACAAGCAACGGTGGCTTTGAAACAAGTTCACAACGAGATGGTGAATATGGCGTTGACTATTATTAGTTCCTACAATTCTACAAGGGCATGTAACTCGACTTTGTCTAATTTAGTAGGTCAAATAGCCAAACAACACGATAAGTTGTTCACGAGACTAGTATGCAGTATCAAACCCGAACACGTTTTCCAAGTCTTTGTTTCAGTTGGTGATGAACTCTTTGGCGATAACGTCATCAACTATGGGAGAATAATTATGCTGTTTGCATTTGCCATGTGTCTGGGTAAGCATCTGGTTGATAATTCTTACAATGCAGATGTGAATGTCCAGGTGTTGGAAGAGCGCTTCGCTAAATCTGTAGGCGAATATATGACTGATAAACTAAGTCCTTGGATACTTCAGCAACAAGGTGGTTGGGCGAATTTCTACACTTTGAGTGTAAACCTAAAAGAAAAAGAAAAAAATGTTGAATAAAAAACAGGCTTAAATTCCTGTGTTTCGTTATTCTTGTGACGGTGAGAGCGCTTGAGTGTGGCTATATAATACATATAGTACGCCCCCGCGGGCAGTTTGTGAGAAGCAGTCGACAAGTTGTAATAGCGATAGGGCAAAGTGCGAGAGTCAGTAGGGAATTTGTGAGGTTAATCGGTCAAGTTGATTGGTCGATTCGATAATTTCTGCGAGCAATTTCCTTACTTTGGTATACATTGTTTCTCCTTTTGGTTAATAATGTCCACAAATTGTCTCTGTCTTTCATAGAACCTGCACTTGTGTAGGGTTGTGAAGCATGGGCAATGAGCAGATAAGATGAAAAACATCAGTGGAGATGGGTGGAAAATATACATACCATGACCAGATAGAACAACAAATGACCAAGTCCCACAGGAAAATATGAAATACTGTATCTACAATATGCTTTTTTCACTCTAAATGTATAAATTTGAGCGACTTCTGTAATTTGTAAACTGTGACATGAGGAAATTTGTCCTTAGAGATCGCCTGTATATAGCTTCATATATACATATGACATGAAAACATATTTTTCAGGCGCAAATTTGACTTCACGCATTATATTAATTTCCGTAGGACGCCTTCCCCTGACTAGCGTCGGTGATCACAGCTCTCCCCTATGACTATGAGAAAAGCTTAGTTGGACAATGTGATGACATTTTTACACGCGCCTATGCTGCTTTTCGAGACCGGTTTATGTTATATTGATGTCGGGGTGTTCTTTGGCTTTACTCGATAGCCCCAGGACGACTCGGACATAGAAAAGCGAGAGAAGGGAGACATAACCTAATATGAAATATTAAGACAATGTTTTGTTGTTTCCTTGTCAGTTATATACATCTAGTCCTATATATCCCCCTGTATTATACTATATTGTTAGGTTAATGGTGTGTCGACATGAAGAAACATAATGAAAATGTGAAAGATTTATCAACATCCAACTTACAATTAGTGACTTGCTACTTGATGAGATCTGTTTTGGTATTGTCAAAAAGAGGTCCTTCTGCGTGACACAGGCTGGTCGTTTTATACACGATATATGCTGCTGTGGACTCGTAACAAGAGGTTGTCCTGTCTAGTTTCCCCGATCTGCTAGGTTGGTAGAGACTGCTTTGTATAGTGAATATTCCTTAGCTTTCATTCACCGTTTTTGTCGATATGGCCTAGACCACGTGACCTGGTAGATTAGTCTGCCCACAACTGCACCTGCAATAACGGTTATATCTATAAGCCACTGGTCGCAATTATGAGAAGAATCTAGTGTGTTGGTATTGATTTTCTGTGGATGGCCCAACAATAGGTGTTAATCCCTTAATCCCATACCAGCCTTTATGTGAACCTTTATTAATATCGCGAACTATTTGCAACGACGGAGATATTAGTAATATCAATACCCCATCTTTGTCATTACGACGACGATAAGCTCCTGGATTAGCCGTTATGAAAATGAGTATTGATTTTTGGCAACACCTGTTGAAGTTATGAATCATATTCTGATTTTTAAGTTAGGTTATATTTTGTGACTCGTAGGTACAAAGGTGAAATCGGCTGCCTGTTTTCCCCTTGGACTTGTGGACACAGCGATACGGAGAGACAGACCGCCCCTAATCCTAACCCGTATGACTAACTAGACACCCCACTCACTCTGACGACTATTACCCTTACCAGTGGCACAGCACCGAGATTCGACCCTGTCATCTCGTCTGGGGTAGCACCTAAGCTTCAACCAACACACCACCTCTCCTTTGCTACACATAGCCTGGTTACTACCACCAGATATCGCCATCACAACTAAGTAACAAAAACATCAATATTTCTTCTACCACTAAACCGCCCTACCGGGATTCGAACCCGGCACCCACGGAGGACACCGACGGCCATCTTTACTTGTTTCTCTAAGGTATCTCTTTAACGATCTGACACCTATGATGATATTGTTTAGAAGCACTCATCAAGATACGCTTTCACTCACCCACCCCTTATCATCAAATAACACTAAGCCATACCACTACAACACGAACTAGCGGCCATCTTTACTCTTTTTAAGATTTTCATTTAATGAGCTAACACCGTTTGATAATAGATTTTATGCCCCGCCCACTAAAGACCACTATTAACCAATATCTTTTATTTTCCATTGAAATATTTTTTTAATTTAAAAAAAATTAAATTATTTTTAATTAAAAAAAAAATACTTTTCCTGCCAAAACAGCGATCTTAACATGGTAAAGATGCGATAAGGAGGTGCGGAGACATCACCCCTAATACCCCCGCTACCCCTTAGACCATACTTTTCCACCAAAAATTCGACCCTAATAGCCCAAACATACAACTACGAGGGACCGATGACGTCACTATACACGTCGCACCACCGGCCACCACCTTCTTTGCGCTTACTTTTTACGCCGGCTCCTTCCACTCCACCCTGACCACAGACATACATGATGAGACCCATCACCCATTAGATCAGACTTTTTTCTTTTTTAAAAAATTTTACCCGCCAAAAACAACGAGCTTAACAAGCCAAAGACACAACTAACAGGGGTCCCTTGACCACCCTCCACAGGCTCCACAAACTCCACATCATCCCAGCACCACCAGACACCACCCAGCTCCACGTGGAGCACTCCACAAGCTCCACACCGAGCGCTCCACAAGCTCCACGTGGAGGCTCCACAATTTTGGGGGGAGTATGCAACATATATAACTACTGGTGTCCTTTCCCGGCCGGTAGCTCCCGAGTCCTTGGAGAAGCAGATTCCGACTTTCCAAATGTTGCTGGAGCCCGCGTGCTACTATTTTTTCGAGGACTTTGCCATACGTGTTTTGCAGGGTTATGATTCGGTATCCATTAAGTTTGGAGTGATCCTTACCTGGCTTTGGGAGGGGGAACCAGGTAGCTATGCAGCCAGTCTTGGGGGTATTTCCGCCGTATTGATGCTTAGGTTGAAACAAAGAGCCATCTCCTCCAAGTCCCCATCATTTATGTTCCTCATATGGGAGACCTCACCCCATCCGGACCTGGCGATGTGTCTTTAGCCCGCCTCAGTACCCGTCTAATGTCCTCCACTTTAATCTCACAGCCCTCCTTCCTAGTGACCAGTGACAAGGCTTCTTTGACGTTATCTCTAATAACCCTATCTTGCTGATACGTCTGTTTTAAAATTCGCGCAAGAAAAGCCTCCACTTTGTCATTGTCAGTTGTCATAGGTCAATTGTTATCATCATAAACGGTGCCATGTGTGCCAGGCATCACCTGTCTCTTCATCTGCCGGTGCAGCCTCCAGAAATTTCCCAATTTCACATCCCCACCGACTTCATTGATAAACTGTTCCCACTTAAACCTCTTTGCCTCAACTGCCTGGAGTTTAAAATCCTGCACCTTTACTTTTTTATACCTTTCAGCCTCTTCCAATTCTGTGTCAACTGATTTGGTTGCTCTCCGCAACCCTATGCTAAATCCTTATGGCCACCCTCTTTTCCCTCCATGATTTCTCTACCTCTGGTGTCCACCATGGTGGTTGGGTGATGATTCTTCTTGTTGGTTTAGATCTTCCCTGTGATCTAAGACGCCCCAAGAGCGAAGAGTCGTCGCGATCATAACTGAATGCCCTGCGAGCTCTTATAGTCCTAACTGTGCTGGACTTAGGTATCAGCACAGAGCAGGGGAGGTGGTCACTTCCAGGGTCTCCAAGGACGCTCCATTTTATATCTGATGCCGCCTCTTAAGATACAAGCGCCAGGTCAATGGCCGTGTCAGGGTCCCCCGGTCTCATTGATAGCCTAGTGGGTGTCCCGTCATTTAGACAGAAAACATCCATCTCAAGCAAGGCCTCAGCAAGAACAGTACCCTATCTGTTCTCTCCCGACCTCTCCCATTCCTTGGCACGGGCGTTGAAATCATCACATATCAGATACCTGGTACCTGGAGTGTCCATTTAACCTTTCAACCAGTCCCAACTCTCTCAACTTATCCAAGATTCCCCACTTACATATATATTTATCAGTTCCAGCTGTATCGGCCGATTTGTATCCGCATTCCCTGCACCTCTTTGCTCTCCTGACCCCACCCACTCTTATCCAGTATTGAAAGCTGTAAACCGTCCTTGACCACCAGAGCCTGCCCATGTCTTCCCTGCCCAGTTGGGTTGATGTAAAATTTATAGCCAGGGCAGTTTCTCCAGTATTTGTCCTCGTTGCTTTGCACTACGGCAATTCCAATACCCAACCAGTACATTCCTGAGTCCCAATTACTGTTCTCAGTATGTACACAGCATTTACTGTACCCTTGCCTTCTACAAACCGACATTGTTCCTCTCCTATTTCAGGTTGTATTTTCTTCCTAACTCTTTGCATAATAATTCTTTAATTTCCAGTATAATTTATATTTTCCAGTAATGTAAATAATTAGTTATGCAACTGATATTCACAGCGAAATCTTTCCCTACACCAGTCAGTCAGGATTTCAACGTTGACTTCTCGTTCTGAAAGGGATGGCAAGCTATTGAACGTAAAATTGAAAATACAGTTACATTGACGTTGGGTTTGATTGCAACGTCCTGCAAACAAGAACATCCCACGAACGGGATCGAAAGACATTGGAACACTGTCTCATCTTCCAGTTGGGCACACTCTCCCCTCACGGCCTTAATGTCCAACACAGCTTCATTCAACTCCCTACCCCTCCCCCTCCCACCCCAGCTTACAGTCCACTATCTAGTAACGTGCAGGTCCTTTATAGGACATCACAGTCAACTTTCTTGGCAGGTTTGCGTTCGGTGTTTTGCCATCGCTTTCTGAACGACCGCCACTCATACCCCTCTGTGTGGACCAACACTATGTAGTTTTCCGCAGCGGTGTTTCGAGCGCTTAACGAGAATTGCTTATTGTCAACTGCGTCCGCGACATCTTTGCCGGTCTTAATTTTCATTTTTCCGCACACATGGGAGCTTCTCCACCCCACTCCCCTCCCGCTTGACCTTTGACCCGTGTACCATACATCCGGTCTATTAATCCACTGGAGCCCTACGCGTGTCAGTCTTTCCAAGCAAGGACACTGAATCAGATGAGTACATTTAATTAGTTTAATAGTTTAAATCACAACAACAGAAATGAGGTTCCTGAGAAGAATACTCAACGTATCAAGAAGAGATAAGATCAGAAATGAAGAAATCAGGACTAAAGTGGGGGTTAAAGCTGCTCTAGATTTTATTAGAAAGCAGCAAATCAAATGGTTTGGCCATGCAAGTAGGCTACCAGTCAACAGCATGCCACAACAAGCAATGCTGTACAGACCAGATGGAAACAGAGGAAGAGGCCGACCACGTAAACGTTGGACGGAGGGAATAACAGAATCCATGGGAATGTCGATATACGAAGCCCATAACCGGGCACTCTCACGAAGTTTATACTTCACCTCGACACCGCAAGGTACAAGAGGAACATGATGAGATGAGATGAGAATAGTTTAATATTGACATAGTGTGTTTCATGTAGGTTTGTGTTGGTTTGTATTTGTTTATCCCATTGCTGACGAAGGCTTTGGCCGCAACGTCCAATTTGTCTCTTGTAGCTGTGTTTTAGTAAAGCTCAGAATCTACTTCTCGTTTTTTTGGGTGATTCATTCATTGCCTTTTTAAGCTTTACTGCAGTTCCCCTCATTCTTGTTTACCATTGTCCGTTCCCTTGAACTGCTACTATATATTTCACATTTTGTCTTCGTTGTCTGTCAGTTTGTTGTTGATTTTTAGTCCATTCTGCGCGCGCGTGTTATTGTGTTTTCTAAGCGGCGTGCTACCCTTACCGCCCTACACACGTGTTGTTTTTCCCCCTCGCTAGGCTACCACACCTTACTTCTGTACACCGGTCCTTCATCCCTACGTCCGTTAAATCTCTACCGCTATGCCTCCCACCCACTCACCTCAGTTATTTCAACAGTTGAGATTACATGTCATTTTCTGCTTCAGTCTCGTACCAACAGATATTAAAATCACAGCCACCGACTTGACTCTTAACATCTACAAAAAGACCCGCACCACATGCCATTTTAATTTCCACAAGAACTGCCTACGGCTTCATGTCACCCCACACGGCTTCATCTATAGATTTCACCCATCGGCAGGCACTCTCTATGACAGTTGTAGCAGACGTCTATCTAAAGTTGAGTTTAAATGTGCTACTCTTCGCATGCGATGTATTGCCGGCAACCACGCGCGACAACTGTCTGACCTCAGCTCGAGTATAACTATCCTCGATCAGCGGATTAGACAACTTACCTCGGGTAACTATTTCTTGTATTGCGTTATACGGTGTATCATCAACAGCACTAACCACCATTTATACAAGTGTCTTTCCGCGGCTAAAATCGCCAAGTTTGCCAAACTCCGTGCCCCTACCCCTACTCGTCTCCTCTCCCACCTCACCTTACCACTGGCTCCGATAACTTAGTTGTGTGCATACCTCCCGACCTTCCACTATCGGCATCGGAGAAATCAGTCCTCAGCAAAGGGCTCCGGTTCATACCGCTACGTCGCTGTGGTGATAGATACGCATTACTGCAGGACGTTCATCGGTTCCATCGCACTCTCAGGCTAAAATATCACTTCAGCAATCAACCTCATAGTGATAACTCTTCGGATCCTACCGACCATTTCTCTCACCTCTCCAAACGCAGGTCCACTTGGGTTCCTAATCCAGGGGCATCTAAAGCCCTTGATTTATACATCGACAAAACACTTTACGACATCCAAAAACTAAAATTCAAGCCACTACGACATTCCAACCTCACCGCGGATGAACAACTGGCACGTACACAGTTGAAACGTCGTGAGGACATAGTTATCAAACCTGCCGATAAGGGAGGGGCGCTAGTGGTTTGGAGGAAAGACTTGTATATACAGGAAGGCAACAAGCAACTCGGGGATGCAACCTTCTACAGACCAAGGACACAAGATGGGACAGTCAGCAACAACACCCAGGTCAAAAGCGTGACTAACGCCATCATCCAGCAAGGTCTTTTGCCCAGCTCTGCCACCTCGCTGAACATCCACGATAGCTGCTTGGGCAAACCCGCCTTTAATATGCTGCCTAAGACACACAAACCAGGTAACTCAGGCAGACCTATCGTCTCGGTCTGCTCTTGCCCTACAGAACGGATTTCAGAGTTCCTAGACAGCATGTTTCAGCCGTTGGTTGCCAGCCTCCCTGCGTATATCAAAGACACCAACCACCTCTCCATCTTCGATTCCATCAGTTTCACAAACCCTTCTCAGTATCACATCTTCACTTTAGATGTGACTTCACTCTACACATCCATTCCTCACTCTGACGGCCTTAAAGCCTTGAAATTTTTCTTGGAGAAAAGGCTTAACCCCTCAATAGCCACTGGACCATTGCTGCGTCTTGCGGAGTTAGTCCTCAACCTCAACTCGTTTGAGTTCAATGGGGACTACTTCGACCAGATTAGCGGGGTGGCCATGGACACTAAGATGGGTCCTAGTTATGCCTGCCTCTTCATGGGCTATCTGGAGCACCAGGTATGGAGTCAATACACCGGTAGGCTTCCAGAGCTTTACAGGAGGTACATTGATGCCTGCTTTGGTGTCTCGGACATGCTCTTGTCTGACCTCCAGAACTTCATTGCCTTTTTCTCCGACTTCCATCCCAGCATCAAACTTACCTCCACCATTTCTTCGTCGGCCGTTAACTTCTTAGACCTCCCAGTCTCTTTAGGTTCCGCGGGTCTATGCACGAGGGTTTATTATAAACCAACTGACTCGCACTCATTCCTTCTCTACACCTCCTCCCACCCTCCCTCGTGCAAACGTTCTATTCCTTTCTCCCAATTGTTACGTCTCCGACGGCTTTGCCAGGATAACAACGACTTCCATCAAAAAGCCCACGAAATGCTTGATTTCTTTCGCCTTCGTGGCTATCCTGAGAATGTTCTATCTACAGCTCTTCACCGCTGCCAGTCTATTAGTCGCACTGAGGCTCTCTCCTCCAGGCCGAAACCACGAAACAATAGACCTGTCCTCTCACTTACTTACCATCCCCACAATATTGCTGCCAAGAATATCCTCTTGAAATATCTATCCATTCTCCGGGCGGAATCGACCACTCGTGATGACTTCTCAGAGGCCCCTCTGGTAGCGTATAAGCGGGATCGTAACCTCAGGGATGTGCTGGTCCATAGCAGGCTACTTCAACCTCACCAGTCTCTTCCTGGCACGGTGGCTTGTCTTCGATCGCGTTGCAAGACCTGTCCATACGTATCTCAAACCCAGAGTCTGACATTCCTTAAGATGACCTTCCACATCCGTGAGCGTTTCTCATGCATCAGTCGCAACGTCATCTATACGATTACCTGCACACGTTGCGACATGAGATATGTCGGTGAGACAGGCTTACGTCTTGGGGGACAGATTTAGACAACATCTTTCTGATATCACCAGCGGTGCCCAGAAACCAGTATCCATGCATTTCAACAGTCCTGACCACCATGGCGTAGCCGACATACAGGTCACAGCAATCAAATCATGCGCATCCCACGAACGGGATCGGAAGACATTGGAACACCGTCTCATCTTCCAGTTGGGCACACTCTCCTCTCACAGCCTTAATGTCCAACACAGCTTCATTTAACTCCCTACCCCACCCCTAGCGTACAGTCCACTATCTAGGTACGTGCAGGTCCTTTATAGGACATCACAGTCAACTTTCTTGGCAGGTTTGCGTTCGGTGTTTTGCCATCGTTTTCTGAACGACCGCCACTCATGCCCCTCTGTGTGGACCAACACTATGTAGTTTTCCGCAGCGGTGTTTCGAGCGCTTAACGAGAATTGCTAATTGTCAACTGCGTCCGCGACATTTTTGCCGATCTTAATTTTCACTTTTCCGCACACATGGGCGCTTTTCCACCCCACTCCCCTCCCGCTTGACCTTTGACCCGTGTACCATACATCCGGTCTATTAATCCACTGGAGCTCTACGCGTGTCAGTCTTTCCAAGCAAGGACATTGAATCAGATGAGTACATTTAATTAGTTTAATAGTTTAATATTGGCATAGTGTGTTTCATCTAGGTTTGTGTTGGTTTGTATTTGTTTGTCCTGTGCTGACGAAGGCTTTGGCCGCAACGTCCAATTTGTCTCTTGTAGTCGTGTTTTAGTAAAGCTCAGAATCTACTTCTCGTTTTTTTGGGTGATTCATTCATTGCAAAGAACATGCATTTTTACATACATTTTGTATGACTTCTCTTGCAATTTATTTGAATGGAAATACATACACGCCTTGTATGAGGCATTTTACTGCTCACACAGTCTAAAAGTATAGCATATTTTTAATGAATTTATGATACTATCATTTTGTTCGTAATAATAAAATATATTAATATAATCTTAATAGCATTAGCTAGTTTATTAATGATCTTTTCACAGAAACAGCACAGAGAAACAGACCAAGGGGACCACCATTACCCTCCCTGGTACAGAAAAACCAGTAGATTCTTGTAGCATTAACTGAGATTATCCAGAGACTTGTGACATACACGCACACACACACGCCCATTCACACACATTTGTGTGTGCGCACACCAATACACATACATATACAATAAGTAAAGGGACTTCTCAAAGACTTAAGTCTTAATGGACATATTTGACCTAGAACCATATTTGTATGGACCACCCGGCACTCGATGAGAGATGTGGTCAGTTTCACGCCGACCTACTTTACTTCTCACAACATTTCCTGGTACCTATTTCAGGCTGGGATGACCTGGGAGTCCAGGTTAATCTTCAAGAATTCCCTGTCTTGAGAGGGATTCACACAGATGGTTACCATACCGGCAGACAAGCGTTCTAACCACTGTGTTACCACAGTTCCCTAACAGGTCATAGAAACAATTCATTACACATTCTATTCTCAGACCTGCTCATGTTCTCAAGACTATTCAATAGCACGAAACTATTTCTTTGCTTCAACTTGCATGAGTCTTCATTTGTTAAAAAGTTTAAACTGATAAATAATGACAACTTAGAGTGTTTTATAATTTCTAGAAAGAATTTGCATTCTGAACTGAATGTGAACACGGCTCACCTTAAACTTTGCACTGTGAACAGCACAGAGAAACTCATGCAGAGAAACTCATACAGAGAAACTTATGTTTAACAATATGCCATTATCGAGACATAGAAGATGTTACTTCAGTATGATCCTATTCAGCAACTGATTACAATAATTTCTCAAATATTGTGGTGATGATTTTTCCTTAGGTCTATATTTAAGTCAATCATTGATTCAGTTTGTCCCACTTGTCTTGTCTTTGTGATATCTTTACCTTGCAGCTTTGTATTTTCCTAGTCTCTATTGTTATATATTATCTACACTCTGGCTAATGATTCTACACTGGTTCACTTTTTGCAATCCAGTGATTCTGGAAATTGGTGAAATAATTTCTTTTTGGCTGCTCACTCACTTTGAACTCTAGCGTAGTCAAACACGTATAACTACTTCTAGTGCATTGGACTGAATTGTGCGTGTGGATTAGCTTTGCCTATTACAAGTGTCCCTCGCCATCAGGCGAACCAAATCCAACGTCTGATGTACTTGGTAATTTACCTCCCCAAGTGAAGAACGGGAAGTCAACATTTTAGTCCAACTGACTTGTGTAGGGATTGAGCCCACTACCTCGGCATCAACACACTGGATGTTTAATAACTAGCGCTCTTATCCTTTCAGACATGCTGACCTCCGAAATATTGTTCTCCTGTTTTAATTGTATATGACCCCATGTTATTCTGATGTTTACTGCTTGTGTCAGATATTACTCCACCTGTATATTCCTTAAGTAACACACATATATTGGAATGTAGTCCCTTCCACACCCCTCAGCAACATATCACACTCAGTTATTTCACCACACGATACATTTCCAACTTCACATTTACAACTTATTGTGATAAATTAAAAATAAATAAAGTAAAGACAACAGGTTTGTAAAGTGAAGGAACAATGAGTTTTCAACGCTATTGATTGCACCACTTAACTTGTAGTGAAAATATGCATAAATAAGAAGAAAATAAGCGAAATTGACACCAGTCAGATAATGATTAGTACATAATAAGTTTATTCATAATACAAAAATTGTATTCAGTTGAACTTCACATATAAAGTAATTCATACAATTTTACATGCACATGTTAGAAACAACATGGCACTTGGAATTAAATCCAAAGGAACAGTACAAAGGTTGATCATTTTGGGTAAAGTACTGAAATATTTTGTGTAGGGTGTTAATTATCTATTTGAAATTGACTGACACAGTGGTGATGGAAAGTTAAAAATAGTCAGCTTAATTAGCAAGAAGACATACATAATGAAACACTGAAAAAACAGGTGCTCAAATTTAATTAAATAAATGGTATTAATATTAGGCAAATAAAGGCATTCAAATATTTGGGAACATGGATAACACTATATGGATGGTGTATCACAGAAAAAAAGAACAGAGTAGAACAAGCAAATACCTACATTTTATAATGTAAAATATATTAATTAATAAGTCCTTTTCTTTTGAATTATGAAAAAGAATTCTCACACATTACACAGAACTAATTTTAACATAAGACTTTCTTACCCGCTTAGCAAAACAAAAAGAAACTTCCTTGTAGTCACAGAAAAAGTGTTTCATAGAAGAACGCCAAGTAACACGGACAGCTAATAGAAGTAACATGAATTGGAAAGAAATTAGGACACAAAGTAAACTTAACACAGAAGTAAGATGGTAGCAATGTACATTATTTGGACTCATCATGAGATTCTAGAACATACTGTACCAGATAGTAAGATTAAAAGGAAAAAGAGAGAGAGGAATGCAGAGAAATAAAATAAGGACACACTTGCATGGATAGATGTCAGTACATGAGTTGCTACAGTTCTAGAGAAGAGGAGTGGAAAAAGCTTGAGCACCAAAGCCAGATGGCATGTACTTGACGATGATAGTGATGGCATTCACGATTCACTGTGAATTAATATGACTTAACCTACACTTTCTAATTTTATAAAGAAATTGGTGTAAATATCATATTATCTATTTTTGTGCTGTATACTAATTTTGAATAAAGTAGATAGTTCAAAGCAAATCATCATTCGATATAATGAGGTATATGTTATGAAACATATATATATATCAATGAATGTGAGAAAGAGAGCTACATAATGCCAATTTTGATGTAAGAAGTGAGTTATGGACAATTAACAGATTAGCAAGAAGTTATTTAACATCTGCTGAAATGTGGTTCAATGTAGAACAATTATGAGAATGCCTCGAAGCAAGACAAGAATATTGATAAAGCCTTCTTAACAGAAACCATATCATAAAGAGAACTAGCTACTTGTATCAGAAACAGATAATCCACGTTATTAGGACATACCATGAGGAAAGTAAACCGGAGATGAGCGATTTCCAGGAGTGACTCTCCATGAGCTATGAATGGGATATGAAGAAGGCAACATGGTAGCAAAGATGTATATCGGTGCATAGCGAAGTTGGCGTCCCATGGCCAAATGTGCTAGGATATGTGTAAGGGCACGAATCAACGATTGCACGACGTTCTCCTCCTCCAAAGGAAGGGTGTCTTGGGGGCAGGCACATTTCCCCAGTTGTGGGACATGTATGAAGACAATGCAACATCTCGATACCTAGTTCGAAAACACGGCAGGAGAAAGAAACGCGGAGTAATTGCCCGCCCCAGAGACTTTCAGGAGCATAAAGGGCAGACACATTACGGGGTTCATTTCTGACGATAAGAAGCCTTTTGTAGTGCTTGCCCCGCGACGGAGTGTTTATCACTGACAACAAGAAAATCTGAAAATATAAGAGGCATGTGATGACTTTGAAAAAGGATACTTAAGATCACGTCATAGAGAAACAATATGTAACTGAAATGATTGTGAACACATGAGATAGAAAGGCATGAACAAATATGATGACAATGAGCAGTTGGCATGGACTATAAGAAGAAGATTATTATAATTTTGTTGAAATAAATATTTATCCATAAAACAGCTTGTTAACATAACATGCCCTGACATGCTTCTGTGTACAAGCAACTAATTTGTGTAAGTTACATGTACCTACCGTGTTATGTATTGTCACTGTAAATCTCTGTAGAAACATTGATGTGATATTTTTATCAAGACATACAATTAAGTTGTCACATTTTACATTGTTCTGATCACAAGCCAGTCATAATAAAGAAGATTTCACCACACAGGAAAATAAGAAACAAAAAGGTAACAACACATGTCATCAATTATAGGAGGCTGCAGGAAAATACGGTTAAAGACGACTTCAATCAAGAAATCCAAAACCTACATAAGAACATCCCTGATGACCACTCAAGCGTAGATAAGGAATGGACATGTTTCAAGGCTGCCATGCTCGACACACTGGAAAATAAATGTGGAACAAAGAAAGTAGGGCAGGACAAAAGATTAAGAACAGCCTGGTGGAACAACGAAATTAAAGATAGCATATTCAAAAAGAAGGTAGCATTCAAAAAGTGGATCACAACTAAATCTGAACAGGACTATATTACTTATAGAATAGCACGACGTAATGCCAAACGAACAATTAGAGCATCTAAAGATGAATCCTGGAGAATATACGGTGAACAGATGGCGACCCTTAGCAAAGACTGCCCAAGAGAATTTTATAAACGTGTCACCACAATTAGAAACAGAGATGCATGTTACAACCCAACCACCATCATAAACAGCAAAAGAGGTATGCCAATATTTAATCCACAACAAAGACTAGCAAGGTGGGCAGAATACTTTCAAGAACTACTTAACCCCACAGATAACATAGGAAACCTCACTTTTGTGCCTAAACGCCAGGGACAGCAAGAACCAAATTTCATACCTGCAGAAGTCAAAGCAGTTATACAGAAAAGTCCTAAAAACAAATCACCAGGTCCAGATGGAATAACCACAGAAGCTATTCAGGCCTGTGGGGAAACAGGAGTTAAATGGCTAACAAGACTTTTTAATATAGCATGGGAAGAAAGAAAAGTCCCAGATGATTGGCAACAGGCAATAATATTACCAATATGGAAAAAGAAAGGCAATATGAGAGAGTGCGAAACATACAGAGGTATATCACTCCTGAGCCATATAGGGAAAATGTATGCAAAACTTTTGGATCAAAGAGCTAGACCAATAGTTGAACAACAGTTAAGCAGAGCACAATTCGGTTTTCGGAAAGGTAAAAGTTGCACTGATGCATTATTTACACTTAGACAAATTTGTGAAAAAACTATTGAATATAGTGACCAGCAGAATATTGTGTTTGTAGATCAGGAAAAGGCTTTTGATAGAGTAGACAGATACAAATTATGGACCATCCTTGAAGACTATGGGATAGAAGGGCAACTGCTAGAAAACATCATAGCCATGTACCACTCGAGCCAAAGTGCAGTAAGAACACAGGAAGGTATATCAGATATGTTCACAGTCAATACAGGAGTGAGACAGGGATGTGTGCTCTCTCCCCTGCTATTCAATATCTACATGGACAGAATTTCCAAAGAAGCAAGTCTCGACAGACCAGATTCAGAAAATTTAGAACTCTTTACTCCAGATGAAACAACTGACCCACAGGGAATAAATGAACTTCTATTTGCAGATGATCAGTGCCTGTTTTACAGCGACGAGGGCAGACTACAAAATCATATTACTAATCTGAGTTCAACCTGCAGCAGATACAATATGAGTATAAACACAGCCAAAACCGAAGTAATGCAAGTTAGCAGATCGCCAGGCCCACTAAGTATACAGATAAATAACACACCTCTGAAACAAGTTAAAGAATTCAAATACCTTGGAAGTATGATCACAGAAGATTAGACAGAGAAATTGAAATCAGATGTCAAAAAGCTAGTGCACTTACATATCAACTGTCACCCTTACTGAAACATCCAAACATACCCATGTCCACAAAACGACAGATAATAAACAGCATATTCACACCAACCCTATGCTACCAATCTCAAACCTGGACTTTATCAAAATTACACCTTCGCAAAATCAACACCTGCGAAATGAGATGCCTGAGGAGAGCTGCCAACTTAACAATCCGAGACCGAGTAAGAAATGTTACTATCAGACAGACTGTGGGATCAACACCTTGTGCCACATTTATTGAAAGACAGAAGATCAAGTGGTTTGGCCATGTTGTTAGAATGCAACATCAGCAAGTACCATCACTGGCCTTACATCAAAGATCATCTGCGACGAGACCACGAGGACGTCCAAGAAGAAAATGGATTGACGACATCAGAGACATTGTACAACCACACGGAATGACACTATCCAGTGCCGCCCACCGGGCGCTGGAACGCAAATTATTCCTCCCCACGACGCTTGACGGCAGAAGTGGAAGATGATGATGATGATGATGATGATACATATAAATGCTATTTGCTTAAACGTTACACTGTTAATGGATGAGCACACAATTCTACACACAGAATATACAATATTGTAAAACAAAACATTGTACATACATAGATCTTTGAGCACAAATTACATAATAGATCTTTGAGCACAAATTAATGTTGTACAGAAATAATACTTCCGTTTCATATGTGTACTCGGAAAAGCCAAGCTATATATATGTGTCTTCTAACACATTCTTGTTAATTTGGACAGCATGCACCTTGGAATTATTAAATAATGTTCTTTTTTGAAAATAAAAATCAACGGAACGATCAACATCACGGCACACTGGTGTAACCCATTAGTGCTCCGTTCTACTCCTAAATCAAGATTGAGTTCGGAGAATCTCAACTCAGTGCACGAATTTCGTAGCACCGGCGAGGATCCTGAAATACTTTGGGTAGATTTTTAATTCGAAATTTTGCCCGCGCATCACCTTTAGGCTACGCTGTTTCGATGTCCAATTGCCAACGTACGTATTTAAGTGCGCAAAAATACACACGGGAGTCCGATCTCACTACCCAGAGACTAAGATACATTTTTTTACTAGAAGTCCACCAGAAAGAATCCCGATCCTCACCGGGGCTTGAACCCGGGACCTCCAGCACTCGAGGCGGACACCATACTTCAAGACCACTCAAGCCCGAATTATATAATAACAACATCATAGGCAAATTTAAATGTTCAGGAAAATAATGACCTTGCAATTATGGCAAACAACAATTTAGTTACCGTTTAGTTTTGAATTCAGAAAGTTAAACGTTCAAACATGTTCACTAATGTTTCAATTGAAATTGACATTCTTGCAGTAACTCTGTTCAAAGAAATCTATTAGAAATCTTAAATTACGTGACCGCCTTGCTTATTTGAAATGTTTATTTTTATTTCTTTGTCATAAATTAACGAAATAAATGTTTGATTACGTTGTTTAAATTTGTTGTTGTTTTTTTTGTTGCTCTCGCTCGCTTTTAACTCAAGCGTAGTCTAAGCACACTATTTATAGCAGTGATGGACTGGATTTTGCATGTGGGTCAGCTTTCCCTATTAACAGTGTCCCTCGCCATCAGGCGAACCCACTACGACCTCAGAGGTACTTGTAATTAACGTCCCCAAGTCAAGGAAGACAGGTCAACATTTTAGTCCAACTGTCTGGTGTAGGGATTGAACTGCTTACCTCGGCACAAGCACACCGGATGTTTACGAACACGTGTTCTTCTCTATTCGGCCATGCGGACCTGCTTTGTTGTTTACATTTAATGTCATATTTGTTTATTTTAAATGATTCTATTTATTTCGTGGTTTACAATTTAAAAAAAAATGTTTATATATTATTTTTATTTCTTATTTTTTTTTTTTAAAATTCATATTTAACTGACCATTCTTCTAAGAAAAGAATCAAATATGCTTTACTATAACAAGTTGATGTTTCTTTCTTTTTGCAATAGAAATGCATGGATTTGAAATAAAACTAATTCTTTCCTCCATTCTGCTGGACAGTATAGTAAATTAATTTTTAAGTGGTTTAGTGGGTACACACCCGCCTCACACGCCAGTGACCCGGGTTTGATCCCGGGTTCAGCCAAGGTTATGAACTACTGACGAGCTCAAACGAAGAGCGAAACCCGAGTCTAGTGCTTCCAAACTGACGTGGACAAGACCTTGTGTTCGTACCGGAATACAACCAGCGTTGCCAGTAGTGGATTGTGCTCAATGTTTCAATCTCTAATACCGGGGGAGGGGGGGGGGAAGGAACAACAAATAAATAGACTAGTAGACAAGTTGGCGATTATGTGGAACTGTGGTGATGTGCTTGTATAGAAGAATGATGAAAACACTATAGATGGATAGAGAGAGAGAGTAATGATGATATCTTGAATATATGTATAAGAAACTATTGGTAGAGCATGAGACAGAAGGCCATGGACAGAAATGAACACCATCATCACACAGTAGGCTATGAAAAGACAATACATAATTCTAATAATATGTTAATTTGTGTTTGAAATCTAGTATGACGAGCATTTATCACTTCCTCAAACAGCAACACTATATACAACTCTCATTTCTCACACCAAGTGCCCCAAACCAGACATACCAAGGCGTTTTTAACCACCTGAAATTTTCGGGTGTATTAGATACAGGGAAGTAATACTAAGAGCATCATATCAAAACACCTCCTCTCCACCAACTCCATGAACATCTGAGAGAGGAAGGAAGGATTCTCCTTCAAAGTCATTCTGGAAAACTAAGTCATGGTCCATGACAGTCAACACAAGAATTGCTCCTTGATGAGTGCACTGATGGACTGCCAGTTTCCGTGGCAAATAGCTTACGGACATGGTTGGGGAGTCCCTGGTGGGGAGCATCTCTTTTAATTCATATAAATAGTCATATAAGCTCCCGTTCCCGTTACCGACTATCTATCTGTCTGTCTGTCTGCCTGTCTATCTGTCTGTCTGACCCGGCCCGGCTTCGCCCAGACCCTGGTGAGGAGCAACTCATTTAATTCATATAAGTAGTCATATAAGCTCCCGGTCCCGTCTGTCTGTCTGTCCCTCCCTCTCTGTCTGTCTGTCTGTCTGTCTGTCAGTCTGTCTGTCTGTCTGTCTGTCTGTCTGTCTGTTTGTCTGTCTGACCCGGCCAGGCTTCGCCCAGTCCTTGATGGGGAGCATCTAATTTAATTCATATAAGTAGTCATATAAGTTCCCGGTCCCAACTGTCTGTCTGTCTGTCTGTCTGTCTGTCTGTCTGGCTGTCTGTCTGTCTGTCTGTCTGTCTGTCTGTCTGTCTAATAATTTATTGGTTGCAGTTAGAACAACCTTAGATAAACAAAGACCAACTTACAAAAAGCAATAGAAAGAGCACTTGAAAGATCTTTACATCTTCCCCCAACAATTAACTTGGGTAAATGGAGCGACAGCAGCAGCAGCAGCAGAAAAAGAAACAGGAGGAGGAGGAAGGAGGAGGAAGAGGGAGGTGGAGGAGGGAGGAGGAGCGAGGAGCGGGAGGGTGGAGGAGGAGGGAGGAGGATGGAGGAGGAGGGAGGA
The DNA here is from genome assembly GCA_963921405.1 of Cepaea hortensis. Classification (NCBI taxonomy): domain Eukaryota; kingdom Metazoa; phylum Mollusca; class Gastropoda; order Stylommatophora; family Helicidae; genus Cepaea; species Cepaea hortensis. Next base: position 38,725,360 of record OY992880.1, read on the forward strand.
GAGAGGAGGAGGAGGGGGAAGGAAGGAGGAGGAGGGAGGAGGAGAGGAGGAGGATGTAGAGGGAGGAGGGAGGAGGAGGAGAGAGGAGGAGGAGGGAGAAGGAGGAGGGTGGAGGAGAAGGAGGAGGAGGGAGAGGGAGGAGGAGGAGGGAGGAGGAGGAGGGAGGAGGAGAGAGGAGGAGGAGGGGGAAGGAGAGAGAAGGAGGAGAGGAGGAGGATGTAGAGGGAAGAGGGAGGAGGAGGAGGAGGGAGAAGGAGGAGGGAGGGAGGAGGAGGGTGGAGGAGGAGGAGGGAGGAGGAGGGAGGGAGGAGGAGGAGGAGGGAGGAGGAGGAAGGGGGAGGAGGGAGAAGGAGGAGGAAGGAGGAGGAGGGGGAGGAGTAGGAGGAGAGAGGAGCAGGGAGAGGGAGGAGGAGGCAGGAGAGGAGGGAGGAGAAGGGAGAAGGGTGGAGGAGGAACAGGGAGAAGGAGGAGGAGAGAGGAGGAGGAGGATTTAGGTGGAGGAGTATAACGCTTATGCCTGTAGATAACTGTAGCCAAAAGGTCCACCTATTTGAGAAATATGCAACAATTTTACATATATAGCAATGCTATTAGAAGTTATGTCCCCTCGCTATATATACATTATAATGTAAATTGAAATATTAAATAATATTAAGTAAATAACCGTTTTTACACTAACAAACTATGACAGTTGGCAGCAAGGGAATGAGAGGAAGACGTGTAGAAAATTTCATCTCAATCGGATGGACCGTTCGCGAACGCATAAAGGACATACATACATACATACAGAACGTCTCTTATATATATATATATATATATATATATATATATATATATATATATATATATATATATATATATATATATATATATATATATATATATATATATATAGATTAAAGGACATTGCACAAGGAACACGTTGGTATTGTACCTAAACCATAATTCCCCACTACATCCTCCATTTTCCCCTTTCCTACTTTTGCATTAAAATCACCAAGTATTATTTTTATTTCTTGTGATCCAATTTGAGCCATCACCATTTCTATTTCGTCGTAAAAGTGTTGTATTTCTTCATCACTACTGCTTGTTGTAGGTGCATATACCTGTATAATATTTATGTCTATTGGTTTGCCTTTGATTTTTACCATAACTACTCTAGCATAACTACTCTATCTGAAATACACCTGTATCCATTAATTGACTTGGCTGGTTTTTCGTCTAATATTATTCCTACACCTTTTTCATGTGTATCCCCTCCAGAATAAATTATTGTGTGATTGTCAGCTATAATTTTGCCCGATCCCTTCCATCTCATCCCACTAACGCCTAGTATATTCATTTTCATGCTATCCATCTCTCTTAGAACATTGGTCAACTTTCCTAGCTCATTTAATGTCCTAACATTCCATGTTCCTATTCTAAATTTATTTATTTTAGTTATGATTTTGCCATCAGTAGCTGGATGACGGTCTGGTGTCACCTGTGGCTCATGACTGTCCCTACCGGACGAGGATGTCCTAAGACAGCCATTAACGTCGTTCACTAACTCTAATATATGTTTTGCCATGAAGTCTTGGGAAGATAATGTGGTGGTTTCCCCTTGTCTTCCACATTCACATGGTGGTCTTTTTACCTCTGCCTTTGACAGCCATTTCCGACTGTAAGGACAAGTGAGTGCCTTGCTCTGCTCAGCTGCAGAGTTGTCCACTTATTCCGGCGAATACTCGGTCCCCACAGCTGTGTTAACCACACCGTGGTGTGTTTCCATCCTCTACCACGGGGAGGTGCTGTTGGGATTTTCCCTTCCTAAAGTTATGGTCTATGACCCAAACTCTCCAGTACTTTTAGTATGTTTAGTATGTTTCTATCTACTCTATCAAATTCCTTTTCTTGATCGACATAGGCTAAATAGCGTGTTTCATTGAAATCGATTGATTTTCATATAAGTTGTCTAAGAGCAAAAATGGCATCTGTGCATCCTGATTTTCCTAAATTCAAGTTATGTTTCGCTTAGCTGAGGTTCTATAGTTGTTCGTAATCTTTTCTCAAGATGTTTGCAAAATATTTTCCCAGTATGACTCAAAAGGGAAATGCCTCTGTATTGTATGGAGTCTCTTTTGCTTCTTTTGGTTTTTCAAATTGGGATACTTACGGCGTTTCCCAAGTCTCGCGGTGTCTGTTTTTTTACCCAAACATGGTTGAATAGTCTATGTAGTCATACTGTTCCTACTTCTCTTGTTGCTTTAATTAGTTTATTTGGTATTTCATCTTGTCCCGGTGATTTGTTCAATGGGGCTTATCTGACGGCTTCTATAATTTCTTCTTTTAGTATGTTTGGTTCTAGTTCTTCGGTGGCATCTGTGTCAGTTTCTTGATTTCATGTGACATCTGATGGGATGTTGAGAAATTGTTCAAAGTACAGTTTCCATCTTATCAGGATTCGTTTTTGTTCACTTATTGGTTCTCCATTTACGCTGCTAATTATTTCAGTTGGGTCAAAGAGTTCTCCTCTGGTTTTCATTGCACTTATCTTTTTGTAGAAGTTTATAGTTGCCTCCTTGTAGTTTTTATTTAGGGTTTCTCCATACTCATCCCAGTTTTTCTGTTTTTCTCTCTTTACTATTCTTTACTTTCCAAATAAAAATATGTGTATGATTCCGCCTCATGAAAGGTAGTTTTACTAAGGAAGATCAGTTTGTTTAATCTCATTATCTTTGTCTTTCTCCTGTGTATTTTTAGACCTTATTGTTGTGATCTCTCATAAAATGTGATTAGTTTATCCTGCGTCTGATTACGTATGTGTGACATGAGTGGTCTGTCGCGAGGACCCAATTATCAAGCTGTTTTGTAAGAGTTCATGGAATTCCATTTCTGGAGGTAGTTATTGTTGTCATCGAAATCCATTACATAGCCAGTATGAATATTAAAAGTGAAGAAAGACATTCATGTTTTTCGTACTCCTGTTTTTATGTAAAATATATCTGTCAGTTTTCCATCCTGAAGAATTCTATATTTCATATCTTCTTATGTTGTCCTTATTAAGTTAGTGATTTTCTGTGGGATCTAGTGGTGCCACATTGGTACCGAAAGGGAATCCTTATCAGTGCTACCGAAAACCTTTTCATAAGCCACAAATCCAATATAAAGTTTCAAATGCGGTTCAATACTTCACTCTATTATTATTTGTAATGAGACTATCTGGTCAGTGCAGAATCTATTTGGTCGGAAGCCTACACTCCTAAGTTGTTTGTCAATTGCACCTGCCTAATATTTTCCCAGGCACTGGCAATAGTATTATCCCTCTATAATTTTCACACTCCTGCAGGTCCCCATTCTTATGCAGCTTTACCTTATATCTGTCTCTCCAGTCTGCTGGTATTTCTTCAGTCTCACAAATTCTACTAAACAATTTGTGAAGCAGCTCAGTGGAAGTGTCTATAATGGCTTTAATAGCTTCTGCTGGGATACCATCTGGGTCATCAAATTTCCTATCTTTAAGTAGCTTGATAGCTTTTCTAATATATTCTTTACATGGTTTTTCACAGTTGATACCCACTTTCACTTCTGCCGGCTGGATATCAAGAGGATCATTTGAAACTGGGCTATGCAGAAGGGACTCAAAGTATTCAACAAATCTGTTTATTTGATCTTAACTGTTGGTGCGAACTTTTCCTTTTCTACTTTTAATAAATTCACAATGCTTATTACATTTCCCTACCATTTATACCTTATAGATTTGTAAAGGTCTATGGGGTTTACCTTCACTGCTTCATTCTATGCCTCTATTGCTAGGACATCTAAATATTGTTTTTTCTTTATCTGCTTTTATACACTTTGTAACTTCTCTTTTAGCTTCTGTGTATATTTCTTGGGCTCTGACATAAGCAACATTACGTTTGCTATTAATTAAGTCTGATGTTTGCAGTTTTCCTTTCTTCTAGTTTCTTAAGGGTTTCTGGCGTTATCCCGGCTTTATGTGTTCGTTCCCTTCTTCCAAGGACTTCCAATCACGCTCCACATTATTTAAACCTGCTGCTAACAGTTTTCCGCCCTCTCATCGTCTATTAAGTACTACACTACTACAAGACCTTGTGCTTATTAGAGACTGAAAAAAAAAACAACAACTGTCCCGTAGTTTCTCTGATTATAAGATATCCTACATTACATTACATTCCATGTTTATAAGATGTTATATATCTCTTGACTAGGATGTAACAGAACGGCTATAGAAAAATATCTTGGAACATTTCGAGACCAACACAATTAAATAAATGACAATGAAAGTAGGATGATAGAGCTATGCAACCGACACGACTTATATGTAACAAACACATTTAATAAACACACAGACTCACAACAAATATACACCTGGTACAAATAGAACAATCTAGATACCAAAATCCAAATTAATTTTATATTAACAAGAAATAACAGAAAGAGAAATTTATTAGATGCAAGGCCAGTGCCCAACTTAAGTATAAACATGGACCAGAAAGCAGTTATTGCAACATAAGAACCAACAGAAGAAGACAGAAAAGATCAGGTAAATATACGACTTGCGAATCAGTAAACTTTAAAAAAAAAACACCTTCGAATACGAGGCTGTAAAGAAAAAATATTATAAAGAACTAACTGAAATCTTTGTTAACTACCTATGGAAAGAAAAACAGCGGAAGAAGAATGGCGGGTGTTCACATCAAACATTTTAAAGATTGCAAAAATAACATATGAAACAACGAAAAAAAAAAAAAAAACGCAAAACACGTATAAAGAAAATAAGTTGTTGGTGGAACGCCGAGGTAAAGAAAACTAAAAGACAAAATAGAAAAAATATAAAAAGTGGGTGAAGAGCATACAACCGTTATTACATAGAATATGGTATGGCAAGAAGACATGCGAAAAGAACAATGGAAAGAGAAAAACAAAAATACTGGGAGGAATATGGAGAAACCCTAAATAAAAACTACAAAGAGGCAACTAGAAACTTCAGCAAAAAGTTCAGCGCAATGAGAATCAGAGGAGAACCCTTTGACCCAACTGAAATAATTAGCAACGAAAATGGAGAACCAATAAGTGAACAAAAACAAATCCTAAAAGGATGCAGGCAGTACTTCGAAAAACTTCTTAACATTTCATGAGATGCTACAGGAATTCAGGAAACCGACACATATGCCATCGAAGAACTAGAAACAGACATAATGAAAGACGAAATTGGAGAAGCCGTCAGATTAGCTTCATTGACAAGACGAAATACCAAATGAACTAATTAAAGCACGAAGAGAAGTAGGAACATCATGGCTTCATATTTAAACATGTTTGAGTAGAACAACAGACACCACGAAACTGGGGAAGTGACATAATTATTCTAATTTGGAAATCACAAGGGCGGTAAAATAGACTGCACACAATACAGAGGAGTTTCCCCTTCGAGTCATATTGGAAAAATATTTACAACATTCTTGAGAAAAGATTACGAACTACAATAGAACCCCACCTAGGAAAACACAACTTAGATTTAGGAAAAACGAAGGCTACACAGATGCCATCTTTGTTCTTAGACATCGTTTCATCTCTCATCTCATCATGTTCCTCTTGTACTTTGTGGTGTCGAGGTGAAGTATAAACAGAGGGAGAGTGCCCGCTATTGGGCTTTGCCACAGAGCAGGTGCCCGGATTACGTCATAGAAAGGATGTGAAGAAGTCTAGAACACAAAAGTGCAGAGAAAACTAAGGGACACAAGTTGACAACGGGGAAACATCACGCCGACGCAGTCTTGACAACACCAGTATCAACCCCGGCAAGGAATGGGTGCCGGTGCCTCCAGCTTTTAAGTGCACTTTCTCCTGCATTGTCACACTCGACAGACGGTGCAGAGAGCAGAACCCCGCCACTGTCAATGCTGAGGTTAACGCGCTCATCTATGAACACTCAGAGAGCCCCGAAGTGCTCATCTATACAAATGGATCTGTTATAAAGCAGCAGAGAAGTGCATGGGCATTTACAGCCCGTTCAGCGGGCCGAACCGTTCAAGAATCCAGTGGTGCCCACTCTATGACCACGAGCAGCATGACGATGGAGGTGATGGCAGTTACACAGGCTTTCATATGGCTGGAATCACAGCAGTATACCAACGTGTGTGTACTAAGTGATTCAATGAGCATGATTCAGAAGGTCGAAGCTGGATCTGTACGTAGACAGTGGACTGAGTCGCTGCGGAAGTCTGTTGTTCGTAAAGTCACCTTCATTTTCGTCCCGGGACACGCGGGAGTCGAGGGAAATGAACGAGCTGACAAACTGGCTGGCTCTGCACCCCCTGTAGATGGCCAGCCCATGGATCGTGCCGATGTTATTAACGTCCTTAAAGATATGGCGAGAACAGAGGACTTTGACGTCAGTGATTCCACATCGCTGTCCAGGATGAAAGATTTGGGAGTAAGAATCGGCACAGCCAGACGCGAGAGGTACATCGGGAAAACAAGGCGCCTCGTCAACTAACACAGAACTGGCACTATTAGCCACCGGACGCTGATGCATATGCTGGGGGGGGGGGAGGATCTGTCCACCTATGGACATGTCCGGAGTGCAATGAAGATACCCCAACTGATAACTGATAACTGACTGAATCTTGACAACAAAAGTACGTTGTGGCGTCATCAAGATGAGAGTTCGTGCATTGGAATTCTTGAACAAATTTGTGTGGCTATCGAATGGTTGGCAATATAGCAGTGGCTATCGAGTTAATAACAGCTAGAAGTATATCACCGAAGATTAGTAACGCCACGGATTCAAGAACGACGGGCAAAACCTAGACAGGATCGGATGAATAGGACAGTGAAGATAGCCTGTGTAAACGAAAGAAGGAGATGTACAGAAGAGTAACGGCAATGGCGAACTTATAACAGGTTTGAGTAGATCATCTTAGTGTACATATAACTTAAATGCCAGCCCTGGCAATAACAGGCCGTTTACGAGTACCGTAGAAGATATTTATTGTAACTATGTCAGCTGCTGGATTAAAGCAGTGTTCGCATTGTGAACTCAGACGTTGCTTCATCCTGTAAAGTTCACGTTGGCTCCAGTTACTGTTATCTTCATTCCGTCATTGTTCGAGCCGAATGCCTACTGTTAAGTTCACTAATATTTATATAACAAAGCAGAATGAAGAGGGACTTACAGTCTGGCACATGTGGACTCGGATTCGGAAAAGCCAACAACTTTGAGCCAATAGCCACCATTACGTAACTTTACGCACGTTCCTAAACAGCATCACACCCCGAAATCTTTAAATACGTCTGTGTAAATTCTGTTCGGATTCGTGTACTCAAGGAATACATTATGTCTGCCACCAACCAGTCAAGTATGAGGTAAAACAGACATTTAAACTTACTCGCCATCATTGTACGAAAAATTCGACATCAATGACACCAATGTTTACATACAGCACAACAGAGGAGAGTCTGTATCCTTCACGTGATAACTTTCCATCACGTAATCCTCATCAAACATACTGAAGTCATAGCAAACTTACACTATATTCTAATCAGAATTAAGGAACATTATACAGTACCTAATAAGATACTCAGCCATTTATGGAAAGGACAATATGGATGCTAGTGTTAGAGACCAATATGGATGTGAGACGACAGTATAGAATTGACCTTCACCAACAACTTCTACCATCATCATCATCATTCCTAAGGAAAGCTTTACGTTATTAATACTATTACGTAGAATTTGTTTACCGGAGCTTTCATGAAAAGGAATCTACACCCCGACTGACACTGTTAACCGAACGCCAACACACTTGCGAACATCGTCACATACAAGATTGGACACCATTTGACTGTACACATAGGGACGTATACATCAACTTACACAGGAGATAAGCATGAAGAATCGTTGTACATTCCACCACGATACAGACTGGGCAGCTCAAGGTTTGTCGTAGGGTCCACACCTTAACAGTGACACTGCCGTTGTTAGTGTTAATTCGTCCGATACAGCGGGTGTGCTGCCACGGATGTCACATTTTAATACTGATATTATATATTCAGTACATTACTGCCTCAGCTTTGGAAATCAACACGAATACTCATCTCCACATACAAAGACAGCAGGACATTAGTCATTTTCATGTACTACTACATACCGACATCAAACCACCGTTGGTATCTGTCATTGTCAGATACCATACACAATTCAACGCTTTCGTTATCTACGGATCACACCGACATAAGGACATAAGGCCAGTATAGTTTGTTGATGGTTATGCTATTTGTTGTATGATTGAGTGTATAGGTAATATACAAAATCATTTTCTTTCGATGGCCGATTCGCCATTGAATTGACGTAGTGGGTGGTTGGTGGGCTCTTCTTGTAATAGATAAACACGTTACCTAACTTAAGAAGACGTTTCGTACTTACACTCCTCAGCTCGTTACGAATTTAATTTGTGGCGGTCTCACGTGTTGTCAGTACTAGTAGTGTGTAGTAGTAGTATTATATGTTAGTTACATGCGTACCGCTTGTCAGTGTTATTGTCTTTTATAAGAAGAGATATGTGTTTACGTTGCATGTCACTCGTTCTCTAATACCTGTAAACTGTCTAGTGTTATTATATTCTTTATACTGAATATATTTTTCATACTATTTTCTGTTGTTTACATAGTGTAATGGTCAGGACGGTTTCTATTGCATTAAGATTGCTGAATTTCTTTTGTTATTCAATTCTATATTATTGTTGAGTTTGAAGTTGACATTTCGTTCAACATTTGTACTTTGATATATTGTCTACTCTATTTTCAACGTACGTGCATATCGTCGATTCCTTTGCACTCCTCTATCTTATTTCAGCTTTATTAGTGATAGTTCAGTTAGGACAACATGTCGACACTACAAGACTTTATGGACATGGGTGGGAAGTCTGGTTTGACCGGTTCAGAGCTTAGGGCACGGGCTAAGCAGGAATTGAAGGACTTTCAGGCCCAGCAACGAGAAGAAAGACAAGAAAGGTTAGCTGCAGAGAAAGAAGCGAAAGAACTTCAAGCAGCACGTGAAAGAGAAGAAAGACAAGAGAGATTAGCACTTGAGAAAGAATTAAAAGATAAGGAACTAGCTTCAGAACGAAAGAAAATGACTGCAAAAGATAAAGAATTAGCATTTGAAAGGGAGAGAATAGCGGCTGCTGAAAAAGAGAAATTAGCATTAGAAAAAGAAATGAAAGAAAGGCAACTAGCATTTGAGAAAGAAAAACTTGCGACCGAAGCACTTTTGAAGGACAAGGAACTTGAAGGGTATTTTAAGATTAAGACAATGGAGATGGACCGTGAAGTTGAGATGGAACGAGAAAGAATACAAGCAAAGCACAACAACCCAGTCAAGAAGTACCAAGGTCTGATTCGTAACTTCCTACAAGGTGATATTGTAAGTTCTTGGATTACTAATTTCGAAGGTGTAGCAAAATTCAATAAGATTCTTGAATTCATCGACATCTCGTGCTGGAACCTTTAAAAGTGATTGAGTTAATTCATGAGAACTTGCGAACCAACTACAAATACATGCGAGATAGAGTTCTTGCACATTTCAATCTTTACGAAGCTGGATTACGTACAAAATTTAAGACTCTTACTCCTAAGACTAATCAAACATTCCTTGATTTTGTTTCTGATACATCTTCTTGCTTTGACAAATGGTTAAGAGCTGCAGACGTTGGTTCTGATTTTGATAAGATACGTGACTTGATACTAAGAGACAAACTTCTATCTACCGTATCTGAAGCTATGTCTGTATTCCTAATAGAGAATAAATGTAAGTCACTTAGTGAGATGGAGTCATGGGGTGAATCGTTCTATAACTCCCACCGTGACATATTTGCTGACTGTGCACAACTAGAATTTGTGATAGGAGCTAGCGCCAGAATCCAGAATCACAAAGGGAATGGTAAGTTTAAGAAATTTACAAACAGAAATAGATGTCCATATCAGAACTCGAATAGAGATGCCGACAGGCCAAGAAAGGGACACTTCACTCGATGTCAACATTGCAAATTGTCACACGGGTCTCTAGAAATGTGTGATCAACATCCTGGATATGCTGTGTATTTAAGAGACATCACAGCAAAGAAAAGAAGTAAATATGACTCCTACAAGAGGAGTGTTAAATGTATTTTTTTTGTCGGGCGTACGGGCATACCAGAAAGTTATGCGCGATGGGAAATACTTGGAAAGAAGCAAGTACTGCTTATGTGTTTTCCAGTAGTGATTCCGATGACTTAGAGGACACACACGCAGCTATAATAGAGACATACAATAACAGAACAGGTAAAGAAGATCAAGGTGATGATAGTCTTACTTCAGATCACAAGAGACATTTACATGAAGCTAATGCAGCATACACTCATAAAAGTACTCTGGTGATCCAACAAGCGTGGGTTAATGGTTCACCAACAAACTGTTTTAGAGATACAGGATCTGATATTACAGGAGTTAGTCACAAATTATTAAACAAAAGAGACTTCACACATGAGAAAAATTATTTCAGATTATTCGGGGATACCATAGAAACATACAAGACCGCATGGATCATGATAAAATGCCAATACTATGTAGTTAAAGTGTGTGCAGCAGTATTACCAAACTCATGCGCTGGGTTGATAATTGGTAATATCCCTAATGTCAAAGATTACGTTCAAGAAGTGACCATCGAACACAAGCCTGACGAGGCACTCACAAGAACCAAAGTTCACTTGACACAAGAAGAAGAAAATACGCAATTGAAACAGGTTACATCAACTGTTGACGAACACGATATAACACAAAAAGAAGAAAACACAACATTACAAAAATGTGTTAACCATAATATTCACAAGGTAAACAAACCCAAACACAAGAAAGGAAATTCTTCATTGAATAAGTTTATTTCTGTGAGGGTAAGTGAAAAACAAAAGCAAACAACCAGGCGAGATTATATGTAGATAAATGACATTTTTCTGAAACATTGCAAAAAGAAAACAAAAGTTACACGCACTGGTAACAAAGAACAGATACGGCCCACTAAACAGTGGAAATAGGATGTTATAACCATAATTGTTGCCCAGATCATAACCTTGGTTAAATCAACCATATCACAGGTTAAATGTATCGTTATGAAAATTTACTCACGAACAAAGATATATGTTATTTGTGCCAGTACAAACATGTACGCAAAGGCGAAGAAACATATTACTAACGGATTCATACAAATAAAAAGGCATATCACAAACATGCACACAGAAGTCAAGAAGTATGTCACAAACATGTTTTCACAATCAAAGAAATATATTGCATGCGCCATTACAGATATTCACTCGCAAGTCAAGAAAATGTACACACAAACCAGAAAGAAACTTACAAACTGGTTAAGAGAAAACAAGAAATACATCACAAACAAATATTTACAAATCAAGAAAGATGTTGTAAACAACAGCGTAAAAACAAAAATATACTTTGCGAATTTGATAAATATAGGCAAAGAACAATACAGAAAGCAAAATACACTTATCTTTGCTTACTCTATTTACTTTGCTTACTTCTGGTGCAGATTCGCCAAACATACCTCATTACAGCGTATGCCTTACACAATATACACACGATTGAAAAATATAACATTATTCAGTCAACAAAGTTAAAGTGTACATATATTGGCATACGTGCAGAAAAGAGATACTATAGGTTTGAAAGAAAGAAAGAAAGAAAGAAAGAAAGAAAGAAAGAAAGAAAAAAGTAATAATAGAGAAAAGAATGAAAATCAAAAAAGAAAAAGGAAGAATGAGATGAATGAAAGTATTAATTAATTCTATCAGCACATTTTCACTACAGACACAGTAGGGTCTTACAAAATAAGTTGTTCCAAATTTCGCTGATATGAAGCCAAACCTTTTCACTGAATTGTTCACACTATATCAGTTATGCTTTTACAGTACTTCCGGTTCTTTATTCTTCAGACACTTGTTATCAACTTGATCAATAATAAAGAGCGTTGATAAAGTCTATAGATATTTTCTCAGTAGAACATTCTTATTATTTGTAAAGTACTTCCGGTTCTGTGTTCTTCAGACACTTGTTATCAACTTGATCAATAATAAAGAGCGTTGATAAAGTCTATAGATATTTTCTCAGTAGAACATTCTTATTATTTTTTATTAAAGCCGAATATTCTATTTATAATTCTAGTCTACTGTCATTAGATATCTTTAAAGATTTCATTACTATCACAAGATTATGAGTTCGATATCTGTCATATTCCTGGAAAGGATAATAACTTGGCAGATCTTCTTAGTCGACTTTAAATCGATAGGTCTTATACGCAGTTGGTTTTTTCTTTCTTAATGTTTATCGGTATTCGTTCATAGATTATTTAGGCCGATAGATTATATTACAGATGCACCCGATTAGATAGCAATTTGCATAACAATCAACAAATTACGTTACATAGTGTTAGTCAGTTATATACATATGGTTTTATTTTTCATTTTTGGCACAGACATGATGAAGTGACATGAGATGCGGCATGATGGAACTACTAATTTTCCGCATACTGGGATGATGGTCCGATTTGATTCTTTTTAGTCAACGAACTTTCAAGAGTCGAGTATTCGAAGATTGAGTATATATATATATATAAACGACAAGCGGTTAGGTGTAATTATATTGATACTATTAAATGACAGTATGTCAGGTCTTAGTCAGATATGACTGAGCTACCGTATAACAGTAGACGGTACTACCTGGTTTCTGTTAGCGCCGAACGTTGGGCGGCGCTTATCAAACCCGACACACCACATTGTGCAAACGGCTTTGGGCGGAAGAGCATAATTGGGAGGGCACAAGCCTTACCCTGGTGCGAAATGCAACCTAAAGACAAAATGTCATGGCAGGGCAGACCAGGCCCTAAGCCTTGGTTGGCGGCTGGTTTAGGAACGAAGCACCGACAGGCGGACAGATAGAGCATTGCTTTGCTTATCCGGCAGCTTCTGCAGCTTGTCTTGTTCCAGATGTAGAGGTGTTACCTTTCCTCTGGAGTTAACTAGGCAGGCCGAGAGAGGGATCATGCTGCATGTGCAACACATGAATTCTATATTTTAGCCCAGGCTTTGTGCTATGGCACATTTACAGCGCAAATTGGCCTTATCAGTCAGTCACATTCACTACCGCCATAGGTAAAAGTTATTATGCCTTTTTAAAGCACAAACTATCGTCTGTCAAGACGGCAAGGTGCCAATTCCCTTTCTTTACTGACGGTACTTTTAAGTACCACTCACTTCAAATGGCTATATTTTCACAATCTGATCACGAATCCTGACGGTACTTAAAGGTCTATCTAAAATAACATTGCTTGTTTCCCAGGTAGGTGGCGTGAATGTTTGGAAGCGATCTGGGCATGCGCAATACATTTTGGGCATGCGCAATACAAGTTATCGATAAAATAATTCAGGATACAAAGGGGTGACACAATAGTAACATTGAAAAAATTAATTAAATGATAAACAGTGATGTGTGTGTGTATATATATATATATATATATATATATATATATATATATATATATATATATATATATATATATATATATATATATATATATATATATACATCACTGTTTATCATTTAATTAGGCCAGTGTGCCTTGGAAAATACAACATCGGTCGCATGAATGAAAATGGGCAAAGGCTGCTGGAGCATTGCACCAGTAATGACCTATGTATTACAAACTCTTTTTTTAAAACAAAAGAGATGCATAAGGTCACATGGAAACATCCAAGATCAGGCCATTGGCACCAGCTGGACTTCATCATCACACGGAGACAACATCTGAACCATATATCATTGACTCGTAGTTACCACAGTGCTGACTGTGATACGGATCATTCTTTGGTTGTTGCAAGGGTTAGACTGAGACCAAAGAGAATCTACACAGCTAAACACAAATCTAGCCCCAGGATTAATATTATTAAGACTCATGATCCTGAAAAGTGCTTTCAGTTTCAACAGCAACTTGAAGACGCTTTCACTGATGCACCAGAAAATTGTACAGTAAATGAAAAGTGGGGTCAAATTAAGGAAACTCTTTATAAAACTGCCGTAGGGGTTTACGGCACTGTGGATCATAAGAGGCAGGACTGGTTTGCGGCCAACAGCGAGACTCTGCAGCCCTTGATTGATAAGATGAAGAAAGCTCTCTTAAGAAACAAGGAAAGACCAACGCGTAACACTCTGAGTGAGCTAAGGCAAGCTAGGAAGGATGTGCAAAAGGCTGCCAGGCAGTGTGCAAATGATTATTGGATCAAGTTATGTGAGTCCATTCAAATCGCAAGTGATAAGGGAGACATAAGAAGCATGTATGAAGGAATCAAGAAAGCATGTGGTCCAGTGATCAAAAGAAGTGCACCATTGAAAACCTTGACTGGAGAAGTCATCACTGATAAGAAACAGCAGATGGATAGATGGGTAGAGCACTATTTGGAGCTTTACTCAAGTGAGACCAAACTAGCGGATGATGCCCTCAACGCCATAGAGGCTCTACCAACTCTTGACCACCTGGACACACTTCCCACCATAACAGAAGTTAAGTGTGCTATAAATGAACTTGCATCTGGCAAGGCTCCAGGTAAGGATGGGATTCCAATAGAGGTTATCAGGAGTGGGCAAGACACACTCACTATACAGATCCACCAGCTAATAGAGCTATGCTGGCGTGAAGGACAAGTCCCACAGGATTTCAAAGATTCAAGCATCATAACACTGTACAAGAACAAGGGCGATCGGAGCGACTGCAACAACTATAGGGGTATCTCACTTCTGTGTATTGTTGGAAAAGTATTTGCCAGAATTGTTCTGCGCAGACTTCAAGTCCTAGGAGATCAAGTCTACCCTGAATCACAGTGTGGCTTTCGACAGAACCGGTCTACCACTGATATGATATTCTCATTGCGACAAATGCAAGAAAAATGCCGTGAACAGAATCAACCACTGTTTATTGCCTTCATCTACCTCACAAAGGCATTTGATTTGGTCAGTCGTGAGGGTCTGTTCAAGGCACTAAAGAAGATTGGCTGCCCACCAACTCTTCTGTCCATTGTGGAATCGTTCCACACAGGCATGAAGGGTATAATCAAGTTTGATGGTGCAACTTCTGAAGAATTTGAAATCAAGAGTGGAGTTAAGCAAGGTTGTGTACTAGCTCCCACCCTCTTTGGAATATACTTTTCACTTCTACTGAAATATGCATTTCGTGATCAGGAACGTGGTATATACATTCACTGACGCTCAGATGGCGGCCTCTACAATGCTCAGAGATTGAAGGCTAAGACCAAAATTAGGAGGGTACTGATCAGAGAGTTGCTTTTTGCAGATGATGCTGCAGTTACGACCCACTCTGAGGAAGAATTGCAATGTCTACTATCTGCATTCTCCAATGCTTGTTCTGAATTTGGTTTAACAATTAGCAAAAAGAAGACAGATTATGTCACAAGGTGCACATGGGGTACCATCAATCTTTATTGATGACGCTGAACTAGAGATAGTAGACCATTTTACATATCTAGGATCAGTGGTAAATAGCAAATTATCCCTAGATCAGGAAATCAACATCCGGATTGGTAAGGCAGCAACAACAATGAACAGGTTAAGAAAAAGAGTCTGGGAGAACAGGAAGCTTACTGCCAAAACAAAAGTCCTTGTCTATCAAGCCTGTGTCCTTAGTACTCTTCTCTATGGCAGTGAAACCTGGACAACTTACTCACATCAAGAGAACAATTTAAACAGCTTTCATATGCGGTGTCTGCGAAGAATTCTTGGTATTAAGTGGCAAGACAAAATCACAAATACTGAAGTATTGGAAAGATCAGGTTGTGTGACAGTTTATTCCATGCTCAGTCTTCGTAGACTTAGATGGATAGGACATCTTAGGAGGATGGATGATGGTAGAATACCAAAGGATATCTTTTTTGGTGAATTACAGATGGGTAAGAGATCTCAGGGTCGGCCTCTACTACGATACAAAGATGTGTGTAAGCGGGACATGATTGATACAGGCATTGATAATGCACATTGGGAGCAAGTCACCGCTGAACGTGTTGCATGGAGGGCAAATATCAGAAATGGAATAAAGTCAAAGGAGAAAATTATTGCAGAAAAGTCACACACCAAGCGTTTGAGACGTAAGATGGTGTATGATGGTGGAAATGACCACGTGTTCACATGCACCCACTGTGAACGGACATTTACAGCACAAATTGGCCTTATCAGTCACACTCGCTACCGCCATAGTTAAAAGTTATTATGCCTTTTTAAAGCACAAACTATCGTCTGTCAAGACGGCAAGATGCCAATGAATATATATATATATATATATATATATATATATATATATATATATATATATATATATATATATATATATATATATATATACACACACACACTAGCTGACCCGGCCCGGCTTCGCCCAGTCCCTGGTGGGGAGCATCTCATTTAATTCATATAAGTAGTCATATAAGTTCTCGTTCCCGTTACCGACTGTCTGTCTGTCTGTCTGTCTGTCTGTCTGTCTGTCTGTCTGTCTGTCTGTCTGTGTCTGTCTGTCTGTTTGTTTATCTATCTATCTATCTCTGTCTGTCTGTCTGTCTGTCTGTCTGTCTGTCTGTCTGTCTGTCTGTCTGTCTGTCTGTCTGTCTAATACACCCATCCCTCTGTCTCTCCCTCCGTCTATCCCTCTCTCCCTCCCTCCCTGTCTGTTTGTCTATCTATCTATCTATCTATCTATCTATCTATCTATCTATCTATCTATCTATCTATCTATCTATCTATCTATCTATCTATCTATCTATCTATCTATCTATCTATCTATCTATCTATCTATCTATCTATCTGTCTGTCTGTCTGTCTGTCTGTCTGTCTGTCTGTCTGTCTGTCTGTCTGCCTGACCCGGCCCGGGTTCGCCCAGTCCCTGGTGTGGAGCATCTCATTTAATTCTGAGTAGGTAAGAATCCGCTCTGCCTTCAAAATGTTGACGTGAAGATTTTCTTCCTGCAGCTGCTTCTGTATTTGTTGATCAGTAAGCTCCATTTTTAGCCGCTTGACCACCCATCTGATTGTGTTTGAATCAGTGTTTCTGATTCTGGTGTCTTGTTCCTCCTTCCTCTCACAAGTTTTTGTGTTCGTCTGTGGGTAGTCGTCACTCTTCTTATTGGTAGTTTCATTGACTGTAGGTTCAGATACTTTATTACAGCTTGCATGCCGACTCTCCAAATGCAGGTTCGTCTTCTTGATAGTCTGGTCGGTTTTCTCACTATGCATCTTGGAAGCTGCTTGTTTCTTTGAGCTATTACGACGTGCCATTTCCCCCCCCGTATCAGGCTGCTTGAAATGTGTAAGGCGTCTTGGCTTGATAGCGCTGAGAAGTGCTGTCAAGCGAATCGTGTCGATATGATGGCGGAAAACACTAAAGATGCGATGATATTGTTCAACATCTTTTAGATAACTTCTTAAGTATAGAAAGATGAGTTACAATGTTATGCATTATTTTTATGTAAACTTTGAAAATGCCTTAAAGATTGTATCATTATTTATTATAACTCATATGCCGGTACATAACTATAGACAAAGAGTTTATAAATCTTTGAAAACGATACAACAATATGACTATAAGTCATACAACAATGTTATTAAAAGTTATGCCCCTTGAAATAACTTTTTCTAGAGTTAAGTCCCTTCACTATATATAAATTTTAATGAAAAATGAAAAATGAAATAATACTGAGTAAGCAGGCGATTTCACACTAAAAAATATCACAGTTGGCAGCTCTGGAATGAAAGGAAGACGTGTAGACAATTTCATCTCAATCGGATGGGCCGTTCGCGAAAAAATTAAGGACATACATATTTACATACATACACTTTGTTATATATATATATATATATATATATATATATATATATATATATATATATATATATATATATATATATATATATATATATATATATATATATTGTGATATAGTATTATCAGTGATACAAACATTATATTGTTATTATTTTATCATACACGCAAATAGGTTAATTAGAGTGTTCGCAATATTTAAATTTAGGATAATTAAGTGTTTATAATTAGATTATTATATTCATCGCCTTCAACATATTCTGATATAATATTTAGAAGGGTACGTTACAGTATGATCGCGCCACACATGGAGAAGAAATGTCATTGCATGTTACACACAAATTAATTCGTTGATGGTCAACAGGTCAATGACAGATAAGTCTCAAAGTTCAAACGATTGCACTATATCTACAACGAAGGCGGAACACCTCACCTATATACCTTATATATTCGATGGACACAGCTGTGTATATATATAAGTCAGTCATTTATAGAGTGTTCACTGATATTGACGACTTGGTACCTGTTGTTTACTTACGTCCCCTGACTCCGGGTATTGACCCAGAGTGAGGACGCTTGTCAAAATAGACAGATGAGGGACTAATGTGTTAAAATTAGTTAGTACAGTCTTCCCATAGGCTGACTACAGGACGTCTACTGTGGGATTGTAGACTGGGGGGCAAGCCCGTCATATAATAATTTTTTTTTATTTTGTGGGTAATTAATATGGGGCCATAACGTCATACTAAGCATTGTATATGACTCATGATGTCGGCACTGCTATTTGGCAGGTTTTTGTAATAGCGAGGTAGATACATGATTACATCATTTAAAGGAGAGGGGGGCATACTGCCATAGAGCAGGTGCCCGGATTACGTCATAGAAAGGATGTGAAGAAGTCTAGAACACAAAAGTGCAGAGAAAACTAAGGGACACAAGTTGACAACTGGGAAACGTCACGCCGACGCAATCTTGACAACAAAAACATACGTTGTGGGGTTATCAAGATGAAAGGTCGTGCATTGGAATTCTTGAACAAATTTGTGTAGCTATCGAATGGTTGGCAATATAGCAGTGGCTATCGAGTTAATAACAGCTAGAAGTATATCACTGAAGATTAGTAACGCCACGGATTCAAGAACGACGGGCAAAACAAGGACAGGATCGGATGGATAGGACAGTGAAGATAGCCTGTGTGAACGAAAGAAGGAGATGTATAGAAGAATAACGACAATGGCGAACTTATAACAGGTTTGAGTAGATCATCTTAGTGTACACATAACTTAAATGCCAGCCCTGGCAATAACAGGCCGTTTACGAGTACCGTAGATGATATTTATGTACTATGTCATAACTATGTCAGCTGCTGGATTAAAGCAGTGTTTGCATTGTGAACTCAAACGTTGCTTCATCTTTTAAAGTTCACGTTGGCTCCAGTTACTGTTATCTTCATTCCGTCATTGTTCGAGCCGAATGCCTACTGTTAAGTTCACTAATATATATATATATATATATATATATATATATATATATATATATGGCAAAGCAGAATGAATAGGGACTTACAGTTTGGCAGTCTTCTGTCAACTGTCATTTACTGCCAATATAGTACCTTGCGGTCTATGGCAGAGGGGTCTTTGAACCTGAGGAATAAAGGCCGCCTGGCTAGTGCAGTCGCCGCGAACTGTGCAGGTTAGGGTTTTCTTTTTGCCCCCGACAGAAAAAAAATCCGACACCTTACCGAGGGATCGAACCCGGGCCACCCGAATGAGAGTCCGGCGTTCTAGCCTCTCGGCCAGCCGCTCCTCTTGGCAGGCTTCATGTACCAATATTCCCATGGACTCTGTTATTCCCTGCGTCCATCGTTTACGTGCTCGGCATCTTTCTCTGCTTCCCTCTGGTCTGTACATCTTGCTTGTTGTGGTATACTGTTAGTTGGTAACCTACTTGCATGGCCAAACCATTTGACTTGCTGCCTTCTAATAAAATCTAGTTCTGCTACCCCCCCCCCCCCCACCATTTAGTCCTGATTTCTTCATTTCCGATCTTATCTCTTCGTGATAAGATTGAGTATTTTTCTCAGGAATCTCATTTCTATTGTTGTGATTTTTCTTTTCTCCTTTTTTTTATCATTCTCCAGGTTTGGCTTTGGTAACATAGAGTCGGTTGTAAAGTGCTTTCTTAGTAGTTATTGATACATGTTTGTCCTTTAGTATTGGTACCATTTGTCTAATGAGCTCATTTGCCTTATTGCATCTATGTTCGATCTAGTATTCTGATTTGATGATGTTATACTTCCTAGATACTTGAAACTCTTTACTTGCTTCAAGGGATGTTCTTTTAGGTGAATCGTTGTTGCTTTTTCTTCTTTAGTGACAGTCATCACCTCTGTTTTACTTGTGCTAATATTCATGTGCCGTCTCCCTGGCTGAGGAGTAGCGACTTTCTCCGTAATCCCCGTATTCCTCGTGAGTAACGTGATGTGCTCGAGAATCGGTAGCGTTTCTCACTGCGTCAGCAACTTACGGGGTATATGAGCCGGTCGCTCAGAAAGCAATGGCAAACTACTGAGCTTAATCTTGCCAAGAAATCAACAATTAGCTGAAAGATGCTGATGTTGACAGCAATGTCTTTTAAAGAATATGCCAACAAATAAAAAAAAATATTCATGTTATATTCCCTATTCATTACATTTAGACTGTTCATGTGGTCTTGTAAATCAGCTTCTTATTATGCTATTAGTGCTTGGTCGTCCGCAAACAGGAGTTCTCTAAAGGTTATATTTGCAGATGGTTCTTCTTCCGTGTTGTCGTCATGCAGTGTTCTTGCGGTCTCTGTTTGGCTGATTTCTTTATATATGTATAAAGTATATATATATATTCTTCTTCAGCGTTCCGAGCCATTGAGGTTCTTTGCTGCAGATACAATCCGTCTCCATTCGTCTCTCTGGTTGACCTTCTCTTGCCAGTCGATGATTCCAAGTGCTTTTAGGTCTGTATATATATATATATATATATATATATATATATATATATATATATATATATATATATATATATATATATATATATATATATATATATATATATATATATATATATATAAAGTCTCTCCACGGTCTTCTTGGTCTACCTCGGGGTCTAGGGTCATTTATTTCCTGAGTGTAGGCGAGTTTTGTTTCCCTATTATCTTCCATTCTTTCTATATGCCCCAGCCATTGTAGTCTATTAGCCTTCATGATACCAGTGATTAGAGGGGACTTAAACAGATCATAAATGTCTTTGATACTTCTTCATATCCACTCTCCACTTTGTGTATCCCTAATGGGTCCAAAGATGCGTCTTAAAACTTTGTTCTCAAAGGTTTGTAGCAAGGCTTCGTCTCCTTTCGTTGTACTCCAGGTTTCAGAGCCACACAGCACAACTGGTCTGATCAGTGTTTTGTATATTGTGATCTTGGTGTTACGAGATAGCGCCTTTGATTTTAGTAGATGTTGTAGTGCATAGTATATCTTATTTCCAGAATTGGGACGCAGAGGTGTTTCCAAGGCACCAGGGCCGGGTTATATACTGGTCAAGACCTATTGACGCGTCCTCGTCGAGCGTCCTGGGCAACAGGTCCCTTCGGGGTCCTGGCTAAAGTCAGTAGGATCGCCGATTCCTCCGAAGTCGGAGAGTGTCTGCCTGTACGGCGAGGAACCACCAGTCTGCACACCAATAAGCCAGACATGGGACAACGGATACTCACGCAAAATTCAGGTCCTGTATGACATCACACTGATGTTGGACAACAGGATGCCTTCATCCGACATACAGGACTTCGCGTTGGAGCTCAAGCCAACGAACACAAGCAAGCATTTCCAGAATTGATTCTAGTTTGTATTTCTTCCCTTATGATGTTGGAGCAGTTGAAGATTGTACCCAGGTATTTGTATGTTTCCGTTCTTTTAATGGTCATATTATCTATTTGTATGTGGCCAGAGTTTTTAGCCATTCCTTCTCTTGAAATTACCATATATTTTGAATTATCTTGGTTGATAACCAGCCCCATCTGTTGGGCTTTTTCCTTTAAGTGAGTCAATATTTCCAATGACTTTTGTTTATTTTCCCCTATAATATCTATATCATCTGCATAACCAAGCAGCTTGGATGTTCCTCCAATATCACATTCCTCCTTTACCCTCCTTACAACTTTCTCTAGAGCCAGATTGAAGAATAGTGGCGATAGTGCATCACCCTGTTTCAAGCCAGATGTTATTTGGAAGGGGTCTGATTTCCTGCCTTTATATGTTACTATATTATAAGTATCTTCCATGCATAGTCTGGTCATGTTTATTAACTTCCTTGGTATTCTAAATTCCAGCATAACATTCCATAGACTATTCCTATGGACACTATCATAAGCCTTTTTAAAATCCACAAAAATGTTATGGAGATCTCTTTTATATTCCCACTTCTTCTCGGCTATTTGTCGTAAGATAAATAATAATAAATAATATATTTTTAAAATCCACAAAAATGTTATGGAGATCTCTTTTATATTCCCACTTCTTCTCGGCTATTTGTCGTAAGATAAATAATAATAAGATAAATAAAATAAGATAAAGATCTGATCTATTGTTGATCTGTTTTGTCTAAAACCCGCCTGGTAGTCACCTAATATGTATTCTGAATATGGTTTTAGTCTATTTAGTAGTACTGCGGATAGTATCTTATAGCTTACGGACAGTAGTGATATTCCTCTATAATTTTCAAACTGGAACATGTCTCCTTTCTTAAAGATAGGTATCAATAATGACTCTTTCTAGTCATGGGGTAATTCTTCAGTCCTCCAGATTTTTATTATTAGTTCGTATAGTTTTAGATGTAATGCATGGCCACCCGCCTTTATAAATTCAGCAGCAATTCCATCAGCCCCAGTTGCCTTATTGTTTTTAAGTCATGTGATTACATATAGGATTTCTTCAAATGCAGGTTCTTAAACTTCTGGTTCACACGTTAGAACCTCTTTCTGTGGGAAAGTGTTACTTGGAGCTTCACAATTTAGTAATTCAACAAAGTATTCTTTCCATTGTTGCACATATCCTCATTGGTATTTATCATATTCCCAATTTTGTCTTTTAAACCATATGTGTTGTGTTGGTGCCCTCGTTTCGTTGATTTCTGTTCTTTAAAAAACTTTCTGAATTCGTTTTTCTGGTGATTAGTTTCCATATCTTTGATTATATTATTCATATATTCTCGCTTCTGCTGTCGAACTCTTTTTGTAGCCTCTTTACATTCAATTCTATATTGCTCTTCCTTTTGGATGTTGGTGGCATTCTGGCATTCCTTTTCCTAATGACTGCTTCTTCACATTTTGTATCTGTTTTTTTTTCTATGCGTGGTTAACACACCGAGACATTCTTATGCGGTAGATTGAATTGTATTCTTGATGTTCAACCAAGTTTGGTCAACGCTTTCCTCCAACCGGTCTCTGTGGCTAAGGGCTTGCGAACGCGGTTTGTGAGCCCGAATACCCGGGTTCGAAACACAGCGGTGCTGGTTTTTTCGAAAAAGGTATAGGGCCCGGTCGTTCAGAAATCAATGGCAAACTACTGAACCCAACAAGATTTTTTACCCCAACTGGTTTTGTAGAATTTCAAGTTTACATTTTATTTCATCTGCAAATTTCTCTTTGACTGTAATTTCTAGTAGTTTTTCTCTGTTATATGTTGGGTGTAACCTTTGTAGTTTAGCATAGAAAGCTCTCTTAAGTTTTATGTTAAATTTTGCCCCAACGAGGAAGTTGTCGCTGTGACACTTCTCAATAGCTTCTAACTTGTTGTATGTTTGAGGCATTTTTGTTGTTAATTAAAATGTGATCTATTTGATTATAGGTTCTCTTGTCACATGATTTCCAAGTTTGTTTATGTATATCCTTTCTTTGCAGGTCTAGTACTGCTGATCTGCAGTCCTTTGGCTTCTGCTAGTTTGATGACTCTCCATCCATTATCATTTAAAGTTGTATGTAGGCTTTCCATACTGGCAAATATTTATGAGTTTGCTCTCTACCAATTTTTGCGTTGAAGTCTCCCAGCACAATCAGGATGTCCTGTTTGGGGGTTTCTTCTATGACATCATCCAGATCATTATAAAAGTCTTCTTTAATATCATCTTCTTTCTCTTTAGTAGGTGCATGTACATTAATCATCGTTATATTTTTCCATATACCTTTTATTCGTAATTTACTAATCCTATCATTTACAGCTTTAAAGTTTAGAACGTTCCCTCATAACTCTTTTTTGATGACAAATCCTGTTCCTAATTCATGGTTATATTGGGTGTTTCCTCCATATATTATAATAATTCCATTTTGCTATAAAGTACCCTCTCCTGGTCACCTTATTTCTTGAATTGCAGTTATATTCATTTTATACTCAAGCAGCTCCCGGGTTAATTCTTCGGCCGCTCCAGCTCGATATAGTGTCCGTACATTCCATGTTCCAAATCTAAAAAAAAAGTACTTTAACGTTCTCAGGTCGATGTCCAAATAAGTCAGTCCGAATTCGAGGCTCATGTATCTGTTTCATAACAAAATGGTTTTTACAAAGGTGGGGATGTTAACCCCAAGCTTCAACTCCCAACCTGGAGGACCAAGGTGTTTATCTTTGTCTGTTATCTACCCTTTGACCTGTCCGGCTTGGGAGACCCTCCTGGTAGCTACGCTACCGCCGGCATAGCTCTCAGGGTCATTGGGAAACTCAAGCTCCCCCACCACGACAAGGTGGAAACACCATCGGGGGATATATATATATATATATATATATATATATATATATATATATATATATATATATATATATATATATATATATATATATATATATATTCTTCTTCTTCTTCAGCGTTCCTAGCCAATGAAGTTCTTTGCTGCAAATACAATCCGTCTCCATTCGTCTCTCTGGTGGACCTTCTCTTGCCAGTCGTTGATTCCAAGTGCTTGTAGGTCTGTATATGTATTATCTCTCCACCGCCTTCTTGGTCTACCTCGGGGTCTACGGTCATTTATTTCCTGAGTGTAAGCGAGTATTGTTTCCCTATTATCTTCCATTCTTTCTATATGCCCCAGCCATTGTAGTCTATTAGCCTTCATGATACCAGTGATTAGCGGGGACTTAAACAGATCATAAATGTCTTTGTTACTTCTTCTTTTCCACTCTCCACTTTGTGTATCACTAATGGGTCCAAAGATGCGTCTTAAAATTTTGTTCTCAAAGGTTTGTAATAAGGCTTCGTCTCATTTCGTTGTACTCCAGGTTTCAGAGCCATACAGCACAATTGGTCTGATCAGTGTTTTGTATATTGTGATTTTGGTGTTACGAGATAGCGCCTTTGATTTTAGTAGATGTTGTAGTGCATAGTATATCTTATTTCCAGAGTTGATTCTAGTTTGTATTTCTTCCCTTATGATGTTGGAGCAGTTGAAGATTGTACCCAGGTATTTGTATGTTTCCGTTCTTTTAATGGTCATATTATCTATTTGTATGTGGCTAGAGTGTTTAGTATTTTTCGTGTCCTTTAATGGCTGAAATACATGTTTTTTTAGAACGTTGGGAGAGTGCCAAAGTAATGTGATGGTATATTCCTAATAGGTTTTAAATAAGATAGCCTAATTCCAATGTAATAGTGTGCAACTCCGGAACATCTCAGAGTAAATTAATGTCAATTAAATGCCTGTAGATTGTATATTTTTTCTTGTGTAGTAATTTTTAGTTTAAGGCATTAAATTGACATTAAATTTACATCTCATTCCAAAGTAATGTGAGGATGTATTCCTAATAGGTTTTAAATAAGATAGCCTAATTCCAATGTAATAGTGTGCTAAGCAACTCCGGAACATCTCAGAATTAAAAGAGGGCATAGATATTTCATAAATGATTATACCGAAATTTTCTCTAATATTCACAAAAAGCAGATTACCCCAAAGGCAAAGGAAATTACATATAGGCTTGTTTACAGCATGACCCCAACAAGAGAGAACAGCAAAAATAACTAAACAAATACTACAGTGTCAGCTTTGTAGACGGAACGTCCAAGAATCAGAAGAGCACATCTATTACGAATGCAACACAATCATGCCAACAAGAAATCTCCTACAAAACATCCTAAACTCTCATACGAAACAAAAAACAGACGTACAAAGCAATCATGATAAATTCCATTCCTTACTCCACACAAGACATCCACACAATGCTACTTGTTTTATTGGCAGAGTACAGAAATCTTATATGGACATTAAGAAACAAAGCACTATACAATTACAGAACAATCAACAAAGAAATAGTCCAACAACTTTATCAACAAAAAGTTGCAAGCATTCTAATCTTAGCCCCACAAGCGCAAATCTCGTAAAAGATTTGGCTGAAGACAGCACATATTACAGAAGAAGCAAATAACTTGTTTTAAACAAAGGATACTACAACTGTAAATGTGTTTATTGACGGTATTAATAATCTTACAGTTATATTATTATTATTATTATTATTATTATTATTATTATTATTATTAATACTATTATTATTACTGCTACTATTATTATTAATTTTCCTATTATTATATGTGAATGTGCAACATGAAATATATTGTGGATGAGTGTCTGTGCCGTTGGCAGTAACATATGTATGCGTCTGTGTGTGGATGCAGGTGTGTGTGCGTGTGTGTGTGTTTGGTGCATGAATTTGCACGCGCATGTGTATGTGTGTGTGTGTGTGTGTGTATGTGCTTGTGTGTGTGTGTGTGCGTGTGCGCACATACACGCACAGTATGTGAACCAAGGCGATATCTCAAGTATTAAAATGATGTTATATGGTAATGATAAGTTTCAAAAGAAAATGTGCACCACCATGTATAAACAAATTGAATGAACCCTTTAAGTACCCAGTAAGCTAAGGTGGCTTTTAGCGGCCAGGTTTTAAGTCCTTCCCATTGTATATGAAACCCAGACACTATAACAACTTTTGACCAATTATCTCCCTGGGGACAGGCCATGGACTCTAAATGCTAGTAGTAAATCCCCGATTCTTGTCCCCAAACAAAAGGTATCATGGACTAGAGCGTCACACTGTAATTTGTCATCAGGCAACAACACCAACGACCTCCACCTCGGTAGCTAAGTGACCCAGAATTACAAAGAAGCCACATTTTAATGGAAATGATAGTTTAAAGTTTATTGTCCAAGCGCGGGGCAGTTAATGTACTGCGGTCTCCAGAAAGCACGAGATTGTGTGTGTGTGTGTATGTGTGTGTGTGTGTGTGTGTGTGTGTGTGTGTGTGTGTGTGTGAGAGAGAGAGAGAGAGAGAGAGAGAGAGAGAGAGAGAGAGAGAGAAAGAGAGAGATGGACAGGTGTTACATGCATTCCGCTTGCGAAAGTGGAAGTGAAGCATATGCAAGGAATGTGTATCTACATGCACTATGCCATAAATGTCATATTATCATAACTGTATATATGTATGCATTTGTTTTATTCACAATGTCACACTTAACACTAACAAAAGGCAACGCTCTGTAATATACACAAACAAAAGAAACACACATTATACCTTGTATATATACACATTGCTTTGTATAAAATAAAGGTTTAAAAAAAAAAAAACAAACCATGTTAATCATTTCCTCAAAGAGTTACTTTTCATGCATTTTAATGCTTATTGGTCTTTTGTTGTCAAAGAATTGCTTCATAAGAGATGTTGAATGAAAGAATGTATGAGAGGAAATAGAGAAGAAGGGCACAATGTAGGACGGGCCTGCGAAAAATTTTCGTTCATTAAAAAAAAAAAAAGTAATTTTTTTAAAGAGAAAGTTAGTTGCATATCGTTGCAGTACTCTGCAGTCAACCCACCGCCCACCATTTATTGGCTGTTCGTGATATCTTGGTAAGTTTACTTTAGATAGATCTCTTCCAATCATATTTTCTACTATCAATCTATCTATTCTTCTATTCCATCTATATTTTTAACGGGAACGGCCCGAACACAGATAGATAGATAGATAGATAGTCGGGAACGGGAACGGGAGCTTATATGACTACTTATATGAATTAAATGAGATGCTCCCCACCAGGGCCTGGGCGAAATAGGGCCGGGTCGGACAAACAGATAGACAGACAGACAGATAGACAGACAGACAAATAGTCGGAAACGGGAGCTTATATGACTACTTATATGAATTAAATGAGATGCTCTCCACCAGGGACTGGGTGAAGCCGGGCCGGGTTAGACAGACAGACAGATAGACAGACATACAGACAGACAGATAGTCGGGAACGGGAACGGGAGCTTATATGACTACTTATATGAATTAAATGAGATGCTCCCCACCAGGAGCTGGGCGAAGCCGGGCCGGATCAGACAGACAGACAGACAGACAAACAGACAGACAGACAGACAGACAGACAGACAAGCAGACAGACAGACAGACAGACAGATAGATAGATAGATAGATAGATAGATAGATAGATAGATAGATCCCCGCCAGGACCTGGGCGAAGCCGGGCCGGGTCAGCTAGTAAGTATGTATATATATATATGTAATGAACTTAAAAAGTTAGTCGCTTAAAAGTCGACAGGGTCGACTTCATTGCCCCGGGTTTTATCCCATATGGCTCGGTCTCTTTCCGCAGCGCGGTAAGCGTCGCACAAAGCACGAACTCCGTAGCTCTAGCGACGACTCAAAGGTGTCTTCGAAAAATTTCACTCGTGAACAGAAGGACGTGGCCCGGAATCGAACCCACAACCTTCGGAGCCTGAGTCAAATTTCTTGACAACTTCCCCACGAAGAGAGGGGACAGGACACAGACTTGTTCTCCGGATCTGACAGCGAAGGCTTCCAGTTGCTCTCACTGTGCATTCACTGTTGTTGTATAAGCTTCTACATAGGTTTGTTAGTTGTGTACTCACTCTATATTGTTTAAGGATTTCCCACAGCTTGTTTCTTTTTACTCAATCAAATGCTGTTTCTTGGTCGACAAAGACTAAGTAGAGTGTTTCATTGAATTCTATTGATTTTTCTATAAGTTATTTAAGAGCAAAAATGGCATCTGTGCATCCTTTGTTTTTCCTAAATCCACATTGTGTTTTGCTTCAGTGCCTAACTTAGACACACCGCAATTATGTCTTAAAAAAACACTCCGAATGAACGCAGCAGCAGCAGCAGCAGCAGCATCAGCAGCAGCAGCAGCAGCAGCAGAAGAAGAAGAAGAAGAAGAAGAAGAAGAAGAAGAAGAAGAAGAAGAAGAAGAAGCAGAAGAAGAAGAAGAAGAAGAAGAAGAAGAAGAAGAAGAAGAAGAAGAAGAAGAAGCAGAAGAAGAAGAAGAAGAAGAAGAAGAAGAAGAAGAAGAAGAAGAAGAAGAAGAAATTCCTTTTCTTAGAATGTTTGTTATATAGAGGTCGTGTTAGCTGCATAGCTCTATCAGTCTACTTCCGTTATCATTTCTTTTATTATGTTGGTCTCCAAATGCCCCAAGATGTTTTTCTATGCCCGCTCCATTGTGTCATAGTCTTCCATTGAAGTCTCCCATAACTATGATGTTGTCTGGCTAATCTATTTTATTTAACATGTCATGGATGTCTTCGTAGAATTCCTCGCATTCTTGCTCATTATTGTTTGTACTACAAGGTGCTTATATTTGATCATTCATTCATTCATTCATTCATTCATTCATTCATTCATTCACTCATTCATTCATTCATTCATTCATTCATTCATTCATTCATTCAGTAGCATGTCCTTTGCAGAACCTCGCTCCCATAACACCCTTCCGGTAAACCTCTCGATCATAAGAAAGATGTCCCGCGTCCGATACACCCATCTGGAGACTATCCGCCACATCCTGCACCCATCCTCTCTTTGGCCTTCCTCTTCCTCTCTTCCCAGGCATATACTCCTGCATTATTGTTCTCTCCAAACTTTCGTGACGTTTAAAGTGACCAAAATATTTCAATGTTCACTGTTTTATTGTCTTTAATAGCCAATAGTACATTTGAACATATGTTGTAATTATTTGTTCTGTTATTCTCCCTGTTATGATTCTTTCTGGTATATATATAGCAGACACGGCCCGGCTTCGCCCAGGCCCTGGAGGGGATCTATCTATCTATCAGTCTGTCTGTCTGCTTGTTTGTCTGTCTGTCTGGCTGACCCGGCCCGGCTTCACCCAGTCCCTGGTGGGGAGCATCTAATTTAATTCATATAAGTAGTCATATAAGCTCTCCCGTTCCCGACTATCTGTCTGTCTGTCTATCTGTCTGTCTGACCCGGCCTGGCTTCACCCAGTCCCTGGTGGGGAGCATCTCATTTAATTCATATACGTAGTCATATAAGCTCTCCCGTTCCCGACTATCTGTTTGTCTGTCTATCTGTCTGTCTGTCCCGGCCCGGCTTCACCCAGTCCCTGATGGGGAGCATCTCATTTAATTCATATACGTAGTCATATAAGCTCTCCCGTTCCCGACTGTCTGTCTGTCTATCTGTCTGTCTGTCTGACCCGGCCCGGCTTCACCCAGTCCCTGGTGGGGAGCATGTCATTTAATTCATATAAGTAGTCAAATAAGCTTCCGTTCCCGACTATCTGTCTGTCTGTCTATCTGACCCGGCGTGGTTTCGCCCAGCTCCTTGCGCACAGTAACTTAAAAGAATGTCCTTCCACACACCATTCATTATTTTTAATGAAAACTGTTTTTAATCACCGACATGACAGTTGATAAGTTCTTTAAGCAGAAAAAGATGGGTTACAATGTTATGCATTATGCATTATTTGTATGAAAACTGAAAATGCCTTAAAGATTATATCATTATTTATTATAACTCATATGCCTGAAAATAACTATAGACAAAGAGTTTAACAATAGTGCAAGTAAGCCCAACAATATGACTATAAAGTATATAGAAATGTTATTAAAAGTTATGCCCCTTGAAATACATTTTCTAGAGTGAAGTCCCCCTGCTATATAGAAATTATATAATGAAAAATTAAAAAGTAAATGTTATTAAATAAGTAGAAGATTTTACACTAAGAAACTATTATAGTCGGTTGCACAGGAATGAAAGGAAGACGTGTAGAAAATTTCATCTCAATCGGATGTACCGTTATCGAACGCATCCAATACATAGCTACCCACAAACACACAAAACCACAAAACCACATACACTCTGTTTTATATATATATATATATATATATATATATATATATATATATATATATATATATATATATATAAGAGGCGTTCATTTGAAGTCCCTTCGTGCCGCACAGCGCGTAATTGCGTACGTTGAACATGATCATGTGATAGTCATGTGATAAGTACTGATAAATGAATAAAAGAGAATGTGCTTATCGTCCCATGATGCATATATTCTGTTTCTGACCGTTGAGAAAATGGCCGGGTGGATCCAAAATCCGTCCAAAGAAGCTCAAAGAGCGGTGATTCAGTTTCTTTCATTTGAAGGATGTCGACCAGTGGACATTCATCGAAGAATGCAGGCAGCGTACGGTAACAAATGTGTATCGAAGACAACAGTGACAGGCTGGGCACGAAAGGTTTGGAAAGGACAGCAGTTCGCGACAGATCTTCGAAAGCCGAGTCAAGCGCATTTTGTTGCAAGAGAAAAAAAACCATCGCCAAAATTGATGCAGCAGTACATTTGAACCGTTGTCGAAGCATACGTTCTCTAGAGAAAGAATTTGAGGGGTCAATAGGGACAATTCAAAAGTGCGTTCGTAAGAAACTGCAATATCGGAAGGTGTGTTCACAGTGGGTACCACGGATGTTGACCGACCACCAAAAAGAGGGACTCATGAGGTGGTGTCTTAACCACTTGCTGTGTTACAGAGTGGAGGCTGATGAATTTCTCTTCCGCATAGTGGCAGGCGATGAATCATGGTGTCACCACTTTGAGCCGAGCAGCAAAAGAGAGAGCATGCAATGGAAGCATGCTGGATCACCAAAAACCAAAAAATTCAAGGTACAGATTTCCGCTCGTAAGGTTATGCTGAGCGCATTTTTTCTTTTACCATGTAGGGCTATTTTTGGCCACTTTAAGGAACCTGGTGTCAACATTAACTCTACCCACTACTTGGAAACACTTGACAAGCTGCAAAAAGCCATCAAGAATAAACGACCTGGCATGCTTTCTCGCGGTGTGATTTTGTTGCACGAAAATGCTCGTCCGCATGTCCCAAATATTGTGCAGGTAGCGTTAGCAAGGAAGAAGTGGGAAATTCTGCAACATCTAGCCCATAGTCCTGATTTGTCACCATGTGATTTTCATTTGTTCGGTCCTCTAAAACAAGCTCTCAAGGGGTAACTATTTCACACAGATGCAGACATAATGATCGCGGTAAACACTTGGTTCAGTGAGCAACCACAATCCGTTTTTGCGGTCGGCATTCGCCGCCTATCTAAGAAATGGGGTGCTTGCCTGAATGCCTATGGCGACTTCTTCTGACCAACCCATGGTGCATAATTCATTTAAAATGAATGCTTTGTTTAATTCTACCACACCTGTTAATGTTTCTTTCATGCTTTTGTAATAAAGCCATTAGAACGGGTTTCAAATGAACGTCCGTAATATTTTATGTCTAGCATTCCTCTTGCTAGCCATGGTTCAATGACTATTCCCACACCGTGTCTTGCCTTTTCTTGCTGTTCCACTCCAGATTAGACAAACGTGTAACTGTGGTGGATCTCGTTGCATCCTTCCCCTTTTATTCTGGTGTTCGCTATTCCCATAAGTCCAATTTTCCTCTCTTCTATTAATTATATAAACTCCTCTTCTTTACTGTTAGAACCAAAGACGTTTATATGACTATTTTTTGAATCGCTGGTCTATCTCGTAGTCCATTAACATTGCCTGATCTATATCCATTTGGGTCAGTCCGTTTATACTTCTTAGTTTTTCTACGAGCAGTATGAAGATCCCCTGCCGGCTTACCAGGCCAGTCGCAGGTTTAGGACAAAAATCTGACCATAGGGAGTCCATCGCCTCTGGCAAGCCATAGCCCCGTTAGCCCATGACCTCGTGGTCATGGTTTCCCAGTCAAGACCGCGTTTTTTTCACTTTTCACCCATCCTGGGAGAGGCTAGCAGATCCTAACCCTCTTAGACAATTTATAGAAAAACACAACCCTACACAAAATGTTTAAATATTTGGTACCAAAAAGTGTACACCTGATTGTGCAAAAATGAGGGCTTCTAAATTTAAATAGCATGTTTATTTGTCTGTAGCAGCTCTAGATTCTGAGATACAGGCTTTAAAAAAAATGTAATTAATATCATTATAATAGTTTATGTATAAGGCTCTGGGGGAAAAAAGGATTAAAAAAAACTATTGCTATCTAGTCCCTTACAAAATTTGGAATTCCAATGGTTTGGAGAGAACCCAAGAACCACTATGATGACTATTTTTCTGTGTTGTCAATAATACGGGAATTAATGGGGTGGGGGTGGGGTCACACAAAATGGACATATCTAGAGTTAGATTCTGCTAGACGACCTGTTGCACGCGGAGATGACATATCAATTCCAACTTTGTAAGATTTCTTATTCCCTCCTTGAAGACTAGATAGCAGTGGCATGTGGAACGACAAGTGACAGTGATAGTGATTTCGAAGATGATGTTCCAGTTGGTCAACGCTTCGATCAGCGTGAAATGAATGATCTAATCCAAGATCTATATCTCACCAAGGAATCTTCATAACTTTTGTCATCAGGATTGAAAGAAAAAAATTACAGACTGTTGAAACAAAGGTTACATTTTATCGCAGCAGAAAGCAAGGTTTTCTTCCATTTGTTTGTTAAGAAAACAACTTTGTGTTTTGTAGTAATGTAGGATGTCTTGCAAACGAAATGGTTGTAAGTTTACACCAGATGAGTGGCGACTTTTCATTAATAGCTCTAAAAGAAGTTTGAAAGGTGTTTGACCGAGTCGAACGGCTTGACTACTCCGCCACGGAGACTCCCAAGAAAAATAAATTCTGTTATTTTCATTATAATTCTGAGTAGAAACTTAGTGACATGATTTATGTGGTTAATCGTACGAAAATCTTCTCATTCTATTGCTCCTGGTCTTTGTGTTATAGCTATAAATACAGATTTCAACATATCGCTTGGTATATATCCACTGTTGTAAATATCATTCAACATTTTGGTTAATATATCTACTCCAAATTCTCCCATTACCTCTAATTCTTCTATTATGATTCCATCTGGCCCAGCAGTTTTTCCTTTCTTCATATGCTTGATAGCGCCAGACTTCTTCTTTTAGAGTAGGTGGACCTTCTAAGTTACTTTCTTCTGTTAATTCTGCTCTTTCTCCATCGTATAAGTCTCTTATATACTAATTTCACCTCTTCATTATAGCATCTTCCTCCAATAATATCTTTCCTGTTTTTGACTTTAAACACTATGTATTTATTCTTAGTTTTCTTCCTGTGAGGTCACTGATTTGTTTGTGCACATTTTTTGTATCTTTAATTTAATTTAATTCCATTTTCTTGAATTGTTCAAACATCTTTCTACATAGAGACACGTTGCTGCGTAAGAACAGAATTAGGCAACTCTGACTGGTTCTCAGTGGAAACAGGAGTGAAACAGGGCTGGTTCTTATCACCAATGCTCTTTGGAATAGCTATCGATTGGGCCATGCACAAATGCACAAACAACACACATATGGGTATCCATTGGGTTGACAAAATTCTAGAAGACCTGGTCTTTGCCGACGACATAGTGCTTTTGAATTCAACACACTCAGATGCCCAAGAGAAAATAAACCATCTCCAAAATGTTTCAGGACAAATTGGTCTCCAAATTAACACCGCAAAAACAAAAACTATTGACCTTATCAACAGTTCAGACGACACCAAATTAAACAACAACGTTCTTGAAAAAGTCAACAGCTTCACATACCTAGGAAGCAAAATGACATCTACAGGGGACTCAGCACCAGCAATATCATCTAGAATCGCAATGGCATCTGGTGCCTTCAATAAACTGAGAAACATCTGGAAGTGAAAGACACTCAGCAAACACACGACACTTAAAATCTTCAACTCTTGTGTAATTCCAGTGCTAACGCGTGGATGTGAGAGTTGGAACTCAACAGTAGCTTTAGATTTAAAAAAATAATTAGACAATTTTGAGAACAAATTTCTTAGAAGAATTCTAAACCTCCACTGGACAGATTTCAGAACCAATACACAAATAAGATAAGAGACTAAGCAATATATTGTATCCAATTGTATAAGATGACGCCGTTGGAACTACATCGGCCATGTATTCAGAATGGACAAGTCAAGACTCCCCTACCAAGACCTCATATGGTCACCGGTAGGGAAAAGAAAACGGGGAAGACCAAGAGAGACCCTGTGTAGAACCATCATCAGAGAAGGCTCATCCAAGATCTACAACATGTAGCAGCGAACCGCTGGGCATGGAGAGCCATGACTTCTGCCCTATTCGCTGCCTTGGGCTCAAGAGAAAAGACTAACTAACTAATACACTGTATTTCATATACTTCTATGGGAAATAATGTTTCGCTTCACGTCATTTTACTTAAAGTCGCGTATTCCAAGAACGTAACACCGACGTTCACCGAGGCCTTCCTGTATTTTCTTATCTGGGTTTTTCCATGTGTAAAGTCGTCTTTAATTGTGATTAAACCGGGTGTTTCCAATTATAATATCATTGATATTTTCCCATTCTATTAGTTGTCCACCTCGTTCATTTTTTGTACCTAAACCATAGTACCCCCACTACATCCGTGACATGTCATGTCTTTTTACCAGAACGTTATTGTTTTCCTTCCGCAACTGAAACTAAAACTAAAATGTTAAACTATTGCTTCGTTTCATGTTTTCTTTCCCCAACATAAACTAAAACCAAAACGTTAAAGTATTGCTTCGTTCCATGTTTTCCTTCCCGAACTGAAACTAAAACCAAAATGTTAAAGCATTGCTTCGTTCTGCCCCATCAAGAAACAGCCTTCTTCATATTCGTGTCTGTCTATTCATCTAGTTTTTCTGTATACCTTCTTTTCTGCCACCATACAACAGACATTGTAATTAAGAGAAAATACACTTTCCAGCTTATTCACAAATTACGTTCCTTGATTTCCACACAAATGTATAGAGGAAATGTGTCAAAATATCAACCATCATGTGATGATCTGCAATAACAAAATATTTGTTTGTTTATTATTGCTTTGTTCGCACGCTTTGAACTCAAATGTACTCCACACACGTGCTGCTACTTCTAGTACATTGGACTTATTTTTGCATGTGGATGAACCGTCCCAATTACCGGTGTCCATCGACATCAGACCAGCCCACTCCGACTTCAGAGGTAGCTCAAAATACTGAAAGCTGTTATTGTTTCTGATGCAATGGAACATGTGTTAATTCCAAAGTCTGAAGTGTAGCATTCAAACTTCCCGATCCCCCAACAAAGACTTGCGTCAATCGGAGTGAGGAAGGTGTTGAGAATTCCTACCAAGCCAGTTAGTTAATTGCATTTCCTTTACAGGACATCGCAGTAAATTCCAGCATTATTTGGTCTGTTTGTGTTTTCTTGGCAAGTTTACGTTCAGTAGTTTGCCATTGCTTTCTAAACGACCTGCACTCATACCATTGTATGAATATCAGCGCAAAGTCCCTCTTGCCTTTTTGTATTCTTATTTTAACACCCCTATATCTTCACCCAGTTTCATCTGTATTCATCTCGTCTCATCTCATCATGTTCCCCTTGTGCCTTGCGGTGTCGAGGTGAAGTATAAACAGCGGGAGATTGCCTGCTTATGGGTTTCATGTATCGATATTCCCATGAACTCTGTTATTCCCTGTATCCATCGTTTACATGGTCGGCCTCTTTCTCTGTTTCCTCTGCTTTTAAATCGCCCGCAGCTGTGTTTCGAACGCGGTATGCGGGATAACTAAGTGAATTCACAACATTACCAAAGTACAATCTTCACAGGGGAAAATTGCAGTTCTCCTTTCAATGTGAAAGCTACGGAACCAGATGGTGTGCAAGTCCAGTGCCGGAACATCAACTCTGCGAAGAAGCATCCTAGGATGTTACGGATCGTTATTAAATTAAAAAAAAAAAAAAAAAAAACAACGAACAAAACTGCCCGATATCAATCAGGAACTTGATGTGGGACGTAAAGTACTAGGATGAACACATTTATGTAAGTCTGAGTGCATGGAGAAATCTCTCTCTCTCTCTCCCCCCCCCCCAGCCAATTATCTTCCCGTAGCAAACGAGAGCTGACATCGAATCCTCGTTCATGCCACTGTCGCCGCAAAACCATAACCGTTACACTAACTCGCCAACTGTGCCATGAGTCAGCACACACCATATGAATTAGTCAAGACTAATTCGGTTTTCATTGCACCGGGGTTTATTCCATGTGAACTGGTTTCTTTTCACAGGACTCCTTGCCGAAAGCGTCACACGAAGCACGAACTCCGTAGCTCCAACATATCCCCCCCCCCCCCTCCAGATGTTTCCAGGAAAATTGCACTCGTGAACCCACAATCGAACCCACAACCTTCAAAACTCGAGAGGCGGCTTGTGTACTTCGCCATGGAGGTATCACTAGACATTATCTCAGCCAGCCAAAATGTGGCTTGATTATATTCTATAGATGTGAAGTTCCAGTACCAGTCATGCACACCCTGTCTTGGCCAGGAGAGGGTCAGGGGAGCTCTGCAATGCAGTTTTAGAAATGTTATTTTGGTACCAGGCCAGAAGACAAGTCTCTGCACCAAACTCTCTCCCACAGATGCAAGCTGCCCACAGGGCTAAGATGAGCTAATACCAATGCATTGGGCTTAAGTATTAAAAGTCTTTCTTCCAGAAGATTCCAACAACCAACGCTCCATTCAGTGATTATACTAACATATCACGTGAGCTGCTTACTTTGATTGACACCTTGCAGTCTTGACAGATGATAATTTGTAAAATAGAGTTATACCTCTCCATAGCATAAAGATTTGGCTGAATTTAGGGACCATGTGTTGCCCATGCAAAATCGGTCAGCCTAGTTTACTCCAAAGGAAAGAAAACACCAATACCTCCGGAACTAGAGAAACTGCGAAAGCTGCCGGATCAGCAAAGAAGTGCTCTAACTGTCCGCCTGTCAGAGCTTCCACCCTAGACTAGTTGCCGACCAATGCTTAGGGCTTGGTCTGCCCCGCCATGACATTTAGTCTTTAAAGTGCATTTCCTCGCACCAGGATAAGGCGTGTACCCTCCCGATTGCTCACCTCCGCCCGAAGCCATTGGCACAATGTAGAGGAAGATGTCGAGTTTGGTGAGCGTCGCCCGACATTCGGCGCTAACAGAGAGCAGGTTGTATCGTCTACTGTTATACTGTAGCTCAGTCATATCTGCTAGGACCTGAATTTAAGTTATAAATAAATACATATTCAGAAAGAATATTTAAATGTGTAAATATGGTAGTGTATACAATAATATTAGATAAAAGATTAAGAACAGTTTGATGGAACAACGAAGTAAAAGATAGCGTATTCAAAAAGAAGGCAGCATTCAAAAATTGGATCACAACCAAATCTGAACAAGACTATGTTACTTATAAAATTACACGACTGTCAGCGTCTAGCGGTATTTGAAAGTGAAGGGTTCATGACAGGTAAATAGTACAAGCATAGATGAAACATAAATTCAGGCGTCAATAACATATGATTTATTATTCTCGAATATAATTACACCATACTGTCTCATCACTCGCTAACAGCGGCCATTCTCGCACTAGTCAATATACAGCAATAATGTGGCAATGCAATATTACGATATCAATTACTACACTCGCATATCACAGCCCCACACACAAACAAAAGTCACACGGCTCAGCTATTCAATAGCTCTGAAGTACTAAGTAGAGTCTATCCTGCCACACTCTCAGACACACGTCCTCTCTCTAAAGCCCGTCTGGCTTCCCTTCGACTGCCCAGTGGTCACGAGGTACTTGCCCCTCATGCAACCCGTGAGAAGTCAGATGTCTCGCATACGCCGGGTTGAGACCAGGCATACTGCGTAGTGACCTGCCCTTCACGGGTACAGTCCGGTCTTTCAACATCTAGATTCTTCTCATTCCCCCTTACTCACCCCATGTCCCTATCTCTGACATCTGTCCTTTCTTATGTCCCCTATAGGACCTTGACACACTCCCCCTCCTTCACTCCTGTGTGGTGTATTCTTTTAATTAGTCTGTACTAATTATGTCAAGGCCTATGGGGAACACTATAAGGGCCAAGGGCAGTAATA
Organism: Cepaea hortensis; assembly: GCA_963921405.1. Taxonomy (NCBI): domain Eukaryota; kingdom Metazoa; phylum Mollusca; class Gastropoda; order Stylommatophora; family Helicidae; genus Cepaea; species Cepaea hortensis. Next base: position 38,764,604 of record OY992880.1, read on the forward strand.
TAGTAAATGGGAACTCTATGATGTCTATTGAAGCACCAGCAACTAATGCTTTATACTGTAACATTTTGGGTGGTTGTCAAAGAGTCTATACTCTCGTCAATCTTAAATGAGGAGCTATCCAGACCGAAGTAACAAACGTCTCATATTACGGACTTTCGTTCACAAATGCGTCCTACTCAGACATCCAATATGATGCCATGGATAATGGCTCTTTTGACAGAGGCTCATCAAGTAAATATCCTTGGTCCCTTTAAGAATGCTTGCAACCCATTGTTCCCAATTTGTGTATGTATAACATCTTTTTACTCCCCTATGTTGGTAGTGAATGTACTAGACATCTTTTGTTTCCATACTGAATTACTTTAATCCCTTTGTTATCCTGTAAGTGTTGACTAATCTCCCGTGGTTGTACTATTAAAGTGTCTGCACTTTATCTGATTTTGTTGAGTGTTTAAGTGTTATATTTACATTGGTGTGTTTAGTATTTGTGCTAAGTGTGTGTGTTATAATGTGTGATGTGTTTAAGTTATCTAAGTGTCAAAAGCTAGAATTTCCAACGTCATGATGTACCTATATGTGTAATTCATGAGTTAGACTTTCGAGCCATGATTCTTAGATTTAATTATTTATTTGGTCTAACTGCTATGTTATAAGACACTTATAAAAATCTCACAAATAACATGTGTTACACAAGACGCATACAATATACAAGCATAACAGTTGGGCGTACAATTTGTACGCGTGAAGAACATACATTGTATTTTATTCATGCACTCTGTCTGTCACACGTCTTTTATTCGCACAAAGTTTCTCTTAATTATGTTGTTAAAATAACAAACGAAGTTTAGGAATAATTATTGCCAATGTAAAAAATGTTGGCAGCAAATTAGATTTTTAGAAAATAATTTTAACCACGCGATTAATAGTAGAAAAAGAAATTTAGGAAATTAAACTTAGGTTTAGCAAATCCAAACTTTACGTTATTTCATATATGATATTTACAGATTACATTTTAATTAACATGTTACATTACAAAATACAATTAAATAACATTTAAGTTGACTAATTAACTTGGTGATCCTTCTGATGATGTCGTTGATGCAGAATGTCGGTGATAGATGTCAAAAGTTCGTCGCGTGCAGTGGTTCGAAATGTTTTGTCCAAATTTCTGATAAACTGAACGGAGAATGTGCATATTTGAATAACGAAGACACAAACAATAGATTGCACGATTTATTGCCTGGCATATTTCGCTGCATCTCGTCAGGTGCATACTGCAGAAATCACACAACTTACGTGAATTAACTAGATAAATCCTTCAAGTTGAAATATACACATATTCGCACAGTAATGTCAATTATCTACCACGGTAACCTTAAGCTGACTAACATGTCTTTCTGTTTGCACAATTCTGGCTTGCGTTGATAGATCATAATTGCTTCTGCAAATGTTAACAAGCGAGTATTTTGTGTGTTAAACAACACGCGAAATGCAGTGTCTCTGGCCACCACATGGCCACTTTCGACAATGTGCCTCCCAATTGAAGACTCCGGGAGCTTCCGGTGTGTCGACCCCACGAGGCTAGCATCTCCTGTGTGTTGTATCTATATGTTCAAAGATCGGCGTATCGCAAAGGAACATGGACTGGCCAATACCTAAATTTTCAGAGCTTCACATCTGTTCAGTACAAACGGGGCTTAGTACGGACATTGTTTGACCGTGCTAGAAAGATATGCACCTAGGAAACACTAACAGAGGAATTTGAAACTCTGGAGAATGTCTTAAACCTGAATGGGTACTCCAAAGGATTTATAAAGCGCCACTGCCAACAGCCCAAACCCAAAGCAGACGTAACTACAGTCCCTAAACTCAAGGTATTCATTCAGCTAACCTTTCGAGGGGATGACGTAATGCAACGTCTACAAGACCGGCTTGCTACAGCAGTAGGCCGAACATTCTGTGCGGCAACTCCAGTCATTAGATACAAAACCGTACCGATTCTACACCAGCAGTCAAAGAGCGTGTTCCTCTGTACGCCACAAACAATTGTATTTACCAATTCACATGTAGATGCCAGGCCGTTTACATTGGTAGAACAGAGAGACAGCTTAACAAACGGGTGTCAGAACACATACCTCAATGAGTCAACAAGATACAACACACAGGAGATGCTAGCCTCGTGGGGCTGACACACCGGAAGCTCCCGGCGTCTTCAATCGGGAGGCACATTGTCGAAAGTGGCCATGTGGAGGCCAGAGACACTGCATTTCGCGTGTTGTTTAACACACAAAATACTCGCTTGTTAACATTTGCAGAAGCAATTATGATCTATCAACGCAAGCCAGAATTGTGCAAACAGAAAGACATGTTAGTCAGCTTAAGGTTACCGTGGTAGATAAGTGACATTACTGTGCGAATATGTGTATATTTCAACTTGAAGGATTTATCTAGTTAATTCACGTAAGTTGTGTGATTTCTGCAGTATGTACCTGACGAGATGCAGCGAAATATGCCAGACAATAAATCGTGCAATCTATTGTTTGTGTCTTCGTTATTCAAATTCACTACGGGGAAACATTGTTTTGAATGTACATATGTCGGAAATATGTTACTTGATTCTGATGAATTTCGAATGTCGCTGTTTCATGGATGCAATAGAATAAAATATCAGAGTTTTATGTTCGGGCATGATAATGGCACTTCATTTCTCTGGTGGGTCAGGCATTTTTGTCAAAAGGTCAGGTAAAATATTTTTGGACCCTTTAATATGCTGGATGTCAAAACTAAAATCTTGCAATATTAAAGCCCATTTTGCTATCCTGTTGTTTTTCGGTGTGCCCTGTTTGATTACCAACAACAGTGAGTTATCAGTTTGGATGAGATAGTGGGTGCCCCTGAAGTATTTTTCAAGTTTCAGGACACAATAGACTACACCAAGTCCCTCCAATTCTGCAATGCTGTAGAGTTCAGCTGACTTTAGCTTCTTGCTGCCGCGGAGGACTGGATGCTCAGTGCTTTCCTGGTTTTGAATGAGTACCTCTGACATGGTGGTAGTGCTGAAATATGATTTTGAAACAAATGGAGTATTTATTTTTGGGAAATGAAGACTGGGTGGATTGAAAAAAATCAGTTTCAATTTCTTAATTGCGTCTTCTAAATAGACACTCTTACAAATGAAATTAATATAAAAAGTTATGATTAAATATAGAATAACAGTTAGGGAAATTGTCACAGTGGATATGAATTTACCATAGAAATACATTAAGTTAGAAATGCATCTCTTTCTATAATATAATATGTAGCTTGGAAATTCGACCAAGCAGATGGCAATACTTTTTAATACATAATAGGCTAGTTTTGATTTAATTTCTTTGTCAAAATGGTACATATGTATATGTGGGATTTTACACATTACAAATAAATTAACAATTTTGTGCGAATAATATTGAATAAACACCATGGTGGCGTTTGCAATTTCAGTACGATATAATGTGGACTGATTCATCAGAAAGGTTGAGATTATCACAGAAAGTTCATTTGTCCAAAAGATTGTGGTTAATGACAAATTCTTATGTGTAAACAGTGACGTTGTAAATTTTATTAATAATAGCAGTACTGTCAGTAGTTTACGCCAGTGAAATATAACCTTTGGTGAATTTGGGTGTTTAGATATGTGTGTTGCGTCGTGTTTATTAGAGAAGGTGTCGCTGTCAGTCCAACTGGTAGGGTGGTAACTCTGTGTTGATCTTGACGCTTGTGTCCCTGTTGTTGAGTGTTGAGAAAAGTCGTTGTTTGTTGCTGTTTTTGCGATAAAGCGGTTTGTTTGTATGCGGGAATTGGCAATTTAGTTTTCGTCTGAAGTTAAACGTTTGCGTTGTTTATTTGCATGCTTTTTGTATGCATGGTTGTTGTCTTGCGATGTTACTTTGGTAATGGTGACAAGTTTTATAGGTGTGTTAGTAATCTTGGTGACTCTTTGATTTGTCCCTTTGACCTGATAAATTTGGGCAGAACAAGTATAATGCACATTATTTGTTTCTTGTATAGTTTTGTCATTGGTAGTCTCCCTTGGAGTTTTTACTTGTTCTTCTTATTTTTGGAATTTATAATTTTGTTCCTTTGCAGTATGTTTTGTTACTGCGTAACTGTTGCAATGCTTTTGTTCCCAAATTTGGATGTCTTTGTTGGAACAATTTCTGACATCGGGTAAATCACCAATAATAAGATCTGCGCACGGGTTATCCAATACCGCACAGATTACCTGGCCTGATATGAATGGTGTGTCAATTTCTATCAGTGCCAGAGGATATTTTTCAATATTCCCTGCAAATGTGCGACATGTTACAAAGTCTCCTATGTAGTCATTGTCTTGTATGAATGTTTTTCTGACCCCATTTAAGGTCGCTTCGCTATCGCGAACTATTTTGCATGGCTGTTTGTTTATAAAGCCTTTGTGGAAGTCTAATTTGCCTTTAGATGTTAAGGCAGCATTGGCGCTTTCGTTTGTGATTGGGATGGTGTGTCAACACTCCAGAATATTGTCTGAATAGAATTTCTTACAGGTGTTACATTCATTAAGCTTAAATACATCTATAACCTCTAAAGCATTACCATTTTCATGCTGGCTTTCATTCTTTCTATCATTGTCATTATTCTCATCTTCATCTGATGATGTGTACATTAAAATAGCATTTGCTTCCTTTAGCATGTGACGACCCTCACAATCAGAGGAATAATGGCCAAAAGCACGGCAAAAGAAGCATTTGACAGCTCTTTTGTACTCTGTACGCTTTGTCCTTTGCTTGTTTACCATCATTTCTAGGTGATGTTTATAATTCGACTTTTATCACAAATCGAGTAATCATCGTGTCCCATTTTACAATATTTACATGTTGTGTACCTCATTTTAGGTTTACTCCTATTCTGAAATGGTTTTGGTTTTGTTACATTTATAGCAGCTGCTGCATCATTTGGACTATCGTTTAAAATACAAATATCTCTGTTTGCTGAAAAATGCGTTACCTTTCTGCTCAATGTCATGAATAGTCTGACAATCCCTATATTGAAAAAATTTGGAGAAAGCTGTTGGTAATGATGTTATGATTTTCTTTATGATCATTAAGTCTTTTAACTTGTCAAAACTTTTCTCTACTTTTGCTGAGTTAATCCACTTAGTGAATATATCCTGTGTTGTTGAGACGTAGTCTATGAATGTTTGGTTGCCTTTTGGGCTTAATTTAGCAAACTGCATCTGATATCCAGCAGTGTCTAACGAAAAATGTTGCATTATTCTTTGTTTGATATAATCACAATTTATTCGTAATTCCTTGGGATTGGTTTCTATTATTTTTAATGGCTCTAAAGCTAAATGTCGCATGTATATATAGGCCCAATTCTCCTTTGCAATGTCATGGTATTGCATTAAACATTCAAAATGGTCTGTCCATGCACCGACGGAGTCTCCAGAACAAAAGGGCTTTACTATCTCTTTGAACTTATTAAATTTCTGTTCTTCTTCCTTGCTTTTTAATATATTTATTGAGATCTCTACGTTAGAGTCAATTTCTAATTGCTTTACTCTCATTTGTGTTTCTGACTCAATTTTCTTAGCTTCTACTTCCAATTCTTTTTGTTTTATGGCTGCTGCTGTTTCTAATTCTTTTTGTTTTATGGCTGCCTCTATTTCTAACGTTTTTGTTAGCTGCTGTTGTTTCTAATTCTAACTTTTTGTTAGCTGCCTCTACTTCTAACTTTTTGTTAGCTGCCTCTAATTTTAACTTTTTGTTAGCTGCCTCTACTTCTAACTTTTTGTTAGCTGCCTCTAATTTTAATTTCTTTTATTCACGTTCTAAAGTTCTGTCCTGTCGTCCTTGTTCTTTCTCTTATCTTAGCACGTTATCTGCATGTGTCTTTTGACTCCATTCTGCCAATTTATCTCCTGTATAAGCCAGCTTTTCTCTCAACTCGATACATTTTTCTAAAGTCGACATTTTAGAATGTTAAAAAAATATTTATGTACACAAAAGATTATGTACCTTGGGAATTAATTAAGAAAAATATTTATTGGTTATTTATCTTTCAGAAAGATTGAACAATGGTACTATAAATGTACACATGTGAAAACAAAATGAGTGCCAATTTAGAATTGCACTTAAAGAAATAAAGTTTTACTCATCTGACTTTAACGGGTGTCGTTCCAGCACTACTTGTAACTTCTGCTGTAGTTGCTTTCGTAGTTTCTGCAACTGGTTTACAGGTACTCTAAATTAATACATCAACATCAACCTGTTATAGGACAGAAAAACATTAATATTGTCGTATAGTCATGTCTATGTCAATGTCATGAAATGAGAGAGAATTATATTAGCAATTAGTTTTAGAATAGACTTCAGAGTGGATCACAATAAACACTTATATATATATATATATATATATATATATATATATATATATATATATATATATATATATATATATATATATATATATATATATATATATATATATATATATATATATATATATATATATATATATATATATATAGATTGTCGTTGTCATGTGTGTGTTCACAATTTTTACTCGGTTAGTCCAAGAATTACAGTTTTATCTGTCTTGAGACTAGTCGAAAAGGACGTTTTCCCCCATAGTTAACCTGTCATCGTCTAGCGGTATTTGAAAGTGAAGGGTTCAAGACAAGTAAATAGTACGAGCACAGATGAAACATAAATTCAGGCGTCAATAACATATGATTTATTATTCTCGAATATAATTACACCATACTGTCTCATCACTCGCTAACAGCGGTCATTCTCGCACTAGTCAATATACAGCAATAATGTGGCAATGCAATATTACGATATCAATTACTACACTCGCATATCACAACCCCACACACAAACAAAAGTCACACGGCTCAGCTATTCAATAGCTCTGAAGTACTAAGTAGATTCTATCCTGCCACACTCTCAGACACAAGTCCTCTCTCAGTCCAGTCTAAAGCCCGTCTGGCTTCCCTTCGACTGCCCAGTGGTCACGAGGTACTTGCCCCTCGTGCAACGCGTGGGAAGTCAGATGTCTCGCATACGCCGGGTTGAGACCAGGCGTACTGCGTAGTGACCTGCCCTTCACGGGTACAGTCCGGTCCTTCAACATCTAGATTCTTCTCATTCCCCCTTACTCACTCCATGTCCCTATCTCTGACATCTGTCCTTTCTTATGTCCCCTATAGAACCTTCACAACGACGATATGCCAAACGAACAATTAGAACATCTAAAGATGTATCCTGGAGAATCTATGATGAACAGATGGCGACCCTTAGCAAAGACTACCCAAGAGAATTTTATAAACGTGTCAATGCAATGAGAAACAGAGATGCATGCTACAACCCAACCACCATCATAAACAGCAAAAGAGGTATACCGATATTTAGTCCACAACAAAGACTAGCAAGGTGGCCAGAATACTTTCAAGAACTACTTAACCCCACACATAGCATAGAAAATCTCACTTTTGTGCCTAAAAGTCATGGACAACAAGAACCAAATTTTTTACGTGCAGAAGTCAAAGCAGTTATACAGAAACGTTCTAAAAACAAATCGCCGGGTCCAGATGGAATGAATAACCACAGAAGCTATTCAAGCCTGTGGGAAAACAGGAGTTAAATGGCTAACATGACTTTGCAATATAGCATGGGAAGAAAGACAAGTCCCAGAGGATTGGCAATAGGCAATAATAGTACCAATATGGAAAAAGAAAGGCAGTATGAGAGAGTGTGAAACATACAGAGGTATATCACTCCTGAGCCATATAGGGAAAATGTATGCAAAACTATTGGAACAAAAAGCTAGACCCATAGTTGAACAACAGTTAAGCAAAGTACAATTCGGAAAGGTAAAAGTTGCATTGATGCACTATTTACACTTAGACAAATCTGTAAAATAACTATCGAATATGGTGACCAGCAGAATATTGTGTTTGTAGATCAGGAAAAGGCTTTCGATATAGTAGACAGATACAAAGTATGGACCATCCTTGAAGGTTATGGGATACAAGGGCAACTGCTAGAAAACATCATAGCCATGTACCACTCGAGCCGAAGTGCAGTAAGAACACAAGAAGGAATATCACATATGTTCACAGTCAATACAGGAGTGAGACAGGGATGTGTGCTCTCTCCTCTGCTATTTAATGTCTACATGGACAGAATATCCAAAGAAGCAAGTCTTGACAGAACAGATTCAGAAAATTTAAAACTCTTTACTCCAGATGAAACAACTTATCCACAGGAAATAAATGAATTTCTATTTGCAGACGATCAGTGCCTGTTTTACAGCGATGAGGGCAGACTACAAAATCATATTTCTAATCTGAGTTCAACCTGCAGCAGATACAATATGAGTATAAACGCAGCCAAAATCGAAGTTAAGCAAGTTAGCAGATCGCCAGGCCCATTAAGTATACAGATAAATAGTACAACTCTGAAACAAGTTAAAGAATTCAAAAATCTTGGAAGTATGATCACTGAAGATGGCAGAATGGACAGAGAAATCGAAATCAGATGTCAAAAAGCTAGTGCACTTACATATCAACTATCACCCTTACTGAAACATCCAAATATACCCATGTCCGCAAAACGACAGATAATAAACAGCATATTCACACCAATCTTATGCTACCATCTCAAACATGGACTTTATCCAAATCACACCTTCGTAAAATCAACACCTGCGAGATAAAATGTCTGAGGAGAGCTGCCAACCTAACAATCCGAGACCGAGTATGAAATGCTGTTATCAGAAAGACTGTGGGATCAACACCCTGTGCCACATTTATTGAAAGACAGAAGATCAAGTGGTTTGGCCATGTTATTAGAATGCAACACCAACTACTACCAACACTGGCCTTACATCTAAGATCATCTGCGACAAGACCAAGAGGACGTCCAAGAAGACAATGGATTGACGACATCAAAGACATTGTACAATCACACGGAATGACACTATCGAATGAAGCCCACCGGCCGCTGGAACGCAAATTATTCCTCCCCACAACGCTTGACGGCAGAAGTGGAAGATGATAATGATGATGATACAATAATATTATTAAATTCACATGTGCATTGACTTTCTTCTCCTGCCCTTATCCTCCATTCAAGCATAGACCCACAACCAATACACGCAAAGACATCCTATCCTTTGCTATCGATTTAAGCTTCCTCTATGCCTTCCCCGTTTCATTAATCTCTGGATCTTTCTTTTATCTCCGTGTGTTTTGAGATCTTCTATTGTGTTTGACCTGTGAGTTATAGGCCAGCTCCGTGTGGAAGAGGTTACAGACGCAGTTTGTAATCCCACATACCCGCCTTCAAAACACAGCTGCGGGCGATTTGTCAGCAGACCACCTTGTGTTGGTTGTTTACGAAATGGTATGGTTGCCGGTCGTTTAGAAATCAATGGCAAACTACTGAACGTAAACTTGCCAACATATCACAACAGAAACAAATGACATTGGGACCTCATTATTATGTAGCATGTCTTTTACAGATTGCCGCTCTCATCACGGTGGGAAGTAGGACTTTAGAAGCCTAGATTTACTTATATTAAATAGGTACTAGACAGGATAGGTTTCTTCCTCGTAAATCTCCAATCCCTTGTTAATATTACGACGCCTCAGCCAAGTATTGTAATTAAACACGTAAACATACTGTAACGTGCGTGTTTATACACCAAGGTGGGGCGGATGTACAAGTTGAGAATCTGGAAAATATAATCGAGTTTTCAAGGGTCAGATAAGAGGTACGCGGATGTAGGGTAAGAGAGGTGGAGTAAGGAATCTTAAGACAATGTTTAAACCCCAAACACAATGGATTGTTATATCACTTAGATGTCAGGGGTCAGGGAGGAACGTGCTGGAGAGAAAACAGACAAGGGAATACCTCAGAAATGTAATGTTAGGGGAAGGTGGAATTGGGTTCAAGGGTTAGGTAGTTGTTCATGGGGGTTCCCGAGAGGACTGAATACAGTGAGAAGGAGGCAATGGGTTGAGACATTCAGGAGGCAGTCAGTCGGGGGCTAAGTGAGGGAGACTTAGCCAGACAGTTGAATTCTGGGGCTAAGTTAGGAAACTTAACCAGGACAGTTGAACTTTGGGCGAAGGTAGGGAAATCTCACCCTGGGAGTATTGTTGGAAATTGTGTATCTGACCAGTGAAGGGAACTGGAGCCAGAGATAAGATACTCAGAGGAGTTGATTACGTGCAGGGACGGAGAAGAGCCCAGTATTACAAGTGAATTTTCGAAGGCCCGTAGACGACAATAGTGTGTTCATAGGAAACTACGGTGTCGAATTATACTCTGTTTCTGGAACTGTGAATGTGCAAAACACACACACACACACACACACACACGCACGCACGCACGCACGAGCACACGCACACACACGCACACACACACACACACACACATATATATATATATATATATATATATATATATATATACATATATATACATACATACATATATTATATATATATATATATATTTATTCATCCGTAATAAATAGTGGTGTGTGCGCCAACCGATGTTCTATATTAATTCATCGTTGCTGATCAGTCGTCTGGCACAATATTCACACTGTCATACACTAGACACAACCACAGCCAATTCTATACCATTGTGTTTATTTGCTTTCTAGATATTCGAGGACTTGGTAGTCCCGATGACAGATTTCATCTTCTAATTTGAGCGTCTTGGTATGCATATTGTAATAGTTTTCCTTTGATTTCCACATCAACATGGCTTTGAACTTCGCCGAGCAGCTGTCCGATATCATATTTATCAAAGTCATGTTTCTCAACTTTATGCGCAGACCCTATCATTGCCTTCGTGGAGTTGTTAAAGTGGCCAATTATGCGCTGTCCGATATCATATTTATCAATGTCATGTTTCTCAACTTTATACGCAGACCCGATCATTGCCCTCGTGGAGTTGTTAAAGTTCTGATTGTAGATCTACTTTCCTGGTACAACTAACACATGCTGAAGTAAAAGACGCTTTTAAACTTCTTGTGGAGTACTGCGCATTTGGTGCTAGCCCAGTATTTGCCAATATTTGTATACATCAATAGGCATTCGGTGGGTCATGTGGTCAGTATTACATCAGCCATCTATAATTCTTAAGACATTCTTAGCATCATTTATAGGTTGGGTTAATCTGGTAGCCCAAGTCAATTAATAATATATTTAAAAAAAACGGCTCTCTAGATGTGGATCCAACCCATGACCACCGGGTCGGTGCCTGGCCACTGCTGCGAAACGTAAGCGTGTCTCTCTCTGTCCGGTCAACATACTCCCCGCCTATGCTACCTCTTTTGTGGCTTTACCATATGGATTTACTTTGTGTAAGACGCACTTGAGCACTCCGAGGAGCAAGCAGACCCTTCCCTTTTTACTCGGGACTTTCAGTCTAGGGAAATAATTGAAAATCACCGTGAAACAGATGTAATCTGTAGGCATTCCGAAGAGAATTCGTGAATTATGAATTCTCATTAGTTCAGTCAGATCTTCCTCGGGGGTTAGGTTCCGAATCCGGGAATTGATTCGGACATAACATCCGAGCATGACAAGTGAACCAATTCATTAATTAGTCTGTGTAGGATCACTGTAGAAGAAGGGTCGCCCCAGGACAAGTTGTATTCCATGCTTCGCCTCTCAAAAGTACGTAAGTCGATATGCGTATAAATCATGTAGGCCTATTTTCTCTATAATCAAACATTTATAATTGTGTCGAGTCGTTAAACCATTAGATTGTGTCATTAAACAAGATTGCTATCTACGGCCGCTGCGGTCTGACGATCTACATTGATCCAGTCAAACCGTACGTTAAAGAGAAGACAAAATTACGAGAGGCAATATTGGGCTGAGTCTGGTTGATTCGTTTTCACGAATTAGTTTGAATCCTGTCTCCGAGAGTAGTCGCCTAATAGAAGTAAAACTGTTGAATGGGATTTCCTAGCGTATAGAACCTCCCGTCATGAGGAAGTTAGTGCCAGTATTTTTGTATCAGCATCATGTGACGGGACCGAGACCTTGCGCAGATAAATTAACACCCATACTGTATGTTACGGATCGGAAGGCGCTGATCTGTAAGGGTATTATTTACACCTATGCCCTTTGTCCCTAGGTTAAGGGAATAGGGGTATTTCCTATCAAAGATGTAAGACGCATCCTTTCCTGTTAGTCTACGGGACACAATTGGACATGGTGGAGTACCCGTTTAGCCTCCCTCCCCCACCAAGGATACTTGAAGCCATGGAAGCAAGTGGAGGATGAAGTATGAGAGCAACCGACAGAATGTTGTTGGTTATGATCTGCATTCTGCGGCGATAGACAGATGATCTCATCAGTAGAGACAATGGCTATTGCCAACGACTAGTACAGTCACTGACCAGAAGAAAGCAACAGAAGACTACTTTTTGCAAAACTTGCCATTGAAACACTAACAAACATGAAAGAAAACACAATAAGAAAGAGATCTTGTGGTGAGACCACCAGGCCAGGCAGATAACACTATGGAAGAGTGTAACGCAGTGGCCAGTACAAAATAATCGTGGTTGCGGACTAAGAAGAAGAGTGAGACTTCGAACGTGGAAAGTCTGTAAGACGGAAAGCTTATGGTAGTATGTGATGAGATTGAGAGGTTAAATATTCAAATGTTAGGAATTAGTGAAAATCGCCGCAGAGGCAAGGGACATTGTAAAAATGAAAATGGAAGTCTTTTTATATAGTCAGGTAGAGAACTCGGAGGCCAGAGCAGAGTGATATTTTCTTTTGATAAAACAACAGCGAAAGCTTTAATTTGATATAACCCGATTAAAGATACAATCGTCACTATCAAAGGTAAAGGACACCCAAAGAGCACAGCTCTCACACAGATATATGCACATACATCAACAGCACAGTAGGACGAAATTGAAGATTTTTACAGCACACTGCAAGACACATTAGATAATATTTGTCATAATGACATAATAATACAAATGGACAATTGTAATGCAAAAGTGGGTACAGGAAGAGCTGAAAATGAGAGACGAGTTTTAGGTAAATTTGGATTGGGAAACTTCTGATGCAGGTGACATAGTAATTGAATTTTGCACAGAAAATGAGTTAGCGATAGCCAACACCCTTTTTAAACAACATCCAAGAAGACAGTACTACCAAAAACTAGATAGATTATATTCTAATACGAAGAAGATGGAGATAAAGCATAACATCAGCAAAACCTCTACGAAGTGCAGACTGTGATATAGACCATCAGTAATTAGAAGCGGATGTGAAAGTAAAAAAAAAAAAGAAGCTAACCCGAGGACCACGGCCACTTCGTTTTGATATCACAAAAATACCAGATGCACAGAACGTAGAAGTGAAGAATAATTTTGGGGACTTGATGTCTATACAGGACAATTGGTCACCTGATGAAATGGCAGTATAAGCTAGAGATATCTTGATAACAGCAGCCAAAGATCTAATTCCGACCAAGAATAAGCAACATAAGCTATGGATTACATCAGACACATTAGCATTAGTAAAACAACTAAGGGAAATGAAACAGAAGGGAGGAGAAACTGATAACAGCAGAATGAAGTATAAATCGTTAACGTCTTGCAAGTATGGAGAGAACTTTCATGGAGAAGTATATGCCCGGGAAGAGAGGAAGAGGTAGGCCAAAGAGAAGATGGATGCAAGATGTGGCGGATGATCTCCAGATGGGTGTATCGGACACGGGGCATCTTGCTTATGACCGAGATGTTTTCCGGAAGGTTGTTATGAGAGCGTGTTCTGCAAAGGACATGCTGCTGAATGAATAAATCAAAAAAAAAAAAAACAAAAAAAAAACGAGAAGTAGATTACTGAATGAATGAATGAATGCCCTTTACTATCTACCGGGGTTAGTTATCAGTTATCAGTTGGGGTATCTTCATTGCACCCCGGACAGGTCCATAGGTGCTCAGATCCCCCCCCCCCCCTGTCAGAGTCTTGCGTAGAGCAAGATAAGTAGTTCGTTTTCTGGCAAGTGTGAAGCAATATCAAACTATCAAATCACACGAAGTGAATATCCGAAAGTATTATTCACAAGCTTTATTTCCGCGCTGCATTTATTATCGCACAAACATCGCGCACTGACAATCCATAGCAATCATTACGGCATTAACAATATCACTACAATACATAATTATACATGCAAGCAATAAACATCTCACTTACAAGTCAAACTATTCAAGCGTTCGAACCAGTCTCCCACTGTCGTACAGGCTAGCTCTCAATGCAGATTCAAACACTCCTCGCATACCCATGCGACCTGTCCATTCAAACACCTAAACCCGTCTGCCAGTTCTGGCGTTCTACACGCTACACGCCAGTCGGCGCTCACGTCAGCTAGTGTGACCCCTGCAAGGTTCACGGGGTGTACTGCTGACCAGCGGTCGTTTAAGCTTCGCTCAATTGCTGTGCTTGGCTGCTTATCCGGGCGTCGTCGAAGACGCCGCGTTCTCTCTGCAGTGTTTAACATCACTCAGGGTTGCGTGTTGTTATGTTGTCTGGCGTTGGTACAGACAACGCGTCGCAACCTCGGATGTGAGACCTTGACACTCTCCACACCCCTTTTTCATGAAAGGATTTCCTTTCATGTACAATATATATCTAGGTGTTATTAAACATGTCAAAGTCGAACATTATACCTTAACAATTATAATAAATATATACAGGTGAATAGTAAACAATATGTATACACCAATTATGTTGCACTATGAAGTACAACAGTCAAGTACAATCTATTTCATGGGCATTACCTCGCTGTGACACAGCTAGTCCGGTAGGTATCGGCTAAACTGGCCCCTACCTCACAACCAAGAACAAAAATACTAAAATAATCAGGTCAAGCCGTGAGCCTCTCCCTCTGAGATAGCTCCATCATCAGACCTCTGTTTAGAGTTTCTAATGAAGGTCAACAGTTTTAGCAATATACTGTCCATATCTAAACGACGTTACATTGACATGTCATTTATCAAGCACACATGTTAATGGTTACAATACATATTTACATATCACCAACAATTTAGAGTAATGTCCCCTGGTTATTATAAAAAAAATTTAGGAACAATAATTTATCGTCGTTTACAAGACATAAATTACCACTGCAAATTTATTTCTTAGTGTCATAATTTGATCCTTATTGACAAATGTGCACAAAAAGTCACGTTTGTAAAGAAGCAATCAAGTTACTATGCTGAGATTACATCTTATAAAAATCGACATATACAATTCCGTATATGGATATATTTTAAATCACATTTTAATACAATTGTCATACATTTATAGACTTTTTAGCGTAGTCTGCTAACTTTTAACTTAATATGCAAAAAATCGGAAGTATACAGCTGTACTATTACATGTGTTGTGGTGTCATTCATACAACGTTGGTCCGTTCTGGATGGATCTTATATAAACGGAGTAGTAGTTGTTACTATCAGCTGTTGGATCGTCTCTTCCGCCTTCTGCTCGGATTGTACTGTCGCAGTCATCTTTCGTACCTTGTTAAAACGTCTTGGACAACTCGGTCTTGATACCTTCAGGATTACCTCACGTTGTAGTGGCTTGGTAAATTCCTGGATCTTGTAGTGTTGTCCAGTGACACTTCTCTGTAGTGTCCGGTTGTTACAATATTTATGTATTTACAATAATAATTACATTCTTTCTCATATCTCACAGTTATACAACATATTAGTTTACAGAATACTGATTCCATTCTTTCCCATATCTCACAATTATACACACATTCATTCGCATGATAATAATAAGAATCGCAATATGTACATAAGTTATATACATTGGGAGATACAATCTTCCCCATCACAATGGTGTACACAGCGTTACTGACACATTGTCACAATTGGCTGTGGTACTGAGAACTATCTACTTTGCAGTTTTATACACCCTCTGCACTGTGCTCTGGTGTCGACTGGGTATTAGGTTCGTCGTATGGACATCTCGACAAGAGATCTGCAAGACAGTTTTGTGAACCCTTTATATGGTTAGTCTCATAGCTATAGTCCTGCAGAAGAACGGACCATCTTGCCACCTTGCTGTTACTTGGCGTTCCTCTGGTAACAAGTATAGAATGGCCGCATGTTAACACGCCATCCTCATGAAATTTATCACAAATGGTACATTTTTCCTGAACCTCAATGGAGTGTGCTGAGTTTACTGGGTGATCTTGTACACCTTC
The DNA here is from genome assembly GCA_963921405.1 of Cepaea hortensis. NCBI lineage: Eukaryota > Metazoa > Mollusca > Gastropoda > Stylommatophora > Helicidae > Cepaea > Cepaea hortensis. The sequence continues at coordinate 38,780,890 of OY992880.1, forward strand.
ATCTTCTGACGAAGAACTGTCAAACATGGCTGCATTAGCCTTTCTGGTCATTGACTTGCCTTTACAATCTTTACGCCAGTGACCATAAGCTTTACAAAGATAACATTTGGTAACTTTTCTGTAGTTCTTCCTTTCTTTATCTTGCTTAGAAATGTAATTCTGCAAGTACGTAGTGTACCCAGGGTGTTGGTCGCACATATCATTCTCATTGTGTTTATAATCGCAATATTTGCACTGATACAATTTCTCTGCAGCTTGTTTATAAGGTCTCTGTTTGGTATTTGACCCTGCCTGATATTTGCCATATGTAGCTGCTGCTACAAAGTCTGTGCTGGTCAGACTACTAGAGAAACAATGCTTATTGGCTGCAAAATAACCAGAGCCACGACTTTCAATCTGTTGAACACTTTCACACTGACATTCCAACACAAATTTAGAAAAGGGGGGGGGGGAGATGCGATAATCTTATCTCTCAACATAAGATCAACTAATTTGTCATAAATTCCATTTACTTTGGCTGCTGACAGCCATTTAGAAAAAAATATTTTGAATTTCTGAGATGTAATCAGAGAACGTGTGTGTTGGCTTAGGAGACAACTTCCTAAACTGTTCTCTATAACCTGATTCATCTAGCAAAAAATGTGACATAATTTTTGCTTTAATGTAAAGATAATCTTCTTTCAGGTCATTTTGGATCGACTCTATGACTTTAAGAGGTTCCCCAGAAAGACTTCTTACATATACTATCCCCCATTCAGGTCTTGGAATTTTGTAATGATCCATAACAAATTCAAAATTTTGGGTGAATGCTGCTATGCAATCACCTGTGTTGTAACTTCTGATCGGACCTTGGTACTTCTTATGACGTTGATCTTTGTCTGTTTCTCTATTCACTTTATCTTTAGAACATTCAGCTTTTAGCTGTTCAATTTTCAGTTGTGTTTCTTGCTCTTCTCTCTTACTTTGGGCCAAGATCTCAGCTTGCCTCACTGCAGCTTCTGACTGTTTTAGAGCAGCAGCTTCTGATTGTGCTTGTTGAAGCTTTAAAGCAGCTTCTGATTGTGCTTGTTGAAGCTTTAAAGCAGCTTCTGAGTTCTTTAGAGCAGCTTCTGATTCTGCCTCTTTCATTTTCAACCGCTTTCGGCAGCTCTTTCATTCCGCTCAATCATCTGCTCTTGTTTCACAAGATATTCTGCATATTTACTTTCACTCCATGTTCTCAATCCCTCACCAGACATATTCATTTTTAAACCCATTTCAATGAAATCGTTTAAAGAAGACATGATGAACAATAGGTATGATGGAATAAATATAAACAAAATTACTTATGATGTTAGTAAGTTACAAATATTTATAGCACAGTTAATGTCTAAAGCCAGACTAACGAAAGTATAAACAGAGATGAAAAAAATTTATACTCAAGTAATCCTTGGGTAATGTGCTGTTCAGTGGTGCTCGAAATCACACTGGAACGTCTTTCGGGTTGACGTACAAAAAATTTTTGAAGTTCACCAGACTCAGGTAAAGTTGACACAAAAACCCTGTACTTTTTAAACTAAACGAAATTAGAACGTTTGTAAATGTATGGTGTGTGTAATGTCACTGAAGTCTGTAAAGGTTTGTATGCTGTCAAGTGTTATTGTTAGTCGTTACCACAATCAACAACTTTCACGCTCACACTATCCCTACTCAATGACATTCAAGGGCACGGCCGCCATTTTGGATTTTAGGTACAAAATTTGTTGAATTTAGTGATAAGTCTGAAGACGCCTCGGTTGGCTTCAAATAATATCTTCACACTTATAATTTAATTGAATCAACTCTATTTAATCGTTACTTTACCTTACTATATGACTTGCGCACTTCTATCGGCATGTTCACATTCGCTTCAAACTCGGACAAAAAAATTTACAAGTTCGCATTTGGTTCAAAACCCGGACGAAAGCCACCACGTTCGCACTTGTCAGAGTCTTGCGTAGAGCAAGATAAGTAGCTCGTTTTCTGGCAAGTGTGAAGCAATATCAAACTATCAAATCACACGAAGTGAATATCCGAAAGTATTATTCACAAGCTTTATTTCCGCGCTGCATTTATTATCGCACAAACATCGCGCACTGACAATCCATAGCAATCATTACGGCATTAACAATATCACTACAATACATAATAATACATGCAAGCAATAAACATCTCACTTACAAGTCAAACTATTCAAGCGTTCGAACCAGTCTCCCACTGTCGTACAGGCTAGCTCTCAATGCAGATTCAAACACTCCTCGCATACCCATGCGACCTGTCCATTCAAACACCTAAACCCGTCTGCCAGTTCTGGCGTTCTACACGCAACACGCCAGTCGGCGCTCACGTCAGCTAGTGTGACCCCTGCAAGGTTCACGGGGTGTACTGCTGACCAGCGGTCGTTTAAGCTTCGCTCAATTGCTGTGCTTGGCTGCTTATCCGGGCGTCGTCGAAGACGCCGCGTTCTCTCTGCAGTGTTTAACATCACTCAGGGTTGCGTGTTGTTATGTTGTCTGGCGTTGGTACAGACAACGCGTCGCAACCTCGGATGTGAGACCTTGACACCCCCCCCCCCCCCAGCATATGCATCAGCGTCCGGTGGCTAATAGTGCCAGTTCTGTGTTGGTTGACGAGGCGCTGTGCCGATTCTTACTCCCAGGTCTTTCATCCTGGACAGCGATGTGGAATCACTGACGTCAAAGTCCTCTGTTCTCGCCATATCTTTAAGGACATTAATAACATCGGCACGATCCATGGGCTGGCCATCTACAGGGGATGCAGAGCCAGCCAGTTTGTCAGCTCGTTCATTTCCCTCGACTCCCGCATGTCCCGGGACGAAGATGAAGATGACTTTACGGACAACAGACTTCCGCAGCGATTCAGTCCATTGTCTACGTACAAATCCAGCTTTGACCTTCTGAATCATATTCATTGAATCACTTAGTACACACACGTTGGTATAATGCTGTGATTCCAGTCATATGAAGGCCTGTGTAACTGCCATCACCTCCATCGTCATGCTGCTCGTGGTCATAGAGTGGGCACCACTGGATTCTTGAACAGTTCGGCCCGCTAAATGGGCTGTAAACGCCCACGCACTTCTCTGCTGCTTTACAACAGATCCATCTATATAGATGAGCACTTCGGGGCTATCTGAGTGTTCATAGATGAGCGCGTTACCCTCTGCATTGACAGCGGCAGGGTTCTGCTCTCTGCACCGTCTGTCGAGTGTGATAATGCAGGAGAAAGTTCACTTAAAAGATGGAGGCACCGGCACCCATTCCTTGCCGGGATTGATACTGGTAAGACTGCAGACCTGTCTGACGACATCTTCCGCCCGACCCATCCATGATTTGCCCCTCTTTAGCCTGTCACCCTTTTCTCTGAATATAGCGTCATGCAGAGGGTGCTGCTCATCTGCACTTATTTTTAAGTATGCACGAGCTCTCCAGATCTTGATCCTGTGTTCCATTGTCGGGAAGTCAAGGAGGTATCTCATTGCTACACAGCTGGTGTCTCTCGTGCAGCCCAAAATGATGCGCATGGCTTCGTTTTGTACCTTTTCAAGTCTTCCAATCTGTGTAGGGCTGACAGTGAGAATGGCCAGGGCATACTCGATGCGTGAAAGCACAAGTCCTTGGAACAGAAGTATTAGCAGTCTTTGCTGGATATTGGCAGTCGCCATGACTCTCATTGCTGACAAACCTTTTCGAGCCTTCGTTATGACATAATCGACATGATCTCTGAAGGACAGGCTACGATCAAGCCTCACACCAAGATATGCCATTGACTGGGTTCTACTCAAAATGCTCCCATCCATTCTTACTGCCGGCAGGTCTGTTTTCACAATATGGTTGTTTAGGGAGAACCATGTAACCGATGCCTTTGCAGGGTTGACAAGGGCTTCGGCATCAGCACACCATGAGGAAATTCGATCTAGTTCGCCCTGCATATCATTGGCAACCGCCTGTCTATCTCCACCCTGTCGATACACGAGGATGTCGTCAACGAATGACAGAGTCCTACCCCTCCCGTCCACCTGTTGTTCAGTGATCGGCACCGTATACACGTTGAATAGTACTGGTGACAGTGGTGAACCCTGCGGCAATCCTGGACATATCTTTATCGGCTCAGAAGACCAACTCCCGCATCTTAGCACCACCTTCCTTTGGAGCAGAACTGCAGCTATCCATCGTACAAGGTGGGGGTGCACTTTCAGTCTGAGGAGGGTTTGCATCAAGTGCTCGAAGGATACTCTGTTATATGCGTCCTCTAAGTATATGGCGGCCGCATATGTCTCTTCTCTGACCTGAAATCCTTCGTAAACATCTTGAGCAAAGACCGCCGCATTCAGCCATGACTCTTTGTTGCGTCCGTATCCTCCAAGTGTGGGCGGGAAGCAGCCGAGTTGTTCCAAGTCCCAAGCAAGTCTGTGTGCTACAATTTTCTCCAGTAGCTTGCCAGCAGTGTTCTGCATCGTAATGATTCTGTAGCCGCTTATCTTGGAATGGTCTATCTACCGGGGTGTACTCAGCTGTGTTATATTTGTACCCACGCATACGATTTTTCCTGCCTAAACTAATGTGCACACAACTGTCTGTAAAGACCCACACATAGCCTTGCCGATTTAAAGAAATTAGATCGCATGTGTTGCCTTTACCTTCACACAAGGCCTTTCTATGTACCCTCTGTAATTGTATCTCTATAACCAGGGCCTTGAAACAGGGCTTGCTCAACAGAGAAGTATGTTGGTTAATTTTATCTTTGGGCAAAAAAGTCCAATCCACTATAGAGGATGTCCCGTTAAACAGATCTGGAGGAACTGAGAGACCCTAGAGAGAGTTAGCAAGTGTATTTGTTGGGTGAAGTAGAATGATAATTGCTTATATGGACTGGTACACCTGGATTGTTATTGTCCTAGGATTCTATGTTTAGCTGTTGACAAAGATGCTATCCACTTCAGTGTCAGCCAGGGAGTGAAGACTAGTATCTACATCAAGGCTACCATAAAGAAGTCTCCACCAGATGAGCAAATCCACTGACCGGTACCCACACACCTAACCAGTGAAGATACTCTATCCAAATGATGACAGTCTAGTGTTCCGGGAGGTATCCGACAACCATCAAATAACCTCCTATCCCTTGAGACCTACTCATCTGCCATACTGACGATACATGCTTGCCTCTCCCGCGGCTTGATGATAATGATCAAGAGGACTGCACTCATCCTGAAGAAAACCCAATTTTCATGAATTTTGTAGGGACTCGATCTGTAATAAAGATTTATGTTCTATCCTTCCCCAACGTTTGATTGTTGGTATTGCTGGTGTAAATGTCTGTTTTTGATAGTAACCGGAGTCTATAGTCTTTCGCCCGTAGTCTTTAGCCGGGCGACACCAGTATAGAGGTAGACATCACTGCTATTATAGTTGACATAGATTATCAATCAATCAATCATATGCCATGCCGGAAAGTGTGGCGGTCAAGACTCGCCATTTCACTCCATCACCAGAGTCGTGGATCAGCTCAGTGTTCCTGTCTCGTCCATGCCATGTGGCCAGACCATCCAGGTATTTACTACTCTGTCTTCCCCTCAGTCTGTTCCCTTCCATCTTGTCAGTAGTCAATAATTTCTCCAATCCTTTTCTTCTCATAACATACCCAAAAAAATGTTGACTGTCTACGTCTAATTTATGTAATCAGTTTACGATTTTCATTTGTCTCCCGTAATACTAGGTCATTGGTTTTTCTGTCTGTCCATGGTATTCTTTGCATTCTCCTCAGAAACCACATTTCTGCAGCAATCAGATGTTTTTTCAGCTTGACTGCACATTGTCCAAGTTTCACATCCATACAAAAGAACAGGTTCTGTGTAGCACCTCAATCCTCCTTTTCTCGTTTCAATTGACATCTTTTTATTGATTTATTTGGTTGTTTCGGGATTTGAGATTTAAATATTGAGCACAACCCACTACTGGCAACGCTGATCGTGTTCTGGTATGAACCTAAGGCCTATCCACGTCAATGTGAAAGCACTAGACTCGAGTTTCGCTCTCGCTTGAGCTCGTCAGTATTATATCTTTTTATTGGTCAGAATGTTTTTCATCTTGCTAAAGGCTACTTTCGCCATGGTGATTCTTGTTCTAATCTCCTCAAGGCATCTCCCATCGGATGTTATGACTGTTCCGAGATAATTGTACCGATTCACTTGTTGAAGAATATTCCCATTCACTTGTATATTACATTGTGGTATTTCGTTCTTCCTAGTGACGACAATAATCTGTGTCTTTTTACAGTTTAATTCTAATCCCAGTTGTTAACTGTGTGCAACAACTGCATCTACTAATTGTTGCAGATCCTGCTCATTGTCTGCGATTAATACTGTATCATCTGCATATCTAATGTTATTGATGTTTCGTCCACCAATGCTGATTCCATTTATATCTTCTACATTTCTGAAAATATTGTCACTGTATAAAGAATAAAGATCTGGAGACATTACACATCCCTGCCTAATACCTCTCTTAATAGGCTGATATTGTCCCACTTCATTATCAATCCTTATTGCAGCTTGTTGTTTCAAATATATTTTTTTATAAGTCTAATGTCTTTCCCATCAATTTGTAGATCTGCAAGCATATCTACCATGTTGACACTTCTTACTCTATCGAAAGCCTTTGTGTAATCAATAAAGCAAAGATGTATATCTTTGTTTCCTTCTGTAGAACGTTCAATAACTGATCGCAGCATATACACATCATTTACTGTACCCTTTCCTTCTACAAACCCACACTGTTCTTCCCCTATTTCAGGTTGTATTTTCTTCCTCACTCTTTGCATGATAATTTGTAGTAAAATTTTTGTGATGTGACTCATTATACTAATTGTTCTATGTTGATCACATTCCAAGGCTCCTGATTTCTTTGGGATTGCAATAAATTCAAAATTACATAATTCAGAAGGTATATGTCCGGTATCATAATGTGTCAGCAGTCTGGTGACTTGATCTATTCCATATTCTTTTAAAGCTTTAATATTTTCTGTTGTGATGTTATCTGAACCGGGGGCCTTGCCAGCTTATATATGTTTAAGAACATTTCGAACCTCCATCTTCAAAATTGGCGGCCCTTCATTATTAAATCGAAAATCATACTGTTCATCAATGTTATGAACATAAAGGCTTTTCACATAGTCTGACCATACATGTAGAATCTGATCTTTTTCTATTATGATTTTAGTTTTTAGACAGCCTGCTGGTGTACTTGTTGTTTTATTAGTAAGTTCCTGAATTCTTTTGTGCACTAATTTGGTATTTTGACTGTTGTGTTGTTTTTCAATTTCTAAGCAATTTTTCTCAAGCCATGCTTCTATTGCCTCCTTGCATAATATTCTGACTTGTCTGTGAATTTCTTAATATTTGGCAGAATTATTTTTGTTGAGTCTTCTTGTCTACATTAGTTGTAAAATTTCTCCAGTCATCCATTTCTTACGACCCACCTTCTTTAATTTTAGAATAGATGTTTTTGCAGCCAAACTGATTGAATTCTTCAACACATCCCATTGATCATCCACATTCTGGAATAGGATCTCTAGCTCAGACACTATATCAAATCTGTTCTGTACTTCTATGTTGAATTTGTTTTGTATTTCCTTGTCGTTACTCAATGTACACAAATCATATTTAATGTTTCCTGTTATATACTTACTTTCTTTAACTTTATCCTCAATGTTCCAGTAATTAAAGTGTGGTCACTATAACAATCAGCACTGGGAACTGTTTTTGCTATTGTTAGCGCATTTTTAAATCTTTTTCTAATCAGAATGTAATCAATCTGGTTTCTAATCCTGCTATCAGGACTCCTCAATGTCCATAATCTTCTAGGGTGTTGCTTAAACCAGGTGTTTCCTACAACCATTTCCTGCTCTTTTGCCCACTCTACAAGTCTGTATCCTCTTTCATGTCTCTCTCCTAAACCATAGTTTCCTACTGTGTATCTATGACCTTGATTTCCTACTTTTGCATTGAAGTCCCCTATTATGATGTTTATATCTGAATTTTTACATATCTTTAAAGCAGGCTCTATGTCATTATAAAACCCCTCTACACTATCTTCACTGGATTCTCCTGTTGGGGCATATACTTGAATAACATTTATGCTAAAAGGTCTGCCGCTTAATTTAACCAGTAGAACTCTGTCTGACACGGCCCAATATCCTTGAATAGATTGCGATGTTTGCAGGTTCAAAATAATTGCCCCCCCCCCTCCTAGTGTCGATCTTCACCTCGGGATTAAATAATCTTAAAATCTTCATCTATCTTGATGCCTGCTCCTGTCCATCTCGTTTCGCACATCCCTAAAATATTAATTTTCTTTATTTCGATTTCTTGTTTGATGCTGCATAATTTTTCGTCGTCATTTAACGTCCTAACATTCCATGTTGCTAATTTTAATGTCTTTGTCCTTGTCTTGTGATGATCTGTCTTTAAGCGAATTATAATGAACTAGGCACTTTTAAAGAAGGCAGTTTGTCGTTGCTTTCCTTCTATGGCAGTGACCGTACTGGCCGGGGACTGAAGCCATTGTCTCGTGAAAGAGATCTTCTGCCTACCGTCGCGAAACTTGAGACCATAACAAACAACTATCTGTTGGCTGCCCTTATAATTTCATCCACCACCTGCCTTCCGTGGATTTTTTTGAACACTTCCAATAAACGAATACGAAATAACACCACATAATCCACAGGAAAACACTAAAACGGCGTCTCCCGAAGAATAAACTCGTCACGACGTTGTCATTTTTACCGGAAGTATCCTCAAAGATTATAGAAAGTATCCTTATAGATTATAGCGCCAGGGAATGGACATACCACACCCATCCTGGTACAGCCACTACGCTACAGCGGCTCCCATACCTATAATTGCGACACAATTATTGTAAACATGTTTCCAAGAAAACATTCTATAACAGATCTATTTCAACATTGTATTAAACGAAGCTAAAAATGTGATACCCTGTAGTGAATATCTAGGTCACCTCGCTATAAGATAGGCTGTAATTAAAGTTGTTTGTGACTTGTTCACATTGTTTTCCAGAGGCGTGTACTGATTGATATACAATAGGTGCAATGCGGCACGAGTAGGAAGTTGTGCCTACAGTGGAATGAGCAGTGTCGGACAAGGTGTCGATGCTTGGGCTCACCCTTAGCCACAGGTATGAAAGACTGGCCACTTGGGGTGCCTTTTGTCACCTTCGTTATTCTTACTGTAGCCTGGATTATGAAGACAATAATAACTACCAACAGAAAAGGAATTCAATGGAGTCTGATAGAACAGTTCGATGATCCTGACTTCATTGATGATACTGAGCTTCTATCCTATATAAATTAGTAGATGCGGTTGTTGTACACAGTGAGCAACTGGGGTTAGAATTAAATTGTAAAAAGACTCAGGTTATGGTCGTCAGTAGGAAGGAAGAAGTGCCACAATGTAATATACGAGTAAATGGAAATATTCTTCAACAAGTGAATCGGTACAATTATCTTGGAACAGTTATAACATCTGATGGGAGATGCCTTGAAGAGATTAGAACAAGAATCGCCACGGCGAAAGTAGCCTTTAGCAAGATGAAAAACATTCTGACCAATAAAAAGATGTCAATTGAAACGAGAAAAAGAGTGTTGAGGGGATACATAGAGCCTGTTCTTTTGTATGGATGTGAAACTTGGACAATGAGCAGTCAAGCTGAAAAGCATCTGATGGCTGCAGAAATGTGGTTTCTGAGGAAAATGCAAAGAATACCATGGACAGACAGAAAAACCAATGACCAAGTACTACAGGAGACAAATGAACATAGTAGACTGATTAGAGAAATTAGACGTAGACAGTCAAAATTTTTTGGACATGTTATGAGAAGAAATGGATTGGAGAACTTAGTGACAACTGGCAAGATCGAGGGGAACAGACCAAGAGGAAGACCGAGAGGAAAATACCTGGATGGCTTGGCCACATGGCATGGACGAGACAGGAACACTGAGCTGATCCACGACACTGGTGATCGAGTGAAATGGTGAGTCATGACCGCCTACGCTTTCCGGCATGGCACATGATTGATTGATTGATCCTATATAAGAAATCAGATACACACACCCCAGGAGAGTTCCCATCGTATTGGTCTAAATCTACATTGAAAAGATAACTATAATGGGAATAAATCAAATATAATGGCTTACTACAGAATGCTGGACTAGTGTCCGTTTCAAAGCATACAGACAATTGGGAGTATCATAATGAGATGAATGATAATGTATTTAGACATTGGTTCGAGAATACAGTTCTTCCATGCCTAGATAGATCGACTTGTCTAATTATGGACAATGCATCATATCACAATGTTGTTGCCCAAGAGGACAAAATACCTACGGCATCGAGCATAGAGGAGGCAATAAAGATATGGCTCCGAAGGGAAAACATACCATTTCCAGAAACGTATTTCAAGCTAGAATTGTTGTCCCTTGTAAAACATGCGCAAAAATGCAAGAAATATCAAATCGACAAGTTGATAGAAGAGCATGGCCATAGGTGCTTGAGACTTCAGCCGTACCATTCTCATTTCATTGGCACCTTGCCGTCTTGACAGACGATAGTTTGTGCTTCAAAAAGGCATAATAACTTTTACCTATGGCGGTAGCGAGTGTGACTGATAAGGCCAATTTGCGCTGTAAATGTCCGTTCACAGTAGGTGCATGTGAACACGTGGTCATTTCCACCATCATGCACCATCTTACGTCTCAAACGCTCGGTGTGTGACTTATCTGCAATAATTTTCTCTCTCCATAGCACAAAGCCTGGGCTAAAATATAGAGAACATGTGTTGCCCATGAAGCATGATCCCTCTCTCGGCCTGCCTAGTTCACTCCAGAGGAAAGGTAACACCCCTACATCTGGAACAAGACAAGCTGCAGAATCTGCCGGATCAGCAAAGCAATGCTCTAACTGTCCGCCTGTCGGAGCTTCGATACTAGACCAGCCGCCAACCAAGGCTTAGGGCCTGGTCTGCCCTGCCATGACATTTTGTCTTTAGCTTGCATTTCCTCGCACCAGGGTAAGGCTTGTACCCTCCCAATTGCGCTCTTGCACCCGAAGCCGTTTTCACAATGTGGGGTGTTGGGTTTGGTAAGCGCCGCCCAACGTTCGGCGCTAACAGAAACCAGGTAGTACCGTCTACTGTTATACGGTAGCTCAGTCATATCTGACTAAGACCTGACCATTCTCATTTAAACCCTATGAAATTGTTTGGGCTAAAATTAAAAGACGGGTGGCAGCTGACAATACTACATTAAAATTGTCTGACGTCAAGGTAAAAGTTACTGGAACAGTTACATGTGTTGAAAGAGGAAGATGATTATTGGAGAAAGAATGGATTCAATTTTATAGAACTGAGAGCAGCCATCAACATACTGGAATCGTCCGACACAGATTAAGGTATGGCAGATATCACAGACATTAATCCACATGCACACCTACTGGAATATTGTGCTCCAACTATTCAGAAGAATTGCAAGCCTTAAACATTATATCATCGGCACAAACAATACAATTTGTCAATGGTAACATTTTGTATCTCACAGTGATTAATTTTCAGATCCGCGAACCCTCAACGGTGACAAACAACTGGCATTGAAATGAAAAAAAAAAACACTAAACGCAATGAATACCAATAGAAGAGTAATATTGCGGTGGAAACTGACATTTTGTCGCATAACAAGAAACGTGAGAACAAACACGTTGTCAAATTAGGGGGCAACACACGAACATAAGAAACCGATTTATAAACTTCAATGAAAAGAGGACCAACATCATGGTCGTTAAGAAGGAAGCACACTACAACCACATTGACAGCTATATTCGTCGTGCAAAACAGGTGATCATGGTCCGCCTCAGCAGAGTAGACACTGCACCCATTCCCATACGAATCTGGATTCGCCTTGTGTAGTCACCCGAATGACGGGCTTTACTGTAAAACATGTTTGCTAGCTTGATTTCACTAGTTTTTCGCCAAAACATCAAAGAAATGTTACCGCTTTCCATGATTTAAGTTGCCTTTTGGACCTATCAAAGACATATTCCTTGGGTTGGGGTAAATGTTGAGTTGAGTTGAGTTAAGAACGGACATCAGTGCACCCAGGACATTCCCATACGTGCTCCGTCCCCTCGTTCAACAGCCAGCGAAGAGTCATACTACTAATCGTTCACACCGCTATCTGATTAAAAGTTCTCCTGGTCTTCCCTCTCAGTTTTGAGATTCTTCCAGAACCCATACCGATCCCCCGCAATCTCATTCTTTTCACATATGGATTCGCAATCTGTTCCTCCGCCTTCTCTACCTGGTCCCACAAGCGCACGACCACCCCCCCCCCGCTTGTCCGTAGGCAATCTACCACCAAGAGGTGCATTCCCTGCTACCCCATCAGCCTATTCATTTTCTCGCACCGCCGCATGACCATGGCAAAATATCCATACAATTCGCACAATCTGTGACCCCTGAAGCGACGATACCCATTCCACACAAAACATTCCGTTCTCCACATGACTAAGCATACTCTTTGAATTCGTAATGAATACAATTTCTGTTGCAGTAGTCTCCTCAAGCCAACGGAATGCCGCTGTTACTGCCTCCACCTCCATTCTCATGCTGGAGGTCGTAGTCTCATATGCCAGACTCTCCGTTTCCAATACTGGTCTATAGCCTTTGCAATAAAATCCCAACCACTACGTCTGTTTCTCACCACTGACCCATCGGTGTAGATGACTATGTCACCTTGATGTGTGTTACTTTAGATCAGCTGACTTCAAAGTCAGTGCGGCACACTGCCCATTCCCTGTGTAACAGCGCACAGATAAATAGGACTAACGAGTTCTTTGTTTGAGTATAAATAGAGGTTTATTTCATCTTGATGACAACTTCTACAACCTTCGTACAACATGGCGTCTTCTCTCCTTCAGGCCCAGATGTTTACTGCCTCCTAACAACAAACTACTTCACGACTTGAGCATCTTTCTTCCCATTCCATCCTGATGCTCAAGCGTGCTGTAGTTTTGCCCACCCAATATACACATACTGCTACACCTTCCTATGTTTCAGAAAGACTTTTTTCCTTTAAAAAGTCTTTACTCCCAATCCCCCTATTCTATTCCCTCTCTTTCCTTACCTCCCACAACTCCTCTAATCTTCCCCAAACCAACTTTATTTTAAGTAAAACAATCTATTCGTAACCCTTTCCCTTGCCATATAGTAAACCACTATGAAATTCTTCTTCGTTCTTGGCCCTTCAAATACAACACATATTATTTCCATATCCTTAATAACATTTAAATCTCAACTTTATACAATACATCATAACACATCTTCTTAAATACCTCTTCTCCACTTCATAAGCAATCCGCTTAAAATTTCAAACGCTGTACTCTTCTGATATACCAACTCCCTATTGTCATCACCAACCCTACTAATTCTCCACTTTCAATCAACCTGAAATCACTCTCACACGATAGAAAGACAAAGAATCGGTGCGCACCGGAGATTTAAAGAAGAAGTAGAACTCTTCCAGACAAAAACCACACTCAGCTAAATCACACACCTTTACACCCCTATGTCATTTGAGACTTTATGTGATAAAGTCTAAAACAATTATATCCTCTACAGTACCACTTATTATGGCAACAGTTTACGCTGCTATCTACAGCATCAATTTCCAACCATCAAAAATTTTTATTCACTCCCCAAATGTCTATATATTACAGACACTACTAATTTTATGGCTCTGAACCTTACTTCAACCTCACATTGTAATGTCAACCACAAAACACATCCCGAGGACATAATTAAAAAGGTCCATTATCCCTCAAGACCTGTCCTAATACACATCACCTCACATAATAATCTCTTTTAATCTTGCCGAAATTTTCAGCGACCCCTTACTGTCCATTTATTATGGGCATATCTACTAAAACCTCCACTTATGCCGTTATCAACAGCAACAATATACTACCCCAAACTCCTGTCTGTGACTGCAATCAACTTTATTCTATCTCAGTCCATATATCACGGACCCTCAAAAACCCCATGTCATTATGTCTCCACAATGTTCATTTCTCACACTTACAACTATTGTACTGCTATCCACAGTGTCTAATCAAACATGGATTCAATTCATGTTTTACTATTTGTCTGGGGTAACCCGTTACCCACTTATTCTTCTATAACACAGCAATCCCGTGTATATCATGGCTCTTCTGACCCCATGGAAACTATGTTCAAAACTTTCCCCTCATTTACCCCACTGCTATATTCATTAATCTTTTCTTCCCCCATATGGCTTCCAATCCATATATTTCCAATCAATGCTGACTTTAGTGTAACTCTAAACTTTCCCATAACCATCTCCGGTATATGTTTCCACTACTTCATAACCATATCAACCTCATTATGCTGATTATCACCGCAATATAATATACCCATGAACACATTATTCACAAAGATGATGTGTCTCTCTACTAGTCCACAGTAGTTTATTACTATTTTCTGAACGAAGGGTCCTAATTAAAGCCCCATGTATTGTCTTTATTCTAGACAAAACCATGTAAATTAAACATAACTTAATTAACTACTATTTAACATACAAAACAGCGAAATAAAATCACAACAGGATATCATACCCCCCCCCCCCCCAGTTTTTATAACATCATTTATGTTTCCCCTCATATCAATTAAAGGTATTAACTCATTCAAAGAAAAACATATATTAAAATAATACAACATACATCCTAATCTATTGTTACCTAATACTACTGGTCTCTTTTACGGACCAATAGTTTGTACGCAAAAGTCTAAGAACACAATAATCCTATTCTAAAATCAAATAATAACAATCATTTTACAGGACCAAACCAAGCAAAAAAAAACATATTATATATGAGGCATTAAAACTCAGATTCAATAAAACAAGGTTTTCAAAAAAAATATAATTCACTTAGAATTAACTACGTAAAGTGACCCAGCAACATTGGCCTCCTATACTAACCAATGTAACACCTATATATTTAGCCAAGTCATGCCTATTTTGTTATACAACAAAACAACTCAATGCCAAGCATTGCCAAAATACGTATATACATATATATATATCTATCTGTTACCTACAGATCATCATAACGCGGAACAATACTTGTTCCCCTCAACCAAAATCACTACTTAACAAATGACCGTACCTTTTTCTGGAAATCAAACATTGATTATCTCCCCTCACAACATTTTATCTTTTAAAACCCAACTCCTAACACATCACAATATCTGGAATATAACCACTGTAAACTACAGGTCAACTCATTTTTTCTATTACCAGTGTGACGGCTATCTCAATGTTATCTCAATGTACCAGCAGTCATCTATCTACTAATAGAACCTGTGGCTCGGCACACCAATTGTTTCCCTTGGATTTGTACCAAGCATCACTACAACTTCTTAATCATTACCGTTAACCACGGCATCTCCACTCTACTACGACCAGCAACAATTTTGTCTATTTACTATAGACCTCTCACCAATACATCTACCTACTGTACCAATAACTAATTCTACTTTTAAGTTTCTCGTCTACCCGACGACATTTCCTTCTTCTGTATCAGTACTTTCTATATCTCACCACCACTACTCTAAGCTATCCTCAAGTCTCTCCTATCCTTCTCACATCGTGACGATAGTCAAACTAGTCACACTTATCGGAACACCTTTTCTAACATTCATTTATCTAATCTTGTTTACCTCCGTATCTTTCACTCCTCTTCCTATTTATCGGGATTCTTCCAGAACATCAACCCACGCCACTTATAACTGACAGCAGACCTCACTTTTCTCGTTTCTCAGTATTAAGCATTCCTGCTTCGACATGTCCCTGTCAAGAATACTAAACATGTTTTATGAAACGTCATTCAGAATTTTAACTCTCTTTCCGCCAACCTGTCATAGAACTTCCATAATTTCCGTCCAACGTTAGATATTCTAACGAAAAGACATCACAATTCTCTAATCACGTTCTTTCTATGTCTCAATTTTCGCATACTCTATGTTCCACGTTTTATCAACGTCACTTATCAACCACTCTTCGCATATTCACACGGACAGTGATACACAACCCCGCTCTCATCTCACGACTATTCTCGCATCGCGACAACCTAACGTGTCCATACCATTACTTTAAAAAGAAACAATTTAGACGCCAATTCAACATTCCAGCAATCACTCACCACAATCCAAGCGTATCGATCTCCTCCACACACATTGACACAAGATATATCAGCGCAACTATTACATTTTATCTATGTACTTCACTTAGGCGACGTCACCAAACCTCAATCCTACTTCACTCATCGCGACGAACACCTGTTTGTCTACAGTTATACTCACGTATGAACAACGCATAACCAGACGAATTACTTCACAGGACTTTCACAATTCACTGCTTTCTTATTTCTACTTTTCTCAATTATTCACTCCTTTACGAAGGTCAGAACCTATACATTATCTCTCGCAACTTATATCTCTTTTACAGCACTATCAACTATCTCTTCAGAACAAACCTCATTCCGCTGAGCCACTAACCTCGTAACTATCATTCTATACTTCTCCACACAACAACTTTCTCAGATTTAATCAGCTCTTCTTTCTCCGCAAGCATGACGTAACTCGTATTCTTCAAGCATCAACTTCTACAGTCTTTTACTCTTAATATTCTCGCGTTCAACTGGCTATTTTACACAGGATACTCAATTTCTCCTCAATCTATATCTCCTCATCAGACACTCCCGGTTCACCTGTCAACAATACTATACTTACTTCTCAAACCCCCAAGCGAAACTATCTCAGACATCACGTCATAGCTCTGAGTCGAACCATTTCTAGTACGAACATTCCTACTTAGTTTATCTCTCACCCTCTACTAATTCTGTGCTGAATCTACTCTACTTTAATCACACCAGTTATACATCACTCAACGTGATTAACTCTCTGTATCTATCCATTCCGGACAAAGGAGTATTTTTACCTTGTTTACTCTCCCTACATCGTAACCAAACACAAGATATCCTGTATTACGTATCCACGTAGAATATCATTTGCCGTAACTCTCTATCCTCAACAACACTATCGTCTACCCTGTACCATGTGATACTACATAAAAAAAAATTCATCTGCCTATTTTAGACAACCCATATATCTATATGCTCAAACCGCAATTCTTCTCATAAGCTAAAACTATTCCATATGTCCTTCGTCACCCAAGGAATTTTAACAGTTATAGAGTGTATCCAAGTTAAATATTTCATTGTCTCTCAGTACATTAGTACGTCTTTCTTTTATTATGTCATCTTCACTATCTGTTGTTAATCTGTTGTTAAAGTACTCAGGCCTTAAGGTCATATATTCCTCTATTTTTCTTAAGTCACTTTCTGTCGTTGAGTAAATTCCCGCTATCTGTCTATTATTATTCTTCTTCTTAAATGATTTCTTTCTATTTCCTTTATTTGCGTCGGTCTGCTCACTGTTTCCTGTATACCTTACGTAACGTTTGCACTTCCCCATCTCGTCTTCAGATGACACACTGATAATAGTTCCTTCATCAGACTCATAATAATTTACCGCAGACACGTCGACCCTATTCCCATAGTCGGCTTTAGAACGTCTGACTTTCTTTCTCTTTCTTGGTATTCGTCTCTTAGCCTTCCCTACTTTCCTGTCATATAAACTGGTATCTAGTTCTAAAGAGTCACTAACCAAAACTCTGTCCGTCTGTCCACCAGCAACTACACCGTATGAGGGAACATCACGCTTCGATTCAGGATCTGCTCGTAGTGCAATTCTCTCATTCTCCGAATCATCAGTATTCACAGTTGCATCACGGCACGTACTATAACATGCGGTGGCAGAAACATCGTCTCCGTAACCTGAACTCTCACACCTAATATTTCTACACCATTTGGGGATTAATTTCATGTCTATACCTGAGGAACTTGACATGGCAGTACCTCTATTAACTATCATACTACTATTTCTTTCTTCAATACTTTTCCTCTTTAGTTTCCTTTCGTCTTTGGTTCTCGTCTGTATATCTTTCTTAACTTCAACTGTGTCTTCTTTTTCTAATTTCACCTGAGGTGGTTCCGCAATTTCCACCGTCTTAATAGTTTGCGTTCCCTTTTCTATTTTCTTAATTGACTGTACCTGGGTTGTCTTCTCTACAGTATCCATATGTGTCTGCGTACTATCATTTATCGTATTACTTGTCTGCGTCTGTGTCTCTCGGTCTATTCTCTTTATTAACACCGTCGTTTTCTTTTCCTGTCTAACAGTCATATTGGCAACTACCTTAGGAATAGTTGAATTTTCACTTACGTTTTCCACTTTGTTCTTTGACCCTGACTTCAGATACTGTCTCCGTCTTTGTTCAAACCAGTCGTCACGTTTTTTCCTAGCAGTCTTGCCATGGGATGGCCATTTCCATAATTTCTTAGAAAAGTCTCTCTCAGGACCATTCTTGTATCTATAACAGCTATACCAGTCCGACTTTTCACCATTACGTCTGTTCTCACCGTCTTTTACCCTATAACCATTAGGCCTTAGTTCGTTATAACTATATTGTCTTCTGTCTTTATCAAGCAGTGGCTGTCTCCTGTTATTCTTTCCTACTCTATTGTAGTCTACCTTAAATCTATAAGGGTCTTGTCTAGTCGTTCTGTTCTTCAACGTTTCTACGAAATTCTCTACTTCATTAACTGCTATCTTTAACTCTCCCAACCATGTACTAATACGTTGTAATTCTACATATAAGTAATTCATATTAACTTCTTTGCAATTTCTATCAAGCTTGAAACAATATTTCTACTTCTTCTTCTGCATATTCCTTGGTACCTGAAAAAAAAAAAAACTCGTCTTGAGCTCAGCCGAAATAATTCTCACTTATGCCTGTTTCTCTACTGTTCTGCGATGAGT
Source organism: Cepaea hortensis (assembly GCA_963921405.1). Taxonomy (NCBI): domain Eukaryota; kingdom Metazoa; phylum Mollusca; class Gastropoda; order Stylommatophora; family Helicidae; genus Cepaea; species Cepaea hortensis. The sequence goes on from OY992880.1 coordinate 38,799,951, forward strand.
CTGCTATGCTGAAATATTTCTGTATGCACCAACAAATCAAATTCACATTTGTAACCAGCTAAATTAACAATTTGATCGTATTTACTTTACACAATAGAATTGTTCAACTAGTCAATTGTACGTAAAATAATATTTAAAGTTCACCAATTACCCTAATTTGCTCCCGATCCAAGAAAGACGGATTCTTCTACGTTCGTTGTCAGGTAGAATTCAAACGCCAGGAGTCTGTGTAAGTTGAAATGCTCCTCCAATCGATCACGCACTTCAGGTAGTTTCTTCTTCTAACGTCTCAGTAATCTCAGTAACCTCAACCCTTGGTTGGGTCCCTACCAGCCTTGCACCTTCTATTCACCCGATAACAGGGCACATCAAAGCGACGTCTTGAGAATCGGTGTAATTCAGGAAAGTGATAATTTCAGTAGGTCGGCAGCCCAGTCTGCCTCTCCCACTTCCGAGAGTTCTCTAGCGGTATCGCTGCTGTTAATGAGCTTTTCATTTCATCTTATTCCTCAAAAAGTCTCAAGGTCAGGATTCTGCGGCTTTTAGTTCGCTCCAGGCAATCTATCTTAACGAGAAGTAGACAACTGCTCTGTTAGTAAAATGTTTCTACTTGATTCGACTTGCCTTGAAGGTTTCTTTTTCCTGAGCCTCTTATTTCAAACGATCCAAAAATAAACGTGCTGGTCTTTCTCACTCTTTTGCTCAGCGAGATGATCACCACTGTACAGCAACTCAATCTGGCAAGCCGGCTTTCAAAATTCAGGTGACAACGACTGCCCATATATCTAGGATTCTTGATAGCAGCGAGGATTCTGAAAAATATTTACAGACAACCACCCCTAGCCGGGCTTTTGGCTGCTGTAATTCTCACAGACGACGTAGTGGCCATTTATCAACTTCGCCTTTTATCGTTCATCATAAGTATAGAACCGTGCCGTAATTCTGTCTCTGGGTATTTAATGCAAGCAGAACGAGATCTTCAAAACTTTGATTTTGGTTCGATGTTCGACCTGGACAGCATATTGTGATTCTGCGACACTCCAAGTTCGTATCCTGGTCACGGCACCAATTCAGTCCTTTGTAACAGCGCACAGATAAATAGGACTAACGAGTTCTTTGTTTGAGTATAAATAGAGGTTTATTTCATCTTGATGACAACATCTACAACCTTCGTACAACATGGCGTCTTCTCTCCTTCAGGCCCAGATGTTGACTGCCTCCTAACAACAAACTACGTCACGACTTGAGCATCTTTCTTCCCATTCCATCCTGATGCTCAAGCGTGCTGTAGTTTTGCCCACCCAATATACACATACTGCTACACCTGCACTCACGACCCAGTGGTATTATCACCTTGTGCCAGTCCCTCATGTCTTCCGGAACTTCAACAAACTCCTTTTCACGATTCATGGTCTCTAGATCGCACACATGACTTATAGAAAGTTCCGCATGTGCCATCCAGGACCTGCCTCGTCTTAGTCTATGACCCTTGACTATATCCATATGTGCACGCAGCGGGTGATCCCTATCTGCAGCAACTCTCAGGTTCCATGTGGCCTGAAGGACTCTATGCCTATCCGTCATTGTTGGTAGCGCCAGGATATGCCTCATGCATATAATTCGTGTGTCCTTTGTGCACCCCAGGATTGCCCGCATGGCAGCATTTTGTATGCGATCCAACCTTTCAAGCTGGCTCTTTGATACTGTCAGCAGCCCGAAACCATATTCAATGACAGAAATTATTAACTGCTGAAAGAGCTTGCACAGCATCCTCTGATCAACCCCGGCTGCTGCCATAGCCCTCAATGCATTAAGTCCCCTTCCAGCCTTCACCACCAAAGCTTCCACATGATCCTTAAAAGACAAACACCTGTCAATGGTGATACCCAAGTACTTCAATTTACTCTCTCTACTAAGAGGACATCCATTCAATATAATACCTGGGACATCTGCCTTGACGATCCGTTATCCAGGGAGTACCACACAACCGATGCCTTGTCTGTGTTTATAACGGCCCCTGCTTCCCTGCACCATTCTGCCACCTTATTTACTGCCACCTGTAAGTCTTTCGCCCAACTGGCCCTGTCTTTGTCCTGTCTGTAATATCTGTACACCGGCACATCATCTGTAAATCTCAAGATTCTACCCACACCTGGTGTTTCAATAGCTGCGATTTTGCTGGTGTAGACAATAAAGAGCACTGGGGACAAGGCAGATCCCTGTGGCAACCCATGTGTAATAGTACAAGGGTCAGAAGTCCAGGAACCCATGCGCCGTGCAACGTTACTCTCATAAAGGACCGCCGCAACCCATCTAACAAGGCAAGGGCAGATTTCCATGTCCAACAGTGTGTATATCAACCGATCATACCTGACCCTGTTATACGCATACTACAGGTCAAGAGCTACCGCCACTGTCTCTTGGTTATCCTGGAATCCCCCATAGACATCAAATGCAAAAGTTTCAGCATTGGCCCAGGTGTCCTTCTCAGGCCCATAACTCCCGAGCCTTTGGGAAGCAGATAACGACTTTCCAAATGTCGCTGGAATCTGCGTGCTACTATATTTTCGAGGACTTTGCCATATTTGTTTTGCAGGGTTATGATTCGGTATCCATTAAGTCTGGAGCAATCCTTATCTGGCTTTGCGAATGGGCGCAGGTAGCTATGCAGCTAATCGTGGGGTATTTCCGCCGTATTGATGCTTAGGTTCGAACGAACGAACGAACGAACGAAAATCTTTATTTTCAAAGGATTAAGAATTGGGCACGCAGGCCCGTCTGACATTCTGTCCTTCTTCTCTATTTCCTTTCATACATTCTTTGAAACAAAGATTTTGAAAGGTTGAAACCAAGAGCTATCTCCTCCAAGTTCCCATCATTTATTTTACTCATATTGGAGTACCTCTCCCAGTGGCGTGCAGAGGTTTTCTGATGCCCGGGTCAACACCTTGATTGGATGCCGCTAAATTGTTCTTTCCCTAATTAATTTCTCCTCCCCTCCCACTGCACAGTGCTGTCCCCTCTCGATAATTGGATGCCCCCTTCCGGACTGGATGCCCTGTGTCAGCGTCCTGGGAGTTGAAAGAGGACATATGACAAGGACAGGACATAAGTATGCCATGGATAGAACATAGATGGGACTAGAGTATCTATCTACAGACAGGACATAAGGATATAGACATGACAAGGTCCTCGAGCAACAGTACAACCTTGCACTGTATGACCTGAGACACCAGTCATCAACAGACGGGGTGAGGACAGGACGGCATCCAGAATGCCGAGACATCTGATATAGCACGATTATTGCGGACCACACGGGGCCAAACACCACGTGACTACAGGACTGAGGGCTAGAGAGATCAGACTGGACAGGACCGTGATGCGTGTGGCTTGGCGAGCGAATGTACTGATTGCCGACTTGAAAGCTTGCCTCTGTTGAGCGAATGAGGCAGTGATTTGCCGATGCGCTGTGTGTGAGACAGAACTGCATTACAAAAGCATGAATGCCTTTTGTGGCTGAGTATTTAATTGCATTTATATTGTATTATACTGATAGAATGTATTCAATGTGCTAACGCCACTGTATGCGTTAAATAAATAATATTAGTTTGCACATGCATTTTCGCCTTGACACCTTTGTGTATGCATGTATCTATTGTCTCTGTCACACCCATGACAACGAATAATAACTGAGACTTTGACAGAGCATTAATGGGGGACTCGATCCGTTTTGGCGATAACCCCAAGACAGTTTAACGTAGATTAACATATTTTTGACTGTTCTTGGGTTAACCTAGCGAAATTAATTATTTACAGCACATAACTTCATATTCTTAACAAGCTTACACGCTATTAAATTCATCAACTACGACAATTTGAGAAGTTGGACAGAAATTTAGATAACCAACAGAACTTGCACACATTTCTCACGCTGCAAAATTATAAATTGTATCTTTCCTATAAATATTGACAACTGACTGACATAACGTTCCACGATACTAATATTTTCTTTTTCCCACAACAGAAGATGTACAATGATGTTTAACAAAGATTGCCTGTGTTTTCAAAATTTGATGTAAAACAGCTCCAAGATCAGTGGTGGCGCTGGACCAAATTCAACTCCTCAAGATAAGTACTTTATATGTAAATTGCTTCCTAAACTAGCACTTTATTGTTTTACATACAATTGTAATTATAAATTGTCATTACCACTTCCAAGGGAAGTAATAATTTGTTTAGATTAAAATTACTACAAATTAAATTGTCAAAATGTCATCGTTAAAAGAGTGTATTGAAGCTGGTAAAGAACTGGGATATACTGGTGATAAACTATCACAATTGGCTGAAACGAAATATAGAGAAATTTCAGATAGATAAGAAAGAGCACAAGAACGCCAGCTCAAGGAAGAAGAGTTAGAATTACAGACAAAAAAGTTAGAAGAAGCTACGAAACAAAAACAACTAGAATCCGAAATAAAGGAAAAAGAATTAGAGCTTCGAGCAAAGAAATTAGAATCTGAAATATTGATAAAAATAAAAGAATTAGAGATTGAGTCACAGGTACATATTGCAACTAAAAAGTTAGAAAGTAAAGAGCAAGATCAAAAGTTTAAAAAGTACCAAGGCATTGTTAAACCATTCTGTGCCGGTTATTCTATCTCAGCTTGGACTGAGAACTTTGAAACCTTAATGAGATATCATGAAATTCCCAAAGAAAACTGGGCAATGATATATATGCGTAATCTCGCTTTAGAACCCATAAAAGTCATTGAAACCATACCTCAAGAACTGAAAAAAGACTGTGAATATATTCGACAAAGGATCATGCAACATTTCCTTTTGGATGTTCTAGGTTACCAAATTAATTCTGACAATTAGGCCCAAAATCCAGTCAAACCTCATTGATTACGTATCAGAAGTTAGGGATAGATTTAATAAATGGATAAATGCAGCTAAAGTAAATAAAACATTTGACAAGTTGAAAGACCTGATGATAATGAACAAAATTATAACATCCATACCTACTGCATTTGCAAAGTTCTTTCAACAAAGTTATTGTGAAAACATTGAACAATTAGAACGCAGTGGATCTGCTTACTTCACATCAAACAGAGATATTTTTACTCTAAACTCTAATCAAAATGAGATAGTAGCTGCAGTAAATGTTAGAGAAGCAAAACCATTCAGTTATAAAACCAAACCAAAGACAAACATAACACCATGTACATATTGCCAACTGTTATGCGAGCAATAACAAATGTGTGACAAAAACCCAGGGTATAAAGCTTATTTAGAGAAAATGGTCAATAAAAAACCAAACGAAATTTGTACAAAAGAGCTATAAAGTTTTTTTTTTTGCAAAAGTGTTGGGCTTTACTCAGCACGTTGCGATGGGCGTAAAATGTTAAAGAATGCAAACGCTGCACTGATTGACACCAGTTCAGACAACAGGAGTGAATGTGAGGATGAAAATCTAGGAGTGAATGCGATGAAATCGATTGACATAGTTAATTTTGACAAATGTGAAATTTGTGATAAATTTCATGCAGATGGTATTTTAAAATGTAACCATACTGTACCTTATGAGAATGTTAACGCTATCATTTCCTCCAGAGGGAAACTAAACTTTTATAAATGGTTAGCCAACAACAAACCCTGCCAAATCCTTCTTGATTCAGGGTCGACACTTATCGGTCTTAGCAAAGCTTTTGTGCATGTACATGATTATAAAGGCAAATATGTGACTTGCTGCATATTTGCAGGCGATTTGTAAAAATATCCATTAGCTATTGCACATATTTGTACACCTTTTTTTGTCAGGAAAATTTACCTGTGCAGTGCTAGATAATCCAAGTACTGATTTAATAATAGGATGTTTGCCAGATGTTAAAAACTGTTCTCAAGAAGAAATTAAAACCTGGGAACAGACTCACCCAAAAGATATTGCAGTGACAAAACTGACTGCAATGAAACAAAAATCACATTGTCAAAAACAACCAAGACATCCTATAAATTCAAGGGAGACGACCATTCAAAGGATAACAAAACACCCCACGGGAGCGCACTACGGAGATTCCTACACAGTGAATCATTTTAAAGTTCCAGATAAAATTGTCAATGACAGTAGTGACAAACCTACGAAAGTTTGTACTATCATTAAAGTAACATCACAAGAAAACAATCACGCATACAAACTTTATGCAAACAAAAGAACTCAAACATTACAGTCAGAACTACATTCAGATGCCCTACAGTTACGTACACACAGACAACACTTTATGAAAGACACCGACTGAAAAACAGATGACAATGACATTTTCTCCAAGGGACATAATAGAACAGACATAGCCAAAGACATAAACTTATATTATATACTGCTAATCTTCTCACATCACTTCCACTACTGCTGCTACTAATAACATTATTGACAGCACTGCTTGCACATCAACTTCAGTTCATATTAGCCATATTGCTACTGACGAATCAACTAACGGTGATACCGACATTATTGTGGATAAATCATCATACACCACCATTTCAGTTTGATATCCTAGTCAAAGCCAGAGTTTTAATCCGATTTTAGTGGCCTTAATGTTGTGCTGACATAATATGTTGTCATCTGTATATAATATGCTAAAATTCACTTAGAAAGGTACAGAACCTTCTGACAGAAGTCCAACCTATGCGGCTGCCTCTCAACTATTCAAAAAGTTGACGTCAAATTGGTCGGACCTCTTAGCCACTTGTTTACATAAGAAACAGAAATGTGTTCTTTCCATACTGAATTTGTACCATAAACTTATAACAAATTTAGTTGACTTGACAAGCATTTTTTTCGAACCTACTAGTGAAATCGAGATCAAAAACTGTAAAAAGTGCTGGTTTAGAAGATGCAATATTACAGATAAAGAAATGTTTTTCTAGCAAAACTATTTTACAATTATCTAACAAATCAATTTCTTTCATTTTAAGGACAGACACCAGTACCACTGCCATCTCGGGCGTCCCTTTTCAACGATACAATGGTATGGATCATCCAGTGATCTATGTAAGCAGGAAGTTAACGCCAGCTGAGACTCGCTATAGCGTGGCACAGCTTGAATGTCTCGCTTTAGTATATTCAGTGAGTAAATTATCAAAGTACCTCGCTGGTACGTACTTCTTCGTAGAGTCTGACAACTCGCCATTACTTGTGATACGACAGGGACAACCAAAGAAAAAGAGAATTCATCCATGGGCCTTGCTGCTCCAAGACTTCATTTTCCATAAGCCATATAAGAGGATATGACATGTTATAGTTGATCTTCTTACCAGGACTTCAGATCCACCAGTCGTCTAGATCCACCAACCTCATCACGATATTTTAATTAAGTAGTGATATTTTATTTAAGTTTCACAAGACATATACAGTAGTAATGTTTTAATCTTCCAAATCAGACACTAAAATGACAATATTACTTAATTTCTTATCTAGTTACTTATTTAATTATTTATTTATTTACTTAAAATTTTCTTTTCATCAAACAAATTTCCCCCCCCCCCCCTTTCAATAAGAAACACATCACATTCAGTTGTTAATACGTTACATAAACACTTTTGTGTAAGTTAAGATTATTAATGGTATTTGAGACGTAATGCACATACATGATTACCAGAGATAATAACTGCGGTAAAAGTGTCAAGTTATAAGCATTTTTCAGTTACATTTTTCATTAATTGAAGAAGTTAATTTAAAAAGAGGTAAACATATCCTTAAAATAGCTTATTACCTTACCTTGATGTACTTATAATCTTAACTATGGATATTTTAACATAAACATACGGTATGAATGTGTATGAAAGATGTACATAAGACATTACAAATGTATTAAATTTGAGAGGATGTAAACTAATGTGCAAAATGTTTGCACTTATGCCTCAAGCTTATGTTTTGTATTCGTTTCCTACAACACATGTGATTTGTCTCATTTTTTAAATATGTAAACATTACGAATACATTACACCATTACAAATGTATCTAAGCATCACAGCTCGGTAATCCATCTAAAAATTATGAATATGCTAATATTTGTGAGATGTAAGAACCAATCTGAGGACACTGAGAGAATAGTACTACACATATTATAAACATACAGACATGTTTCTAATTTGCATACAAATTATTACAAATAAATCACACACACACACACACACACACACACACACACACACACACACACACACACACACACACACACACACACACACACACACACACACACACACACACACACTATATATATATATATATATATATATATATATATATATATATATATATATAAACATATAAATTACATCCACGATTATATACATAATTAATGGGAGAGAACGGGAGACCATGCTATACTTACACATACAAGGGACACAAGTAGTTCTTAAAGGGGAAATACTTGATATTACATACGATCACTACCGACAAGCGGAAGTGAGACATGGGTACATCAGTGAGTGAATATATCTTGTAAATGTTGTATAACCATTTTACGGGGACCAGGGGTAGTAATACTGCCCTTGACGAGTCTCCATAAAAAGAGACCTTTGTTCCGTGACACCAATTTTGGACGTCTGAGAGGGTTGCAATTAGAGGGTCAAACCAAAGATGTGAGTCAAAGTTACCTTGGTCCGGCAACAGTTCCCAGTAGTGAAATGAGCAAGAGAAATAGACTCTTTGTCAACTAACCAATATTCCACAACTGATTATACACCAGTTGGTGTGTGGTTCGACGGTATATCAGACCTTTACAAACTACAAGGTGGTACCCAAACCTACTCATGCCATAATAACTTACGAACTCCCTTAGTCCACTGACAAATTAGTACAAACTAATTAGAGACTGTCAACGTTCTGTAGGGGACGAGAAGAGTACAGACGTTAGATATAGGGACATGGTGTGAGTACGGGGGAAGGAGAACAGTCTAGATGCTGAAGACAGGAAAGACAGGAATGTACTCGTGAAGGACAGGGCTACCCTGAACAGAACTACGCAATGCTCTTAGCCTCAACCAGGCGTTTGCGAGACATATGACTTCCCACGGGTTGCACGAGGGGCAAAGACATTGCTATATATGTAAAATTGTTGCATATTTCTCACATAGGTGGACCTTTTCGCTACAGTTATCTACAGGCATATGCGTTATAATCCTTCTCCTCCTCCTTCTCTCCCTCCTCCCCCTCCTCCCCTCCTCCTCCTTCTCCCTCCTCTTCCCCTCCTCTTACTCTTCCCCTCCTCCTCCCCCTCCTTCTCTCCTCCTTCCTCTTCCTCATCCCCTCCTTCTCCGCCTCCCCTCCTCCTCCTCCCCTCCTCCTCTCCTCCTCTCCTCCCCCATCTCCTGCTCCCTCCTCCTGCTCCCTCCTCCTCCTTCACCTCCTGCTCCCTCCTCCTCCTCCCCCTCCTCCTGCTCCCTTCTCCTCCCTCCTCCTCCCTCCTCATCCGCCGTCCTCCTCCCCTCCTCCTAACCCCCTCCTCTCCTCCTCCTCCTCCCCTCCTCTTCCCTCCTCTCTCCCTCCTCCTCTCCCCTCCTCCTCCCCTCCTCCTCCACCCCTCCTCCCACTCCTCCTCCTCCTCCTCCCATTCCTCCTCCTCCTGCCCTCCTCCCCCCTCCTCCTCCTCCTCCTCCTCCTATTCCTCCTCCCCCTCGTCCCCCTCCTTCCATTCCTCCTCCTCCTCTCCTCACCCTCCCCTCCTCCCTCTCCTCGTCCCTCTTCTCCTATTCCTCCTCCCCTCCCCCTACCCCTCCTCTCCTCTCCCCTCCTCCTCCCCTCCCCCTCCTCCTCTCCCCTCCTCCTCTCCCCCTCCTCCTCTCCCCCTCCTCCTCTCCCCCTCCTCCTCCTCATCTCCCCTCCTCCTCCTCTCCTCCTCCCCTCCTCCTCTTACTTCCTTCTCCTCCCCCTCCTCCTTCTACCCCTCCCCCTCCTCTCCCCTCCTCCTGCCCCTCCTCCTGCCCCTCCTCTCCCCTCCTACCAACCATGACAACGAGTCATAACTGAGACGTTGACACCCGGGACCGTCACACCCCCCGCCCCCCGCACCCCCTTTGCACGCCACTGACCTCACCTCATCCGGACCTGGCGCTCTGTCTTTAGCCCGCTTCACTACCCGTCTAATATCCTCCACCTTAATTTCACAGTCTCCCTTCCTAGTGACCCGTGACAAGGCTTCTCTGACGTTATCTCTAATAACTCTATCTTGCTGATCTGTCTCTGTTTTTTTTTTTTTTTTTTCGTGGGGTTAAATATAAGACGACGGGAAAAAATCTCATAACGATGCAACAGACGGTTTTCACAAAAAACATTGATCGTGAATGCGGGCAATCGTTTCTGAATGGGCTATAGTGTATTCAAAAGAAGCTTTATCTTCTCAATGTAGTATGTTAGTAATATATCCTTTACAGGACGTCCAGTCAATACCAGCGATTTTTTCTGTTGTGATCTCTTGGCAAGTTTACAAGTTCAGTAGTTTGCCATTGCTTTCTGAAAGACCGGCACCCATACCATTTCGTAAAAAAACTAACGCAAGGCGGTTTGCTGCCAAATCGTCCGCAGCTGTGTTTCGAACGTGGGTATGCGGGATTACGAACTGCGTCGGAAACCCTTCGCCACAGAACAAGCTAATGTAATATGGGTACAGAGAAAAACGCCGAAACCCAAACTTACAAGATCGTCATGGCCTGGATACGACATGTGGCATTAGAAAAGCAGCAATGTCAAGCACAAACATTTTGTTTCTTAAATCACAATATGGAGTTATCAAGTACGTATAGGGTGGCTGGTGGGGGAGACAGAGGGGTGGTGAGGAAGCAAGAATTAATCACACTGACAAATTCTTTGTAACTACTACTATTGGGTAGGAAATTCCAAGAATTATACACATCACGGGTGCAACCTTAAGACACGACGTGACAAATATATCCACCCACCACCTACTCGACCACTCCCTTTATTTTCGCGGTTGGTTTTTCTAAGTGAGACGGCACTTATATTTCATGACTCGGTGCTGGTCGCAGCTATTTAGTAACTTACGTAACTGTAGACTAGTCATAATATTTAGTACAGCACTTATTCATTTAGTGTAACTAGTTATATTTGTGAGTGTAAGAATATGTATGTTTGTTTATTTATCTGTTTTAATTTCTACTGAAAACTGATATGCTTGCATTGATCTACAAGACGACGATCAAAAGCATACCATAGACTTTATGCTCAGGGAATATGTGTGTGAAAAGGAAAAGAACAGGCTGATATATTGCCTGCAGCCGCCCCTGTGAGTGGCCAGATGGTTTATGACAAGGATGATATGATGAAGGCTGTCTGGAACTGAATGGAGAGAATAACAAAAGTGACAGAGGGCCCACGCCTGGAGAGGCTGATTCAACTGGAAATGAGGAGAGAGCCTGGTTGCCACTCAAAGGAAAGGGAACTGTGCAGGCGGACGTTTAATTAACCGACCACTAGCTATATAAGCATGGGAACTCTTCAATGGCTACAGAAGAAGGGACCAAACACGCCCGAGAATGTTTCGAGCGCAATTATGTTGTTTCTTGAACCCATACTCAAACTCATGTTTTAGTGTATATTATTAAGTATTTATTGTATTGTATACATTGACTGAAGATTTAAATTGCGCCTTTATGTTTGCTTTACTTTCCTATTGCAGTAAGTACATTTTTGCTGTATACACTTATATTTCAAATATTAAATTTTACACATTCCTTCAGTCCTGACATTATTAATTTCTTATTCACACACTTACTCATGTATCAACATTCATGCACATTCAATACACATACTCTTCTCTATATCCATTGACTCATACAACCCCGACTCGAATTGAACCATGTATCCGCAGATTCTAATTAAGTAATCCATTTATTTATCAGTTCACCAAGTCATCCATAATCGTATGCACTCATCTACCATTAAGTATGTTTTCGAACTCCGTCTTTCTATTCACGAGTGCAGTTTTGAGGGGGATCCCGGAAACCGTCGCTGGATCTACGGAGTTCGGCTCTGTGGACGCTTTCGGTCGGTCGCTCTGTGGAGCTGTATGGGATACTACTCAAGCGTTGCCCGTACACGTGCAATGGGTTGATGTTAGCTTATGGATTAGCTTTCCCTATTGCCACTGTCCCTCGCCATCAGGCGAACCCATTCCTACTTCAGAGGAGCTTACAATTTATATTCTCAAGGACAAGAAGTCAACATTTTAATTCAACTGACCGGTGTAGAGCTTCAACCAAGCTACCTCGGCATTAATGCACCGGATGTTTAAAAACGAACGCTCTTATCCATTTGTCCATGCTGACCTCCACCTAGTATAATGAAGTTGTGAAGTTGAACCTTTTGCCTTCAAACAACACCCCCCCCCCCCCCCCCAATCTATTAGATCTTAAGAATCTACATAAGAAAGACAACTATAATGGGACTAAATGAAATAAATGACAACCCGAGTTTCCTTGATGAAACCTCACTTCCAGGGGTTGAATCATGCCGCTATTTAGGTAGCCATGTAGATAAAGATGGGGAGACAAATAAAGATATTAAAATAAGAATGCATAAAGCAAGAAAAGCTTTCACTATACTGTAACAGGATGGCCTCTGTTGTTGTGAACGAACACAAGCCCCGAGGTATCCCAGTCACTCAAGTGTACACTAACCTCACTGATACTACTATTATTGACTCCCTCTGCAAGGTGACAAGTGTTATTAGTCTACAGGCTCCTCCCAGATCCTAAACCTCTACTATCTACCCTCTACCTTGGAACTTTAAACTCTCAGGCCTTGTCCAAGATCACACCTAATAACTGTAGAGACGACATGTCAACAATTCAACAATTTAATGTACACTGTAGACACAAGTCTGAAAGGAACGTCCTGATAGGAGTAGATCTATATGCAATATAGAGAAAAGGTTAGAGACAGAGTCAGGGATGATTTCGGGGTCATCATGAGGTGTAGCAGAAGATTTGCAGGGTGTTTCCGTCGAGTCGGTCCAACAGACTCACCCGGCACTTTCCCAGCACTACTGTCTGGAACACTTGTGGACATTTCTGCCGCAAACCACCGGTGATCATATAATGGGATTTAGCCACCAGGACCTCCAATTACTGGACTAAGAGCTCACATTCACACGTGCGAGAGTTGTCAATACCTGTTGTCTCTATGGCTGCTCTGCCTACACAGTCTGGATGGAAGACCCTCTACGATGAGGTACCCCTTGATGCACCTGGACAATAGTTGAAAATAGAGTCTTGCAACATTCACTAATTATGGTCCAGTGATGCTTCACCCCTGGATGGGTGACGTAGATTCTCCACAACATGACTATAAGAGATAACTCAGGATAAAGTCTAGCATAAAGTCTAACATGTGTCTCGTGTGGGCTTCTACTCGCTGGTAGACGACTAACTGTAGATATGACTGGAACTCAGGATTGACTGGACTCCATCTGAGTCTGGTTCAGAACAATGGTATGGCATAAGAACAGTGTGAACACCTGTACGCTCTGAAGAAGGCGTATCTCTGTGGAAATCATAAATCTTTCTAGTGGTATATTGTGTAAGGTTCGGTGTCGTTCAATAATGATGTTCAAGCTGAAGTGCTTCCAGAGCTATGACCTTACCCCACCTTGGGTTGTCCTCTGGAGTGAGCAAATTCTCAAATTCTCCTATTGGAATCTCAGCTTCATTGAAGAATTCATATCACAACACAGGTACACTGTAGCATTCCTATACCACACCTTCATTGTAGAATTAATCTCCCATACAGGTTCATGGTAGAATTCATATACCACACAGGTTCATTGTAGAATTTCTATACAACCTCGCTTCATCATAGAATTCCTGCACAACACAGGCAACACCTGAAAGGAAAGAGTAGTGGGTGAGAGCATTCGGTACCAACACGGATCCACAGGCTATCATCCACTTTAAAATTACCTTCAGCATAATGAAGTAAGCTATGCCTAATTAGGGAATAATCCTTAGACCTAGTGAAAGCATGTGCAGACATCCAATGTCAGATGGCACCTGGATCAGCCCGTCTGAAGATGCAGTCGAGTCTGATCTTACTGCAGTCTCATACTCTTACCTTACTATTGTCTTCGGTGGTTGTGTGAAGAACTGTACTGTTTCTATTTACGCTAATAGAAAACTAAACCTCTGGAAGAGTTGGTCTCTGGACCACTCCCCATCATTAGACAGATATATATTGTTATCAATTAATTACTCCTAAATTAATTAATAAACCATAAACCAAACCTATGTACAAGCAATCAATCCATTTCGGTAGTGGGATGCCTTCCCATCTAATAGAGAAATCCTTCTTAATCTAACTCTGATGATAGAGGCGCGATGTTCCTTTTTCTAAACATGTTCTGCCGCACCACATGTTCAAGGTGTTCTGGTTCCCCAAACAGATTAGCTTTTGATGGTCACCGAACATCACAACTGGCCTGGTGTGCCAGTTATATACATATTATATTTGCCTTTTATCCCATATCCCACACATTTCCGAGTCTCATTCAACAGCCATACACCTTCTATTCCATCCATCACACAAGCACTCAATAAAGGCAAGATTTCATCAGTTGCAATATAATTAGTACATACAATGTAGGTGTCACCTAATGGACTTACAAGTAATCCAATGTATAAGCTACGCTGTTACACATCTCAAGCGGTAAACGCAAAGGTAAACACGCGAGCGATAACGACATGGCTGTCAGTTATCGATCGCCAAGTTCATTACGTATTCGCATAGCTAATGAGATGCCTTACAATTGCGCTGTTTCGCTGTATTACACAATATAAATATGTAAAAAGGTATTACCTGAACCATGAACCAATTACCAAGTTATCCTATGTTACTGTCTGTCGCTCCAAAGCCTCAAGGTTGACAATATTGGCTGTAATTTCTGGAGCTTTGCTCCATGAGTTGGCCTTACCCGTCACATTCGCTACCGCCGTGGGTAAAATTTATTATGCCTTTTTGAAGCACAAACTATCGTCTGTCAAGACGGCAAGGTGCCATTGAATTGCTCTCATGGAGAAGTCAGATCGAAATGATGGCCAAATGCCTTGTTCCGGTTGTGAGGAGTACTCCCCATGCCCGGAAAAAGTCATTTCGCCCGAATTACTTCACTCACAGTGTGAATCATGCCTTCCCCCGACTAGTGAACAAGTCAAGCTCACTCACGGGGTAGAAGAAACTGCCAGTTTCTCGAAAATACTAGATCATGCAACTCTAATAAAACTCTAATAAAACTATAACTCTAATAAAAAAGTTATAAATAACTGGGGAACTCCCTAATGACGTACTCCCGTACTATGGAGATTCCTCGTACGAAGCACAGCTGAGTTGAGCTAAATCATTACATTACAACGACATTTTGAAAATTATGCATATCTACATACCACAGTTTGTCCAGTGCTGATTGTATGGATATCGGCATATGTAATACCTGAAGGTGCATGTAAGATCATGAGAAACAAATTTGCTTGTGTACATAGGGAACATAGAGTGCATGGTTTGAGTCGGCAAGAGGTTGTAGACGATAAAATTTCTAGACACGGTTTACATTACTAACAGAGAAATTACTTGGCCCTTGGAGGCGTCAACCAGCGTCCTCTGAGCACGGGGCATGTTGTTCTGGTGTAATAAAAGCTTGTTTGAACGGTCGCACTGTTTCCCCTGTCGTTATTCGTAATATTATTGGTATGTTCATGGGCGTGTTCACTGTATTCAACGAACGAACGAATGAACGAAAATCTTTATTTTCAAAGGGTTAAGAATTGGGCACGTAGGCCCGTCTGACATTCTGCCCTTCTTCTCTATTTCCTCTCATACATTCTTTCATTCAACATCTCTTATGAAGCAATTTTTTGACAACAAAAGAACAATAAGCATTAAAACGCATGAAAAATAATCAATAATACATGACTCGTTGAGGCAATGTTTAACATGTGCATCATAAATACCTAAGGCGGGTGTAACGTGCCACACATATGGAAATGTGTGTGTTTGTTTTTTTTGGCTAGTTGTCGTTCGAGATAATTTACCATTATTATTGTCTTTGTTGATGTTCGTTTTAGATAAGGTACTGGGAGCCCACATGGTCACGACAAATACAATGCAATGACAGAGTATTGATAGCTGGAAACGCAAAGAAATCTGCGACAATTGTTTTACATTGTAGTAAATAGAGATTGCAGAAAAGGACTTTCCTTTAATAATAAGAAATAAATAATAATGGCTATATCAAAGACAAAGATAACACCAACATGTTATATTTCAATGGAAGTAAAGTATGTCATAAAAAGTAAAAATAATACATTCAAATATTTGGAGGCAAACATAACATTAACAGAGTTTATGAGCAGAAGAGGTCTAGCTACAGTTGCATATCAAAGATGTAAAGTGTCTTATGTAATAATCGGCAGACGATTTGACATAAACGCCATTCAAATATATACCCCAACAGGAGAAAGCAGTGAAGATAGGGTAGAGGAATTTTATAATTACATGGAGAATACTTTGAAGAAATGTAAACGTTCAGAAATAAATATCATAATGGCTGACATCAAAGCTGAAATAGGAAATCAAGGCGACGGATGCACATCAGATAAACGTGGGTTGGGAGAACGAAATGAGATAGGATACAGACTTGTAGAATGGGCAAAATAGCATGAACTGACTGTCGGAAACACATAATTTAAGCAACATCCAAGAATATTATGGACATTGAGGAGTCCTGACAGCAGGATTAGAAACCAGTGAGGTTACATCCTGATTAGCAGAAGGTTTCGAAATGCGTTATCAGTCACAAAAACAGTTTCAAATGCAGACTGTTAAAGTGATCACAGATTGATTACAGACACATTTAAGGTAAATTTAAAGAAAGTCAAGTATACACCAGGAAACAGTAAATATAATCTGTGTACATTGAAAAATGACAAGGAAATATAACAGAAATTTAACATAGATGTTGACATATTGTCTGTTTTAGAGATCTTATTCCAAGATATGTATGATCATCGGGATACGCTGGAGAATTCAATCAGTTTGACTAAGGAAACAACTATACCAAAATTAAAGACAGTAGGTCTTAATAAATATATGACTGAAGAAATGTTACGACTAATTGAAACAAGAAGACACAACAAAAGTAATCCTGCCAAATATGATCTTCTTCTTCTTCTTCTTCTTCTTCTTCTTCTTCTTCTTCTTCTTCTTCTTCTTCTTCTTCTTCTTCTTCTTCTTCTTCTTCTTCTTCTTCTTCTTCTTCTTCTTCTTCTTCTTCTTCTTCTTCTTCTTCTTCTTCTTCAGCGTTCCGAGCCATTGAGGTTCTTTGCTGCAGATACAATCCGTCTCCATTCGTCTCTCTGGTTGACCTTCTCTTGCCAGTCGTTGATTCCAAGTGCTTGTAGGTCTCTTTCTCTCTCTCTCTCTCTCTCTCTCTCTCTCTCTCTCTCTCTCTCTCTCTCTCTCTCTCTCTCTCTCTCTATATATATATATATATATATATATATATATATATATATATATATATATATTATAACTAATGCTCACAGGAATTCAGGAGCTTACTAATCAAACATCATCAGGCTGCCTAAAGACAAAAGATGGAAGAGTCATAATAGAAAAAGATCAGATCTTACATGTATGGTCAGATTACGTGAAAAACCTTTATGACGATAACAGAGACGAAAAGTATGAAGTTCAAAATAATATTGAAGGACCGGCAATTTTGTAGATGGAGGTTTAGAATGCTCTTAACCATATGAAATCTGGCAAGACCCCCGGTTCAGAGAGCGTCACTACAGAAATGATTAATGCTTTAGAAGAATATGGAATAGATCAAGTTACCAGTCTGCTTAATACAATATATGATACTGGAAATATAACTCAGAGGTTATGTACTTCTGTATTTATTGCAATCCCAAAGAAATCAGGACCATTGGAATGTGATCAACACCGAACAATTAGTATAATGAGTCACTTCACGAAGATTTTGCTAAGAATTATCATGCAAAGAGTTAGGAGGAAAATACAACCTGGAATAGGAGAAGAACAATGTGAGTTTGTAGAAGGCAAGGGTACAGTAAATGCTGTGTATATGCTGAGAACCGTAACCGAACGTTCTACAGAAGTAAATAAAGATCTACACCTTTGCTTTATTGACTACACAAAGGCTTTCGATAAAGTGAGACATGTCAACATGATAAGGATTCTTGAGGATCTACAGATTGATGGAAAAGACCTTAGACTTGTAAAAAACATATATTGGAACAACAAGCTGCCATAAGAGTTGATAATGAAGTAAGCCAATATCAGCCTATTAAGAGAGGGATGTGTAATGTCTCCAGATCTGTTTTCCCTGTACAGTGAAAGTATTTTCAGAAATATTTAAGATATGGAAGGAATCAACATTGGGGGACGATGCATCAATAACATTAGATATGCAGATGATACAGTCTTGATTGCAGACAATGAACAGGACCTGCAAAATTTAGTAGACGCGGTTGTTACACACAGTGAACAACTAGGGGTAGAATTAAATTGTAAAAAGACACAGATTATGGTCGTCACTAGGAAGAACGAAATACCACAATGTAATATATAAGTAAATGGGAATATTCTTCAACAAGTGAATAGGTACAATTATCTCGGAACAGTAATAACATCTGATGGGAGATGTCTTGAAGAGACTAGAACAAGAATCGCCATGGCAAAAGTAGCCTTTAGCAAGATGAAAAACATACTGACCAATAATCAATTGATTATGTGGTTGTTTCGGGATTTAAAATTTAAATATTGAGCACAACCCACTACTGGCAATGCCGATCGCATTCTGGTATGAACCTAAGGCCTATCCACGTCAATATGGAAGCACTATACTCGAGTTTCGCCCTCGTTTGAGCTCGTCAGTAGTGCATATCCCTGACCGGATCCGGAAACAGTCCCGGATCACGCGTGTGAAGCGGGTGTGTAACCACGACAATAAAAAGATGTCAATTGAAACGAGAAAAAGAGTGTTGAGATGCTACATAGAACCTGTACTTTCATATGGATGTGAAGCTTGGACAATGAGCAGTCAGGCTGAAAAAAACATCTGATGGCTGTAGAAATGTGGTTTCTGAGGAAAATGCAAAGAATACCATGGACAGCCAGATAGACCAATGATCAAGTTCTTCAAGAAACAAATGAAGATCGTAAACTGATTAGAGTCATTAGACGTAGACAATCACAATTTTTTGGGCATGTTATGAGAAGAAATGGATTGGAGAATTTGGTGACAACTGGTAAGATCGAGGGGAACAAACCAAGGGGAAGACCTAGAAGCAAGTACCTGGATGGCTTGGCCTTATGGCATGGTCGAGACAGAAATACAGAGCTGATCCACAATTCTGGTGATCGAGTGAGATGGCAGAACATGACCACCCATGCTTACCGGCATGGCATATGATGGATGGATGGATATGTATTATCTTTCCACAGTCTTCTTGGTCTACCTCGGTGTCTACGGTCATTTATTTCCTGAGTGTAAGTTAGTTTTGTTTCCCTATTATCTTCCATTCTTTCTATATGCCCCAGCCATTGTACTCTAATAGCCTTCATGATACCAGTGATTAGTGGGGAACATAAGAATTCAGGAGCTTACTAATAAAAGAACACTTACATCAACCGGCTGCTTGAAAACAAATGATGGAAAAATCATAATAGAAAAAGATCAGATGTTACATCTTATATGCATGGTCAGATTATGTGAAAAACATTTATGATGATACAAGAGAAGAACAATATGATTTTCTCTTAATAATAATAAATAACCATGAAATTTCAATATGGAAGTTCCGAATGCTCTTAACCATAATAAAACTGGCAAGACCCCGGGGCCAAACAGCACATCACAACGGAAATGATCAATGCCTTAGAAGACTTTTGAATAGATCTGGTCACCAGACTGCTGAACGCAATACATGATTCTGAAGATATACTTCCTGAATTGTGTAATTCTGTATTTATTGTTATCCCGAAGAAATCAGGAACCACGGAATGTGATCAACATCGAATAATTAGTATAATGAGCCAAATCACAAAGAGTTTGCTAAGAATCATGAAAGAGTTAAAAAGAAAATACAACCCGAAATAGGAGAAGAATAATGTGGGTTCGTAAAAAAGGCAAGAGTAAGTAAATGCTGTGTATATGCTGAGAACATTAATTGAACGTTCTATAGAAGTAAACAAAGACCTACATTTTGCTTTATTGACTACACAAAGGATTCCGATAAGTAAGACATGTCAACATGATGACGATTCATTGATAATACTCTCCATCTACCTTCAATTCTCTTCACTGTTTCTGTAATTCACATAAACTAGCCGACGCATTAACTCATTCAATTTTTTCCATTCACCCACTTGCTGGTCCGTTACTTCATTCAGTTGTTTTCCAACCTTCTTGCCTACGAGTCCAACTATTCCCTCATTTACTTGTCATCCACCTACCTACCTTCCTTTCCACTCATTCACACATTCTTGTTTTTTCATTCTATGTACCCATCTACCAAATTATCCAGTCGTCAGTTAAACTTCTTCCTATCTAGGGGTACCTAAAGGTGAAGAAGAAGAAGAAGAAGAAGAAGAAGAATAAGAAGAAGAAGATGAAGAAGAAGAAGAATAAGAATACGGTATTACAGATATGTGGATGTCTGTTTTCGTATGCAAATAATGTGGTGTGCAGTTATTTCCTTTTATTATTAATACATTTTTTCTTTAGAGATTGCCACCTGAATAGTACTCCAAACATGACTCAAGATTTTGATGACGTGCTGAAGAATTTCAGAAAGCTAGATGTAAGTACAATAGTTTTTACTTAACAAAAGTATAAAAAATATCAACAGAATATTTTCATTATAGAAGTAGACATGGCCGAAATGAATAGAACGCTTACTCTTAAACTCCGGTGCGCTGATGAAAAGCCACAACACAACTCCCCACACCGGCATTAAGTTGGACCTCAACGCTTTCAGATAGCTATAGCAAATTACTGAATGTAAAATTGCTTAGACAATCAATCTGGTCTTGATTGCAAAGACCTGTAAAGGACATGTAACTTTAAAATATTCATTGGCACCTTGCCGTGTTGACAGACGATAGTTTGTTACATTTTGCTTCAAAAAGGCATAATAACTACAACCCATGGCGGTGGCGAATGTGACTGATAAGGCCAATTCGCGATGTTAATGTTTGTCCACAGTGCATGCATGTGAACGGAAGGTAATTTCCACCATCTTGTACCATCATCTTACGTCTCACACACTCGGTGTGTGACTTATCTGCAATAATTTTCTCCTTTGTCTTTATTCCATTTCTGACATATGCCCTCCATGCATCACGTTCAGTGGCGACTTGCTCCCAATGTGCATTATCAATGCCTGTATCAATCATGTCCCGCTTACACACATCTTTGTATCGTAGTAGAGGCCAGCCCTGAGATCTATTACCCATCTGTAATTCACCAAAAAAGATTCTACAATCATCCATCCTCTAACGTGTCCTATCCATCGAAGTCTACGAAGACTGAGCATGGAATAAACTGTCACACAACCTGATCTTTCCAATACTTCAGTATTTGTGATTTTGTCTTGCCACTTACTACCAAGTATTCTTCGCAGACACCGCATATGAAAGCTGTTTGAATGTTTCTCTTGGTGTGAGTAAGTTGTCCAGGATTCACTGCCATAAAGAAGAGTACTAAGGACACAGCCTTGATAGACAAGGACATTTGTTTTGGCAGTAAGCTTCCCTCTCTTGTTCATAACATATATAGACAACATATGTAAAGAAAAACGTCATGCAAGTAAAATTCTACTAAAAATCATAATGGGAAGACATCGTAAGAAAATGGATTAAGAAATTAACGTGGTTAGACAAGGAAGAGGAACAAGAGATCACATTCTCAACATGCGTTTAATAACAGATAAGTGCAGAGATTTTTAATGTAAACCTATTCTCATGTGTTGTTGATTATTCAAAGGAATTTGACTGTGTTCAACATTAGAAACTTTGGGAAATCATGAAGAATATTAGTTTTCCGTCATATGGAGTACAACTCATAAGAATGCTCTGTGTAGATGTCAAGGTGCTGGGAGAGACAGAGATAGAAGTAGAATAGACAGAGATAGAAGTAGGATAGACATAGATACAAGTAGGACAAGGACAGAGGAAAGTTAAGGACAAAGACAGGATATAATAGGGACTTATACAAGAGTATACATAGAGAAAGACAGTAGAAGGAGATAGTACTCCAAACCAGTGTTATGGCCAGACCTAGACAGGACACGCATGTGTCATAGCTAGGACATAACGAGGACGGACAGAGTACCGTAAGCACGGGGATTACCCGTAAACAGACTGAACTCTAGTATAGCTGTAGGCTACGAGGACTGGACAACTGGACAACGTGGCAAGTGTGCCAGCACGCCGCACAACTAACAGCACGAGAAAGGGGGACGAGAAACTGGACTCAACATGTGAATTGAGTCAGACGGAGACTGACAGTCGGTGTGACAGGACATCTGTGTTTTCCCTTGCGGTGTATAGTTTAGAGAGGGCATAGTTACACTTAATCAATGATAATAGATTGCAATTGAGTAATGAATGTTAACTGTGTATGCTCAGAGAGCGAGCTTTATAAAATATAATTAAACATGAATTTTGATAGTCCATTTACCCAACGATGTGTTTGTAGTTACGAGGGGTGAATGAAGGGTCCGCATGATTGTATGAAATCAGATTGTTGACAGGCGGAACCGAGATGGTGTTCAGAAGTGGGCCTTGAACCTACAAGAAAAAAATGAATTGTTCGAGATGGTGTACAAAAGTGGGCCTTGAACCTACGAGAAAAAATTGAATATTCGAAGTGGTATTCAGAACTAATCTTTAAACCCACGGTAAAATTGTAAACGAAGTAGTGTTCACAAACCTACAAAAGATGGAATGACCGAGAAAGTGTACAGGAGTGTTCAGTGAAAATACAAATTGTATTCAATCGGTTGAAAAATAAGATCAGAAAGTTGATTTCTAAAATTTTCGCGAATTGTGTTTAGCGAAGTGATAGATAAGTTTTTGTGTGAAAATTGTTATAATTGTGAAAGAATGAATATAAACATGTTTCACAAAGACGTTTCAGGTGAGGTCAAACAGAGGTGAAGACACAACGACATTGACACGACAGACGACAGACAAACATAAATTAATTAATTTCGCATTTCAGCATCTCGTCGGAGCGAATCATTGCACACAGTTGTTTGAGCGTGTTAACAACTTCTTTGTACTGTATTGTCAAAATAGTAACTTTTGCTCTCTATATAACAGAATGCGGAGCAGATGTAATTAGAACAGCAGCTCAACTTGAAATTCAGAAGTTCTTATAGGCTCAAGAGAACTCCAGCTTTGTCAGATAACTATACATTTAGTTTTGATAAACTGATTAGAAGGGCATCTCAAATTGAGTGCTGTATATAATTAATATCATTATATAACATCTTTTGTTCATTTCATTGCATATGCGAGTGTGTGTATAAACATTAGCAAAATGTCAACATTAGGAGAATTTATACAGGCAGGTAAAGACCTGGGATTTACCGGTGAGAAATTAGAAAAATGGGCAAGTGATAAATATAGAGATGACTGAGCAAAAGAACGCCAGCATCAAAAAGATCTTGCTTAACTGGCTGAGGCCACTAAATTAAAAGAAGTAAAACTGGCTGAGGCCACTAAATTAAAAGAAATAGCGGACGCCACCAGAATAAAAGAACTGGCTGAGGCCACTAAATTAAAAGAGTTAGAAATTAGGGAAAACAACTAGAAATTGAATCACAAACGCAGATGAAGTTAAAGGAAATGGAGATTGAATCTCATGCACAGATTGCCACCACCAAGTTAAGAAGTAAAGAAGAGGAAAACAAATTTAACAAGTACAAAGGGCTGATCAAACCCTATTTTCAAGGCGATTCAATATCTGCATGGACTGAAAATGTAGAGTTCCAATTTAAAATCCAAGATGTACCACGAGAACACTGTGCGCTGGTCTATATGAAGAATCTCTCGGGGGAGAGCTCAGCTCTCCCCAAGAGCTCAGAAATAATTATGACTACATTAAACAACGCATTATGCAACATTTCTTACTAGACGCCCCAGGGTGTCAAATACAATACTCCAAATTAAAATCCAAACCAACTGAAACGTTCATTGACTATCTTTCTAACGTACAGAGTGTATTTAGCAGATGGCTAGCTGCAGCAAAGGTAGACAAAAACTTTGATAAACTTAAAAACCTAATGATAATGGTCAAAGTCATCTCCACTTTACCATCTCCCTTTGCAAAGTTTCTGCAGCAAGCCGATATTGAGTCAACAGAACAGTTAGAAAAACGGGGGTCAGCATATTTTTCTTCCAATCGAGACACCTTTAAAACATCTGTGGAAGAATCTGAACAAGTATCATTTGCTAGTAGTAAACCTCAGAAACCATTTCAGAGGAGGGACAAACCTAAGTCTAAGCCACCTCAGTGCCCATACTGTCGTTTGTTTCACGAACAGTACTCGATGTGCGATAAGAACCCGGGATATCCGTCTCACTTAGTGATGATGATAAAGAAGCAAGAGAATAAGAGAAACACGTATAGACGTGCAGTTAAATGCTTCTTTTGTCATTCGTATGGACATTATAGTTCTAAGTGTCTGGGACGCCATAAATTGAGAGCCAGTAATGCTATACTTGTCGATACCTCTTCTGGGAGTGAATGTGAGCATGAAAGTGAAAGTGAGGAAGTTTTACCATATGCCGATAATGTTGTAGCATCTATTGATGTTTTGAACTTTGATAATTGTGTTATTTGCCATCAATTTCACGAAGACAGTGTGCTGAAATGCGGGCACACAGTACCATGCTCTACGGAGAATGCTAACGCAGTCACAGCCTCCAGAGGCAAACTAGTATTTCATGACGGGATGGTTAACAACAAACCTTGTCAGTGTTTAGTAGACAGCGGCAGTACCCTGATTGGCTTTAGGAAGGAATTGGCCAAGCCAGAAGATTATACGGGCGGCTCTGTAAAGTGCTGTACATTCTCGGTTAACATTGAAATATACCCATTAGCTAAAACCCGCATAGACACTCCATTCCTGTCCGGCACATTTACGTGCGCTATCCTAGATAATCCTTGTACGGATTTGATAATTGGGTGCTTACCACAGTTGAAAAACTGTACCGCAGAACAAATATTAGCCTGGAGAGAAACCCATAAGGCTAATGCGGTAACAAGATCAGAAACAAAGAAACAGCAAGATCACCTACAAGAAGAAATGCTACACTTGATAATACCAAGTGGTAAAGTAACTAACACCAGTAAAGAAAACTCCATAAAGGCCCAACGCACCATGAAATTTACTTCATCTTGTTTAAAATGTATAAACCCAAACATGACAGAAAACACGTCATGCAATTTTCAGGCACACAAAAATAGCCTCATGAAAAAGGGCAAGAGAGACAACCAGAAAGATCAGCAAATATTACCACAAGTCGAACAGCGACATGTACTTTCACGAATCTCAATATATTCGTTCTTTGCTAATCAATCGCGATATAACTATACCAGAGCCAGAACATTAGCTCAGTTTAACTGGCAGAAATTTGTTAAAGATATTAATTATATGTCGCCATCATGTATCTTATATCACCACTCAGAAAAGAAGTTTAACCACTTTACAGAAGAGGACCAATCAATAAAATTGGCCTCTAAACAGAAACAGCATACAGAAAACGAACACAATACAATTACACCAATTAAGAAGACATCAGACAAACACAATGCAATTACACCAATTCATCAGACAAGAGACAAACACAATACAACTACACCAGACATTAACCAAATAGAAGAAAAACACTACGCAAACACACCCTGCAACCAGACAGAAAACGTACTCAGCACAATCACAATAGTGCATCGAACAAGCGACGACAACATAGAACAACCAGAACCAACAATAGAGTTAACTACTACAAGGGACAGCATACAGATAAAACCAAAACTGATAAACAACAGAGATATGCATACAACAGACTGGACAAAACATTTGCAAAAACTGAGACAAGTCTTCGAAAGGATAAGAGTATTTGGACTTACAGTAAAGCCCACCAAAGTGGAGCTGGGCTTGGATAAAATAGACTTCCTAGGCCATACCATATCAAAGGGCCATTGGGAAACAGATAGCAAAATCGTGACAAAGATTCTAAATCTTACGATACCAGTCACCAAGAAACAAGTCAGAAGTTTGCTCGGATTGGTGAATTATTATAACAAGTTTATTCCCAATCTAGCAGAAATTACCAGTGTCTTTTCTAATTTATTGAAAAAGAATGTAAAGATTGATGTGAAAGATGCCATTCTAATTAATGGTTTATCAAAACTTAAACATTTGTTTAGCAATGTCCCAATACCCCGCTTGCCTAATCCTCAGTTGCAATATTTTCTTAGGACAGATGCAAGCACAGTCTCGATAGCAGGCATTTTGGGCCAGAAATACAACGACATTCTTCATCCAATAATGTACGTAAGTCGTAAAATTACTCCTACTGAGGCCAAATACGGGGTTTCGGAATTGGAAGCGCTGTCGATTGTGTACTGTGTCCATAAACTCCACCGATTTTTGGCAGGGACACATTTTGTCATAGAGACTGACAACTCACCGCTCACTGTCATGGAGACAAGTGTCCACAAAAACAACAGGATATACAGGTGGTCCCTGGTACTCCAAAATTACTCATTTGCTGTCAGGCACATCAGTGGCAAAAGTAACATACTGGCCGACGTGTTAAGTAGGTCTACAAACTTTAATGTGCCTGAATTACCAGAAGTCGGCACAACTTCGTCTGTGACTGAATTACCAGAAGTCCACACAACTTCGTCTGTGACTGAATTACCAGAAGTCGACACAACTCCATCTGTGACAATGTTACCATAAGTCGATCACACAGATGTGACATAAGACACTCATGTCATCACTATTTACATTGAGTCAATAAATTGTATTCCACCATATTAGTGACACATCATAATAGATTCCAGGAACATCGCATGGAACAGTGAACTATATACATAAGAACTTGTGAAATAGATTCCAAAAGGAAAGAGCGCGACATCTTCAGTGCGCCTAGTTTAACGTAGTTAATTAGTGTGATAGATATGAATGTGTATATTATTATGTATATAAATATTATATAAATATAACTGTATGTAATTGTCATGTATTATAGAGAATTTCACCACAGTTGCATAGAATAGAATATTTTTGGTAGATGTAGTTAGTTGAATATACGTAAAAGCAGAACCGAGATGGTGTACGTAGTCAAAAGAAACATGACAACTTTAGTTTTTATATATTAAATGCACCTTTACCATTTCCCAACTAAAGACACTTATAACTACTCTGAAAATTAGATAACTGAGATTTATTACATCCTAGCGTTCCACACATTAGTTTAGTATAGTTAGAACATTCTATTTATTTAATACAAATGAGTTAGAAACATAACATCACTAAAATTTTATTATTTTTTTTTTTTAATCATCTAGATTTACAGTTAGATTAAGGGAACAAACACATTTTCCCCCATTTTAGTTAATTAGTTAGATTATTATCCCTTAGTCAGCAAATCTCAGCACACGAAATTATAGTTAATATTAGTTAATATACTTACAATAAGGGTGAGTAACCCACTTAACTTGTAGATAATGCATAGATAGATACAGTGCCATTTTTCGCACTATTAATCGGTTCAAAAAATTGACCGAAAAACTGAGCCAAAACTTTAATGCACTATTTATTTTGCACTATATTTTATTTTCTTATTATAATATATTTTCCCCCCATTATTTAATCTTATTTTATGTTATTTTATTGCATTTCCCAAGATTATTTCCCTGTGTCATTATAATGTTATAATAATGTAATGATATAACATAACTTTTTTAACATGTGAGAACAAATGCGAGTACTAGAGACGAATGCAAGGACAGAATGAATGAATTAAATACAAGGAGAGTGAAAAGCGGGCGATTTTTTTTCCCGCGCCCAGGCGTTTTTATAATTTGTCAGCGTTCTCAGTGTAACACACGTGTTTCGTGATCTTGTGTGTAGTTGCCACTATTCTATTATAGGTATAGCAACATTTTTAAGTTTCCTAGATCGGCAAGGCGGTCACAAATGATGCTAACACATCAATTGGTGACAGCATAAACCTATCTACGAGGCTTGAAAAACAACATTCAATAAATTAGATACATACACCTATGTGTCTGATTTAAACATACATTAAACTTAACTAAACACGCAAACGACCAGAAATACTTACAGATAAAAATGAATACAGCAATTAAATGGAAGGTGGGATAACCACATGAACAGGGGACATCACAGACTAACTGATACTTTGGTATACATTTGAAAGTTTAGCCACAAACGGAAGTTAGAGAGGTGAACATCAGCACACACACACACACAACTTGTAATATAGTTGGAAAAACATTACACGGGAGCATGAATTCATATTCATGTATTGTACCCTAAAAAGTGCAATCTGGACGGGGTGTCGGTAAATCGGCATTTTGAGAAGCAGACCGTAAAGGCAATGGGCTTCGGTTCGTTACAGCTCTCATATGTTTAATGGGATGAGTATTGACTCTAGTCAACAGTACAGTTGTGCTACACTGATTAATAAGCCAGTGGACAAATACGACAATGTGAATATCAGATAGTCAGA
Source organism: Cepaea hortensis (assembly GCA_963921405.1). NCBI lineage: Eukaryota > Metazoa > Mollusca > Gastropoda > Stylommatophora > Helicidae > Cepaea > Cepaea hortensis. Next base: position 38,828,821 of record OY992880.1, read on the forward strand.
AGTTAGTGATTATACCTAGGACATGAGGACATAACCCTACCAGCACTTGACAAAATTAGACCAAACTAATTTTTAAATGTTACAAAAGATTGCGCCACACCCATGATTTAAAGTTGGTGACGCAATGCGACGGGGGACGGGAGCGTGTCAAGGTGCTGGGAGAGACAGAGATAGAAGTAGAATAGACAGAGATAGAAGTAGGATAGACATAGATACAAGTAGGAAAAGGACAGAGGAAAGTAAAGGACAAAGACATGATATAATAGGGACTTATACAAGAGTATACATAGAGAAAGACAGTAGAAGGAGATTGTACTCCAAACCAGTGTTAGGGCCAGACCTAGACAGGACACGCATGTGTCATAGCTAGGACATAACGAGGACGGAACGGGAGTCACTCCCGTAATAGGACAGAGTACCGTAAGCACGGGGATTACCCGTAAACAGACTGAACTCTAGTATAGCTGTAGGCTACGAGGACTGGACAACTGGACGACGTGGCAAGTGTGCCAGCACGCCTCACAACTAGCAGCACCAGAAAGGGGGACGAGAAACTGGACTCAACATGTGAATTGAGTCAGACGGAGACTGACAGTCGGTGTGACAGGACATCTGTGTTTTCCCTTGCGGTGTATGGGTTAGAGAGGGCATAGTTACACTTAATCAATGATAATAGATTGCAATTGAGTAATGAATGTTAACTGTGTATGCTGAGAGAGCGAGCTTTGTAAAATATAATTAAACATGAATTTTGATAGTCCATTTACCCAACGATGTGTTTGTAGTTACGAGGGGTGAATGAAGGTTCCGCATGATTGTATGAAATCAGGTTGTTGACACTAGACCAACAAGCAGCGGTTAGACTAGATGGTGAGACATCAGACTGGTGTGACATCAAGCAAGGAGTCCGTCGGGGCTGCGTACTGTCACCCTATTTGTTTAACCTGTACGCCGAAAATATAATGAGAAATGTAATAGATGATATAAACAGGGAGCTACATGATGCCCTAAATATAGGTGGTCATGACATACCAGAGATTTGGTATGCTGATACAGTATTGCTATCCACAACATGGTATAGAAAACCTAATAGCCTTAACCCAATTTAATAGTGAAAATCACAACTTATATCTTAACATAGCAAAAACAAAGATAATGCATATTGATAAAACTACTATGGAGAAAGAAATATATGTTAATGAGGAAAAATTGGAGGTGGTGGAAAACTTTGAATATCTTGGGTCATTGATTACCAACAACGGTGACAAAGTGAAAGAAATTAAACGACGACTATCAATTTCTCTTCAAAGACTAAAACAACTGAATAAATTATGGAGTGGGACGGACAGAACTACAAAAATTAGATCTTTAAGAGCATTGCAACATACGCCAGTGTGACCTGGACACTTACTAAACAAGCTGAACAGCGCATACATGCCTTTGAATATAAATGTTATAGACGAATTCTAAGAATATCTTGGGTAAAGAAAACAACAAATGCTTCTATACTTCAAGAGCTAAATATTGAAGAAGGCTGGCTCCTAAAGACGATAATACAAAGAAAATTGAAATATTTTGGTCACTTGAAACGTCACGAAAGTTTGGAGAGAACGATAATGGAGGGGCATATGCCTGGGAAGAGAGGAAGAGGAAGGCCAAAGAGAAGATGGGTGCAGGATGTGGCGGATGAACTCCAGATGGGTGTATCGGACGCGGGACATCTTGTTTATGATAGAGCGGTTTTCTGAAAGGTTGTTATGGGAGCGAGGTTCTGCAAAGAAAGGATATGCTGCAGAATGAATGTAAAGAAACCAGTCAACAAGAGACTGCAATAATACCGCATGACGAGAACACAGAAGAAGAACCATCCTCATACCTAACGATTAGAGAACTACTGTTTGCGGACGACCAAGCATTAATAGCAAAATCGGAATCTGAATAACAAGATCACATGAATAGTCTAAACGAAATGTGTAGGGAACCAAACATAAAAATTAGTACAAGCAAAACAGAGGTAATGACTATAACTAAAAAATAAAAAAATAAAAAACAACAATTCACCTAAAAGAACATTCCTTGAAACAAGTAAAAGTTTCAAGTACCTAGGAAGTATAATATCATCAAATGGCAGATCAGAAGACGAGATCGAAAATAGATGCAATAAGGCAAACTAACTCAATGGACAAATGGTACCAATACTAAAGAATAAACATGTATCAATAACTACTAAGAAAACACTTTACAATGCAATATTCCTACCAACTCTATGTTACTAATGCCAAACCTTGGCAATGACAGAAAAAGAGAAAAGAAAAATCACAACAGAAATGAGATTCATGAGAAGAATGCTCAACGTATCAAGAAGAGATAAGATCAGAAATGAAGAAATCAGGACTAAAGTGGGGGTTATAGCAGCACTAGATTTTATTAGAATGCAGCAAGTCAAATGGTTTGGTCATGCAAGTAGGTTACCAGTCAACAGCATACCACAACAAGCAATGATGTACAGACCAGATGGAAACAGAGGAAGAGGCCGACCACGTAAACGTTGGACGGAGGGAATAGCAGAGTCCATGGGATTATCGATACATGAAGCCCATAATCGGGCACTCTCACAATGTTTATACTTCACCTCGACACCGCAAGGTACAAGCGGTACATGATGAGATGAGGTGTGATGTAAGCTTCCTGTTCTCCCAGACTCTTTTTGCTAACCTGTTCATTGTTGTTGCTGCCTTACAGATCTTGATGTTGATTTTCTGATCTAGGGGTAATTTGCTCTTTACCTCTTATCCTAAATATGTAAAATGGTCTACTATCTCCAGTTCGGCGTCGTCAATAAAGATTGATGGTACCCCATGTGCACCTTGTGACATAATCTGTGTCTTCTTTTTGCTAATTGTTAAACCACATTCAAAACAATCATTGGAGAATGTAGATAGTAGACATTGTAATTCTTCCTCTGAGTGGGTTGTAATTGCAGCTTCATCTATAAAAAGCAACTCTCTGATCAGTACCCTCCTAATTTTGGTCTTGTCTTTCAATCTTTGAGCATTGTATTGGCCGCCATCTTAGTGTGAGTGAATGCATATACCACCATCCTCACCACGAAAGGCATATTTCAGTAGAAGTGGAAAG